>JAPDVR010000003.1:37300897-37829773 GCA_026230005.1 Gila orcuttii | reverse complement strand
GATTTGAAGTAGATGAGGTAGAAATCAAGCTAAGATTAAAAGGAATTCGGCAACCCAAATTTCATCATCCTTCTCATTAATATCAATGGAGTTTCACCAGATTACAATTCCTCCGGCGATTGACGCTCTCCTGTATCGGGGTTCATGCACATGTACTTGCCTGTCATGTCCTCAGAAGCCCGTTTCACCAGTTCTGCTCTATGTAACCGCAATATTCAAGTCAATGCTAAAAGTAATTTTGATGCATTAAATAAAGTATAATTACATTTATGTAGAGTACTACATAGGGCTGGGAATTGAGAAACCAAATAAAAAGAACCAAAATCAAATGAATTTCATGACATTATTACGTTAACAGTTCTTTATTGTAACAAATAGTATAAAAAAATAATGTATTTGTTTAGTTAGGACTAATTGTTGAGGGAGGTTGGTGCTCGAAAATAAAACAAAATTGTTCATGGAATCGTTCATCAGAAGCAGGATTTTAAAATTCCATTCAATTCCCATCCCTAGTACTCTATAACATTGAACAAGATGCTATTCATTGTACCATATAGTACTTGCAAAGTGATGTTACCTCTTCAAAGTAGGGGGGTCGCCTTTAGACCAGCTGAAAGCTCCGTCTGCAATCCTAATGCAGTCAGGAGCTGAATGAGCAGGAAACAACAATGAAGTCTCTTAAGTGAACATCAAAACACATGAGATGACTTTAAACCCACATATTCATCGAACAGCTGTGCTACTCTCTCATAACCCCCCCCCCCCCCACCCCACCCCACACACACAGCACAGCATCCTAAAAAAAGCACAACACAGGACACAGCACATTGGGTCTTTTGTAGATTTGAATTGCTTGTGAATCACTGAACTTACATCCAGTGATGGCTGGTCGGTCCACACTGTCTTCATCCAACTCTTCATGGGACAGAAATACACGCAGACGTTTCAAAGACACACTGGCCTAAAGAAGCAATAGATTTTGTGGTCATAATTCAAAATTAGGCAGACAACGATTTTATGGGTCTTGCTTGAGAAGATCACAAGTGCTTTGTGTTCGGGGTCCAAAACCTTTTGAGTTCTCATAACATAAATCATATTCTTATTATAAGGTTTACATGCAGCTTTAAAAAAAGAGAGAAACAGAGAGAGATGGGAATACCTGCACCATGCTGCTGATGACCATGGGCAACATATTAAGAGGGAAGCGCAGGATGTTGAACAGAGCCAGAGAAACAAACGCCTTCTGCGCATCCAGAATATTATGTTCATCCACTAACACGTATACTGCGAATGTGGAGAGGGCAACCTTTTTGAAAGAAACAAGATCACATGAGTTAATGTCTTACAACCATAAGGTAGCATCAAAAACAATGGGCATAATGAAAGAGCCCATGTAAGATTGGAACTCTGGTCAAATGATTCACTCAAAGGCACCACCTACCAAAAATGGTGCGCAGACCCAAGTAAAGGTGGACACGGCACCAAGGTAAGCGGTCTTCTTCAGCACCTGCAATTCACTCTCCCGGATGGCAGACACTTTGTCTTTGAAAGCAAGTTCCCATGCGTAGAGTTTAAGCACTTTAATGCCATTTAGCACCTCGTTCATAAGCTTGATCCTATTGTCTTTGCTTTTCATTTGGGCAACCTGTGGGTGAGTGTATCAGATTAAACAACGATGATCTGATTAATGAAATTGAAGTAAATAAACCTGCTGAGCAGGAAAAGAGGTTAAAAACCTGGTAGGTTTTAGTTTTCATGGCAATGACTGCATTTATGGGAACCATCAGCACCATCACAGCAACTCCAGCAAGCACAGAAGGACCCAGATTCTAATAATAATAAAAAGAGAGCCAAAAAAAAAAAAAAACAGGGAATTACTGATGTATAATGAAATGAGCACACAAATTAAACATGCCAATACCCCTTTGTTTGGGCACATACCTGCCACAAGAAGTACAGGGCCAGGATAACCTGCAAAGGTGCCGACCAAATCATGTTGATATAGGTGATGAGGTCCATGAACCGCTGTGCATCTACAGACATCAGATTCACAATCTCTCCGACCGTGGATGTTCGACGGGCAGCATTGGTAATAACCAAGGCCTAGACAAAATTAAGGAAAATATTATAAATCTACACTAGCATTAAAAAGGTTTTTTATTTAAAGAAAAATCTATTCCGCAAGGATGCATTGAATTGTTCAAAAGTAACATTAAAAGACATGTATGGTGTTATAAACAATTTCTAACTCAAATAAATGCTGTTTAGAATTTTCTATTCACCAAAGAATCCTGAAAAAAAATATCCAAAAAAATATTAAGCAGCACAAACGTTTTTAACATTAATAATAATAAATTTTTCTTGAGCAGCAAATCATCATATTAGAATGATTTCTGAAGGACCATGTGGCAGTAATGATGCTGAAAATTCAGATTTGCATCACAGGCATTCATTTTTATTGTATTTTTATTCAAATAAATGCAGCCTTGGTGAGCATAAGAGACTTATTTAAAAAAAAATCAAAAAATCTTGCCAATCCCAAACTTCTGAACTGCAGTGTATATGCTATTTAAAAGTCAGATTTTGTTTAGATGATTTCAATAAATAAAATGTTTTGTGTTCTGAGAGTTAAAGTATGACACATTCACATTGGACAATGCATTATTTGAAGTCTAAACGTGATGTAACAAATACACACTAAATGTGCATAAACACATTATTACACCATGTTATGCACATTTGATCAAACAAGAGTCCACTTACTTTCCTATATACGGCACCAACGATGGCCGTACGTAACCTCATGCCAGTCACAAAGCAAACGTGAAAATATTTTTGCAGAATGAGAGTTTGAAAACAGGTACAAACGAACAGCAGGGTGGTGTAGAAGTAGCCAAGCCAAGTAGGGGCACTTGAATCATTAACAAACTGGATAAGCAGCCTAAGATACAAAATACAGAACTCACGTGAGTAAAAATTGATACGTCAATAATGTTTCATGCAGCAGAATGCAGTTCTTCTTGATTCAAGCGAAAGGAAAGTGGGCAAACTGGTTAAAGGCTTACTGCCAAGAGTTCAGGTGATATATTCAGAAGATTAGAGAGGATTTGAACATGGTCCGGTGCACAATCTGATGGCACGACTTCCAGCATGCCAGAACTAACTCTTCACTGGAGCTCTTTTTAAGAGCCACAGCTGTTGTTTTGACTGTGTAGTTCCCACAGAGTTTCAAGTCATTTCTAACCACATGACTGTGAAAACACAGGCAAAGCTTGCACTTTCCCCCGCAGAGTACTATTGTTCCTGAACACAGCACAGATGGGAATAATTACACCTGGAAAACATAAATAGCTAATTTTGATGCTGTAGATTCATACCTGAGAATCTCTGGCCCAACAAACATCAGGATGTCATGAACAATCTTATAAAGAGAGCTGACAAGAAAGTAGGGTCCAAAGGTTCTGCAGAGAGCACAGAAGAGAGACGGATCGCCAGTTTTCTGAAGGGTTTTCGCAAGCAAAATCTCGGACTCTTCTATTGGTTGTCCATCCTTCTTTTCTCCCCTTGCTGCTCGTTTTGGGGAGTAGAGTGTCTTATCTACTGGCCTAGCACAAAAACCATAAACAAACCAGAGGATTAGTAATTTGAGTATCAAACCCACAGACTTCATTTAAAAAATACCTATGTACCTCCTTGAGGAGGTAATACAAAAAAAAGGTAACTCCTTGAGTCTAACCTTTTGACCTTGTTGCATTCTTGGTCCCAGCGCCGCACTAGCTGTGGCACAACTCTCTGAGATTTATCCTCCACGTTGAGCGACCACAGATCCTTCTCCTCCAGAGGCCTTTTATAACCTATCACCATCAATCTGTGAGGAAAAGTATGGGACATGAATTATACTACCAGCTTGAATACAAGCTTAAAGTGTTGGTTCACCAAAAAATTGAATTTCTGTCATTAATTACTCACCCTCAATTCGTTCCAAACCCGTGAGACCTTCGTTCATCTTCGGAACATATTAAGATATTTTGAATGTTTTAAAAATTACATTTTTAATGTAAAAATGTACATTGTTCATTTGTTCAGATGAACAAATGACCGCCCCCCCCCCCCCCATAGACTGCAACGTAATTGCCACGTTCAAGGCCCAGAAAGGTAGTAAAGACATTGTTAAATGTGGTTCAACAGTGGTTCAAACCTAATGTTATGAAGCGACGAGAATACTTTTTGTGTGCAACCCCCACCCAAAAAATAACTACTTTATTTCTATTTATAGATTATCTTTTCTTCTGTGTCAGTGTCTGACGCTGTCAGAAAGCTCTCGGATTTCATCAAAAATACCTTAAAGCTCCAGTAGGTAGCTTTTGTAAACAAATATTTGTTAAAACTGTCATTATGTCCTCACAGTAGAATATGAGACAGATAATCTGTGGAAAAAATCGAGCTCCTCTGGCTCTTCCCTGTGGTCCTATTGCCATTTGCAGAAATACACCGCTCCCGGTCAGAAACAACCAATCAGAGCCAGGAGGAATGTCTTAGCAGTGTCAATCACGCTCGTGTACGCGCTGATCACCCCTCTCTTGCACAGCGCGAGCGCGTACCGTCGTTCGTGACTCTCCTGTTCGAACTCGTTCATCCAAATGAACGAATCTTTTTTTGAGTCATTTCGTTCATTCAACGAACGAAATGACTCGCAAAAAGATTTGTTCATTTTGATGAACGAGTTCAAACAGGAGAGTCATGATCGTGCATCACAGAACAGAGCAAGGCGAGCATTTGTGCTTATAAAACTTAAAGTTTTTTATTTATTTTTGAAATGACCGAACGTTTCGCTAGATAAGACCCTTATTCATCGTCTGGTATCGTTTAAAGCCCTTTGAAGCTGCACTGAAACTGTCATTTGGTCCTTGAAACGTTTGTGTCCTATTGAAGTCCATTATATGGAGAAAAAGCCTGGAATGTTTTCATCAAAAACCTTAATTTCTTTTCGACTGAAGAAAGAAAGACAGACATCTTGGATGACATGGGGGTGAGTAAATTATCAGCAAAAGTTTTTTTTAAAAGTGAACTAATCCTTTAACGTTATCTTACTAGCTATTTATAACTTATAGAAAGAGTGCAACGTTATAAAGTTACATGTATTGCAAAATACATAATGATTTGAGGACCAAGTTTGTAGTCAAACTATGGGCAGGCCATAGTCAATGTAAAGCATATTGTTGATGTTTCGTCCCTATTAGTGAATGTTCCATAACTGTTTATAATCCGCCGTCATCGGTGGTCCTGTTTACTAGTCTGCGCGTTCACGGCAGGCTGCGCTGTGGGGGAGGAGCTGTGGAGGGAGGGCTGTAGTGCAGCAGAGAGCAAGGGGGTTGGACCTGGAAGTTGTGCTTGTTCAAATTTTCAGGCTAAGTCAACATTTTCTCAAAACTCCCTACTGCAACTTTAATTTGTGTTCCGAGGATGAACGAAGGTCTTACGGGTTTGGAACGACATGAGGGTGAGTAATTAATGACAGAAATTTCATTTTTGGGTGAACTAACCCTTTAAAACATCAGCAAAATGAAGGATCCTTCAAAAAGGATTCTCAGAAGAAATACTTTTTCTGATATAGATAATACTAAGAATAAGAATGCAGAAAATTATGGAACAAATTGGATCAAGTAATTACATGAGTCAGACTACAACTTCTAGATACCTCCATGCGTCAGATGCAATGCACTAACCACTAGGCAATTCTAGAAGCGCAGTAATTTGTTTGTTATTATTTTTATTTATTTACCCTGTGATCCACCAGAAAGTGATTTTGGACAGGAACGAAGCTCCCAACTCTGGACATGGATTCTGTACAAAAACATTCACAGTATTGGCCATCTATTCAACATCCATATAATGAAGCATACCTTTACCTTCATTGAGTAAAGTTCACAAACCGAATCTTTGACAGCCTGTGAAAAGAGTGGAGGCTGGTCGGAGAAGCAGGCCAGGATCAGAGAGATGAGCAGCATGGTGTAATATATGTAGAATGTGGTATATTTGAACACATCCACACTGGCAGGCTGAAAAGAAAGACTGTTGGATCAAACAACACTTTAAGGATTCGCTCGCATTACAGACAAATCTGATTTGGTTTTTAAATCGGTACATTAGGACTGACTATCAGTTTGCAATTGGTAAGCTATGATCCATTTGTCCAGTTTATTCAACATCCTGTATATCATTAATTATGTGTTGGTTGCTATAGTAATGATGTAACAGTCAATGTAATACTGAGAGACTTTCTTCTACAGAAACTGATGAGTAGTTGTCAGGGTAGGAAGAAAAAGGAAATTTGGCCTCTGCTGCGGTGCAGAACTCACGTGACACATGAGAGATCATATGCGACACACTTACACATTTTGTGAATATACTGGACCCAAAACTGCTGATTCATTCACTAATGCACAATTCTTGACATAGTGAACATCACATGAGGAAATTTACCAAATGAGTATATCCAGATGCTACGCAATTTGTGTGATATTACATATGTGACACATACTGTATTTCGAATGACAAAAGGAACTACTTAAAGTCTTATCTGACTGTTCAGACTGGGCTGAATTTCTCCCCCCAAAAAATCTGACTTCAAATCATATATGAATGTGGACTGACTGCAGAAACTGTCAGTTTTAACGCAAAAGTCATATTTACTTCATTCAACGCAAGCAGGATCTTGGAGCGAAAGGTGACTGTAGCGCACACTATGGCGATCAGCCAAAAGTTGAGCATCACCCCTGAGGACTGGACCCCCTTCATCCGCTCATACTGGATAAAGAACGTAGCCAGCAACTAAAACATAGATTACAACACATTCAATTACAAAACACTTCAACTTTATAAATACAAAGCAAAGAAATTACAAGCAAAGTAGTATAATTCAATATATATATTGAAAAAGATATGGATCTCACCATTGTAATGCCAAGCATTGTGGGGCTGACTAGGTAGACTGGGGCTATTGTAGCCCCACGGCTTCTTTCCCAGAAAGAGTAGAAAACATCTGCCCAGCAGATAAGCCATAGGGTGAACCCAATAACCTGGTAGGGGAGAGTCACATGACCTTCAAACAGCTCAGTCATAAAGCACGCTGCTAGATAAAAGCAAGTTGTTTACTGTTGTACCAGAATCCTGTTTGTTAAAACTCACTGTTTTGGCTCTGTTGAGGTGGGTCATACATATGTATCCATGGTCATGGCTTTTAATGTGTAGGATGTAGAATGGTGCAAACAGCCAGAGGTAGAGGCAGGGTATCCAAACCAGCAGTGTGTTCTGGAAACATGGTGTCAGGTCTGGATTGTGTGTTTGCCATGTCCGGTTCCAATCCTGAAAACATGAGAGGATAAGGGGGGGGGGGGGGGGGGGGGGGGAGAGAGTTCATTCTATTCTACATCTTTGGAGATTCTTTGGACGAAACTTAGAAACAAAGTAACAACTGGACTAGGCAAAGAGCACTTGGCCGAATGGTAAAGCACACAAAGACCCAATGATGTGTGCAAGGAACAAACACTCCAGAACTCTTGAGCAGATCTTTCAGAGAACCAAAGTCAAGGGTCTTTTCTGCGCAACAGAGCAGGGAGGAAAGTCTTCAGCTTCTTGACAAAAAACTCTCCTTTAAGAAGTGACATTCAAAAAATGGCTAAAAAATTAACTGAACCTTTTCTTACAAAGAAAATCTAATCTTGTTCTCTGTAGGGAGCATCTCTTCCCATAATCCTGTCTCTGAGTGGGAAAAATAGATCAATATGTGCAAGAGAATAATAGATCAATAAATAAAGGGCTACTCTGCTAAATACTCAAGAACAGGACATGACATGTGATTTTCTTGACATTTGAGCTATTGAACTAAATGCATTTGAACAGCATTGCCATCATCAACTGTAATGACAACAATCATGTGAATCTTTCAAAACCAGTCAAGAACATATTTCACCAACAAATTCACATTACTGTAACAAGGAAAAAACATATTTTTGATTAAAGCAAATGATACCATTTTTGAATTTACGGAATTATAGCAAAGTTATAAGAACTGTACACAGCATTTTAACAAGAAAAAAACATGAAGAATTAGGCTAAAATATCATTAAAAAAAATGATATTTTTTATTGTATATTGTGTTTGGCATGGCAGTATTTGTCGCTCTTAAATTACAGTAATAAAAAAAGATGGTTAAATTTACTGAATAAATAATATGGAAAAAACTAAATTTCCTAGTACTATGACTAAGGAAAACGTGAAAAATTAATAATAAAAGAAAAATTATAATATGTTATTTAAATTGTAAATTATTAAAATACCATAGCAGTATTAGGTGTACTATTATTAGTATTTTTTTCAATTATGGTAAAAAAAAAAATCAACTTACGAAATGCAAAAAAGAGGGGGGGAACTGTACGTAAAACAAAACAAGTAAAACTTTTTAAGAGTAAATATTAAAATAATGTCATAATATGGTTGTGATCACTTGTTTCTAAAATTCTTTAATTTGTTTATGTAAAATATGTAATTATATTTCCTCTATTTTTACTATTTCGCCCTTTGACTTAAAACCGTTTTGATACATTTACAAACTTGAAAATCTTTCATCGCATTAATTCCTTGGGCAAACGAAGGACTTTGTAAACATAACAGCTGAGAGCATTTCAAAATAAGCAACACACTTTCTTGGCATGCATGTTATCTGTCAGATTGATTTATAATTCAATGTTTTGACCCTCTGATCCCGAAGGACAAATTGACTGTCTAAACCTGTCAGACTACAATTAATAATACTGTAGTTAATCCACCAACCAGTCAGACCTTCCACAAACTGGAACACAAACAAACAAAGCTTAATTCTTTCTAAATATGACAATTGATGACACAGGTTCTTTAGCTAAAAGGATACTGTCTGGTATGAGAGGAATAAGCTAAACAAAAACAAGTCAGAGCAGAGACAAGTTAACTTTTAAACTTCACATGGCGATAAAGACACACATTGAGCAGGTGTCAGTGTTATAAATCGCTATTATATGCGACACTTAGATTGTCATAGAGGAATATCAACACTACAGAATGAAAGTCTCCGGAGAGTTATGCGTGTGGTAGTTTGCTGTGTGGCTAACCGGTTAGCTTAGCAACAGTGGCTGCGTCTCAAAACCTAGTGAGCTGCCTAGTGCCTAACGTTACCTTGACAGCATTATTCGGCGTTATAGACGCATTCAATCCGAAGTGAACTCTTCACGAGCGCATTTGATCGCCGGAAATTATCTGGCCCTCAAAACGGTCGTTCAAACGCGCCTAAGACGCACAAAAAATGATGTCTATGTAGACAGTTCGCTATGTTTTGAGACAGCCAGGGTCTCATACTGTGCAAACCAAACCCGGCAAACCTTGGCAATCTGTTGAAAACAGTATCGTCGGTAAAACATAGTTCATGACGGTAGAACTGTTCATTTACTTACCCAAAACGGATCAGAACCGTCCAAACTGCAGAAACTGTCAATACCCATTCGCCGCAGGAAGGATCTGTTATAGCGTGCTGGGTTTACACTGCCTCCGTTTCATAACCACTGCTGTGTGTTATGGTGATGATAGGGACCTGTATGGAAGTGTGATACGTGAGATGAAGCATAGAGGGCGCTGTTCATCAACTGACGTAACAGGAGTCACACACAACAATATGGCAAGCCGGTGTTGTGCCGAATTTCGACTCCCTGCCAAATGATTACCCCCCTCGTTGAAATCAGTATCTGATTGCCTAATCCTAACCCCACCCCTAATCCTAACCCCTCCCCCACATCTAATCCTAAACCTACCATACTAGGGGGGTAATAATTTGGCGGGGGTCAGAATTCGGCACCACACCTGTTATGAGGTTTAAAAAAAAAACTAGTATCTTTGTAAAACTGAACTAATATAATCAATCTGCTAGGTAAAGGCGGGCATACACTGTGCGATGTTCGTCCGATTTTGTGCCGAATTCTGACTTGTGCGACTCTTTTTCGGGTCGGGACGATTTTCAGCTTTGTCGTGCGTCATTTGGCATGCAGTGTACAGAAAGAAACCATAGGGAGAAACGAGAGGCGATTAACCTCTCCCGATCGGCAATCGGATGGTCGGATGAATTTCTGGCATGTTTTTTCTTGACATTTTGGTCGCTCCTCGTGACTATATCGCACAGTTGAAGCAGAGCTACGAACCAATTGCCCTAAACTCAGTGTTTTTTTTCCCTCACTCCACCACGAAAACAGAATGTTAACCATTTCAATCTGCAGCAAAAAAAAAAAAAAAAAAACGAAAAGAGGGAGATCTTTAAGTTCTGTAGTTCAAACTAGCTACAAATTATTACTGATGCTTACCTCCAGTTTGTCCAGTTATTACCCACGTCTTCCAAGTCACCTGCGATGTAACATTAATTTGTTAAACAATGTTTTTGAAATAAACCTGTTTTTAATTTTCATTGATGACTAATTATTGCCATTTTTGGACATATTATGGACTGCTAAAATAATTACATGCCTATAATTCATTGCAATCGACCTAAATGTTTTAGACCATTTTCAATGAGGAGGAGTAAGCTTCTATGTAATATTTTATTATCCTCACAGCTCGTTGCGGTGATGTGCTGTGAAATTATTGCGTGGCAAATTAATTATAATAGTAGATCAATTTAATAATAAAATTAGCCTTCCCTAATAATGATAATACAATAATACTAATAATAATTTAATATATAAATTGGAAATGGTGAATCATCTTGATATTGATAGCTGATGCTTGTTTTGACAATATCTCTGGATACATGATATCGTCTAGGCGCAACCCAGCACGGGGGTTTATCGCACATGTTTCACACGTATTGGACCGTGTAGTGTGAGCACATAAATCCTGAGCTTTGGCTTTACATTGCATGCGATTTACTCGTTCAGTGTGAGTAGGTAGGTACCCTGCTGAAATCGCACAGACATCGCACAGTGTATGGCCGCCTTTAGGTTCACTCAAATGTGAATTCTGTCCTATTTAAACAGCAGCTGATACTAGATAGGCTACTACAGTTATTCCAATAGTAGCTATTTGATCATACTTGACTAGATTAAAAAAATAGTAGGCCTAAATTAGTTACAAGTAACTTTCTAGACAAAGGATATCCTGAACCTACTGTATAGAGCTTACTATTACTTTGTTTTACTTTGACTAATACAAGTAGCTAAAAAACAGTACTAGCAGCATTTTGCTGCCTTCACAGCAAGTAGGTACTGTGACGTCCTACTTGGACTCGGAGCTGTTCACATTCTCGGAGTTATGTGTTTATGGCAACACTATCAACTACAAAATGAATATGCAGAGGTCAAATGGTACAGCGATCACATGATACAAGTCAGAGCTCTCAGATAATTCAGAGTTTACAAGTTTTAATTACGATACAGGGTCGGAATTTTTACCAGTCACAATCCCGTATGTATGCTAATTCTGAATGAACGCACCTTGAAAATAGATACTGGTAAGTGTTCTGGTTTAAATGTTAAAATGGCTTGCCATTCTAGACAACTATTGGTCAAAGAAACTGTTTTTGAGTTAACCATGAAGTTGAACCATAATAGATACCAATTATAAACATGACCTTGATGAGTTTTATGGCAGACTTTGTCCATTGGATAAGCGCTACAATTACCAGGTATACTCACCAGGTTAAACAGAAATATTTAATAATGACTTCAGTGAAGGCACTTTGACAGAGGCAGATAGTCGTTTAGTGTTTAATGACCTTTACAAAATATGCCTTTCAGAGGAAAAGCCTCATCATTTGCATAGGCCAATATCTCTTGTAGTTTATTCAGATAAATTCAGCTGTTGGGTGGTCCAAATGACTTGCTCCACCCACACAAAGCTAAGGCTGTCCATAAATTAAGACTCCAAAATTAATAAAGTTCATCCAAGGAACTCATTTTTTGGATACTGTTCTACGCATACACTGACACTGCAAAACCAAGAAGACGTTACCATAGCATGTAAGTATTAATTTATTTTATATGTGTGTGTGTGTGTGTATATTACATACTGTATATTTTGTTTTATTCATCTTTTACTTTATCTTCAAAAAAGAAAGGCATACTGTATTTTTTAATAGATCAGTACAATTTTACATTTGCCATATTTTAAGGTTGGAACAGTAGAGATTAGAAAAAGAGTTTTGTAATGTTTGGGTTATTAAAAAATTGCAAATATCAGTAGAACATCCATAATTTTATTATATTTAACAGTATAAATGTTTTCTAAGAAGATTATAAATGTCTATGACGTACTGACTGTAAAATGACCTGAAAATTTGTCATGCAAATCAGATACCTAAATACAAAACAGCTCATATAAATTGACACCAGTATGTCAATGGTGTGTGAGGAAGCTTTAACTGGACACACTCCATTTAAGGGATGATCATGGGGCATTCATTATCACCTTTTAACAGGTTTATAGCTGTATAGAACAAGTGGCCCGTGAGTGGCAAAGATATGGCTGTGTGGTTTGCCTATAAAATGAGGCTATGTTTGCACATACATCACAGTGTCAACGGAGCCAATACAGACAGATAAAACACAGTTCTTATTACTTCACAGAATAACTTACAAAAATACTTCAAGATGACCATGCAACCAGACAACGAAGACAGCAGCAAGTTCCTGTTCCTTGACAATGAATTCAAAAACACTGGGGTGGCCCAGGCCGATTGGTCGACCAAAAAGATGGTGTGGATACCGTCAGAAAAGGAAGGTTTTCAGTCAGCCAGCATCAAAGAAGAGACAGGGAATGAGGTGGTGGTTGAGCTCGACAATGGACGGAAGGTGACTGTCAAAAAAGATGACGTCCAGAAAATGAATCCACCAAAGTTCAACAAGGTTGAAGACATGGCTGCACTGACCTGCTTGAATGAGGCCTCAGTGCTGCACAACCTCAGGGAGAGGTATTTCTCAGGTCTCATTTATGTAAGTGCATTCAAACTTCACTTTATTCAGTTGGTAGAAACCGCATACGTTTTTATTCTTGATCGTATCTTTGCCATAACTGTTTTCAAAATAGGGTACAAGTGAAACTGAAACAGTCTACAGAAAACATTAGTGAAGAGCTTCAGACAAATCTAATTTAATGTTTATCTTTATGTTAATACATTTAACAGTCCAATAATTAAATATTTTAATACAACATATCCAGATTTTATATATTTTAATAAATGGTTAACTATCTTCAGTGTCACATGATCCTTTAGAAATCATTATAATAAACAGATTTGGAGCTCAATAAACATTTCTTATTATTATCAATTTTGAAAACAGTAGTGCTGCTTCATATTCACATTTGTACCAGTTTATAAAATGTATAAAAATATTGCAGCTTCCGGGCATATATCTTGAACATATATTTGATATTTCTATTGTAAACTCTTCAGACGTACTCAGGCCTCTTCTGTGTGGTGGTGAACCCCTATAAGATGTTGCCCATCTACTCTGAGAAAATCATTGAGATGTACAAGGGGAAGAAGCGTCATGAGGTTCCTCCCCACATCTATTCCGTCGCTGATAATGCCTACAGAAACATGCTGCAAGGTGACCACCAGTCTGAACTCACTGAATACAAACAGTTAGTAAAATTAACAGGCTTAATACTAGCAACAATCATTTTGGTCTCTCATTCAAGATACAGAAATCATTTTTTATTGCCTTTGTTGTGTATTTGCACACGGCAATGAAGAATGAAGATGATTCATGTTTTATAGTTATTCAGTCCAGCTCAGCCAACTGTGTATTGGAGAGCGTGTGTCGGGCTCTGCGTCTCACAGGCTGCGGATTACAGCCATCAAAATTGCCATACATGGGGCCTTTCCCTTTCTCATTGAATTTTTTAACAGCTATTTTTGGAAGGAAGAGCTGAAGTTAATCTCACCCTGTACTCAATTTAGAATATGTAAGATTTTGGAGGTGGGGACCTTCAGTGAACAATTGTGGAGTTTGTGTTTAGACAGCCTGGCCCCTTGTTAATCTCGTTCAGGTTCTTAACTGTGACAATTCATGCATTTCTTGCCCTGTCCTTGTACTTGAGTTCAAATGTTTCTGGGGTTTTTTTTCTCCACAGAGCGTGAGGACCAGTCTATTCTCTGCACGTGAGTTCTAAATATCCAACATGTTATTTTCTCCATAGAGAGCTACAATTTTTATATTTTATATATTTTGATATTTAGAGGCCTAATAAGACGAGTTCTTTAGTGGTAAAGCATTTAGGCTCATCCACTCATTTTCACTGGCAGCCTTTCCATTGTGTCTGTGAGGCACCATTCAGTAAAGATGTGATCAGCAGATAGATTTGCAAGAATTTGCAAGCTTGAGTTTGACTGCTCAAATATCACATGGGCCCTAAAATAATATAGTTGATATGCACAATATCATTATATTTGCAAACCAGTCTGATATGTCAATTATTATGCAAATGATTATGTGAAGCATGACAGCATTCTTTATGTATGTTTAATAGTGGCGAGTCAGGTGCAGGCAAAACGGAAAATACCAAAAAAGTAATCCAGTACCTCGCTATTGTGGCATCGTCACACAAGGGGAAGAGAGACGCCGGCTCTGTGAGTTCAAACTTTGTTATCATTTAACCCATTGACATTTAATACTTATACAGTATCTGTTATAATGACAGTATTTTTACTTATCTTCATAAATGTTAAGAATTTGATAACAGTGTAGTGTTAGAATAATAGTCACATCTTTGTGATAGGATAAAAACTCTTCAGCACTAAACAAGGTGTTTAAATGTTTCATGGCGCAGTACATTAATGCTACTATACAGTGTATATATATTTTTTTGTATACTTTGATTTTTTGTAGTGGCTGTGCATTTATCAAATAAAACAACTGTTGGATTCTCTTTTTGCAATAATACACAGGATATGCAGATCTCAAGTAAACAATCACTGGACATCAAAGACACAATAATTAATTGAATTGCTGTCGAGACAATTCCTACAATAATTCCTAGAACCTTCAAACTGTAGTCATACTCTGCACTTTTCCATTTTAACTTGTTCATTATTTGCTTCCATTTAGCAACAAAAAGGACCCCAGTTAGCATATGTGAGTATCTGAGCTTCTTGTCATATACATTTTGGATGTTGGTGTCTTTATCCTTGTCTTTTTTTTACACGTAAATCAATAAGCATTAAATATATCCAATACCAATCTTTTACTTTCATATATAGCACATAATATATGCAGTTGCAATTGAAATTATTCCCCATTGCAAATCAGGTTCATTGACAGACTTTCAGCTGTTTGCAATGAACAAATCAAACAAAAGCAATTGAAGTTGAGCTCAACACAACAAATGTGTCAAGTGGTTTCCCCACATTCAACTGAAAATGCGACTTTTAATGACTTCTGCAGTCTCAAAATTATTCAACCCTCTGAATAGATTCCCTCAAAACAGCACAAATCTGCAAAACAGGTGTTGTCTCAAGCACATCTGATGCAACTAATCAAGGGCTTCAACACATGAAATACCTGAACTGTTTGTTGAGTGTCACGTTTGACTGCATGTTAGAAATATGACAAGTCAAAAGAATGGTCCAAAAAGTTAAGAGAAGAGATCATCACCCTTCACAAACAAGGAACAGGATACAAAAAGATAGCAAAGGCACTAAATGTTCCTAGAGACACCGTTGGAAGCATAGTTCGCAAGTTCAAAGTTAAAGGAACAGTGGTTACACTACCTGGACAGGACAGAAAAAGAAAGCTATCAACAGCTACAACCAGATTTCTCAGACGGCAGGTTCAGAAAAACCCTTGAGTGACTGCAAAAGACCTGCAGCAAGACTTGGTGGCAACAGGTTTCAGCTTATACAATAAGGTAAGGCACGTATTAAACCATGTCAGAACTCCAAGACGAAGATAGAAAAGCAATTTGCTCAAAATCATATAAATATGCCACAGATGTTTTGGGATTGTGTTCCGTGGAGCGATGAAACAAAATAGGATATTTTCGGCCCTATGGATCAGCGGTATTTCTGGATGAAGAAGAATGAAGCATATGATGAAAAGAACACTGTCTACAGTTCAGCATGGTGGTGCTCGTGATGCTTTGCATCCTCTGGCACTGGAAACCTGCAGCGTGTGGAAGGCAAGATGGATGCATTGAAGTATCAGGAAATCCTAAGAAAAAACGTCATGCCGTCAGTGAGGAAGCTGAAGCATTGGAGCTTCCAACAGGAAAATTATTCCAAGCATACCTCAAATTCCACCAAGGCTTGGTTGCAGAA
This sequence comes from Gila orcuttii, assembly GCA_026230005.1. Lineage (NCBI taxonomy): Eukaryota > Metazoa > Chordata > Actinopteri > Cypriniformes > Leuciscidae > Gila > Gila orcuttii. The sequence goes on along the minus strand of JAPDVR010000003.1, from coordinate 37,813,443 downwards.
GAAGTCCTGAAAGATTCTACAGTGGCCATCACAGTCACCTGACTACCTGACTTGAATCCTATAGAAAATCTCTGGTGGGATTTGAAGAAGGTGGTTGTAGCACGCAAACCCAAGAATATTACAGAACTGGAGGCCATTGCTCATGAGGAATGGGTTAAGATTCCTCAGAAACGCTACCAGAAGCTGTTGTCTGTTATACTTTTCATTTGCAGCAGATCATAACAGCAAAAGGGTGTTCTAGTAAGAACTAAATATGCTTGCCAATGAAGGGGTTGAATCATTTTGAGACTGCAGAAGTCATTAAAAGTTGCATTTTTTTAGTTGAATTTGGGGAAACCACTCGAAACATTTGTTGTTTTGAACTATTTTAATTATTTTAGTTTGATTTGTTCATTGCAAACAGCTGAAAGTCTGTACATTTTGACAATAAACCTGATTTGCAATGGGGGTTAAATAATTTCAATTACAACTGTACTACATAATATGTAAAGTACAATAGAATAGCTTTTTGGTATATGTTATGCTTAGTAGTTCCTGGTTTGACAGCATTGAATGGCAATGAATGACATTTTGTTTGTCCAGGGGGAGCTAGAGAAGCAGCTTCTGCAGGCCAATCCCATTCTGGAGGCATTTGGAAATGCAAAGACCATTAAAAATGATAATTCCTCAAGATTTGTGAGTTAATAGTTCATTGTTTTGGTATTGAATGTTTCTTGATTATCATTATAATCAACATTAGTATAAAAAAAACTTTTGTTTTTAACTTCTCAGGGAAAATTTATTAAAATCAACTTTGACAACACTGGCTGCATCGTTGGAGCAAACATTGAAACCTGTATCCTAATAAGCCATTCCAATTAATCTTTAACTTTATGAAGAGTTTGATATCAAAATCAATTAGAACAAACATTTCTAAAAATATGCAATTTTACACCATAAATTTAAGCAGATTCATTTTCACCTTAATGTCTTAATGAATCCAGACCTCCTGGAAAAGTCTCGGTCTATCCGACAGGCCAAAATCGAAAGATCCTTCCACATCTTCTACTACATGGTGGCTGGAGCAGTGGAAAAAATGCGAGGTGAGGACCAAAAGTTTCTAACAACTACCTATTAAATCTTGTGTAATTACATTCAAGAATACCGATTCAGAAAAAAGCGGAAAATTTGTTTGTGACAGTTGGAGTGTTGTCTGCATCATTTCAGATATACTGCACTATTAGCGATCATTCTCTTCCACAGACGAGCTCTTGCTAGAAGACTTTAGTAACTACCGTTTCCTGGTGGCTGGGCATGTGCAGGTACAAAACCAGCAAGATGATGAGATGTTGGTTGAGACTCTGGAGGCCATGGAGGTCCTGGGCTTCAATGAGGAGGAAAGAATAGGTATTAACAAAACTTTGCCGATTATAACATTACCTCCTATATTTTCATGCTGTTTTACATGAAGTGTTGCGTTTCTTTCAGGCATGTTGAAAGTATGTTCTACTGTGCTGCAGCTAGGGAACATTGAGTTCAAAGCAGAGAAAAACCAGGAGCAGGCCAGCATGCCAGACAACACAGGTAAACAATCACAGGATTAATCAGTAATGTTGCTCTTATCCTTTACCAGGCTGAAACAAAATGCTTATATGTTGTGTTAAATGCATCCATCAGCTGCACAGAAAGTGTGCCATCTGCAGGGGATTAATGTGACTGACTTCACCAAAGCCATCCTCACTCCTCGCATTAAAGTAGGGCGCGAGTTGGTACAGAAGGCACAGACCAAAGAACAGGTGCATTACAACACTATGGCTATTTCTACATTAACCCAGATACATTTGAAAATGGCGTTTCAAAACACTCTCCACCCACACTAACATTTTCCAAAAGATTCTTGTCCAGGCTGATACGTCAGAAAAAGCTTGAATCATTTTACTGTGCATGCGTAAAATGTAATAAAAGCTCACTGAGATGTTACAAAGAGACCAGACATAATAAAGCTGTCACCCTATTCTTCTGGCACGATCATATTATTATCACAGTATCTCACTACTTGTGTATCCAGGTCACACTCAATCGGCATTCCACGTCTGGTCTAAAACACAATTCCACTCATGTTTTGACACAGGACAGCAATTGCGAGTAAATTTTCTGTACAAAGTAATATTTGTCTTAAGCAACACTGCCAGTACATGCCAGTATTACCATAGTTATAATACATTACTGTTATAGGATCATGTGACTAGATATTTTACTTGTTCTGTTTGGGTAAACTGTATTGTAATTATTATACTAGTATAATAATGTTATATTATACTAGTAATCAAAAAAACAGTATCACTTTAGTTTATGGTCCAATTCTTACTATTAACTAGTTGATTATTAGCATGCATATTACTAGGATATTGCCTGTTTATAAGTACTTATAAAGCATGACCATATTCTTCATCCCTTAATCCTACCCAATACATTAAACTTAACAACCACCTCACTAACTATTAATAAGCAGTAGTTTATTAGGGCAAAAGATGTAGTTAATTGTTAATAAATTTACACTAAAGTGTGAACAAAAAGACAATTATTTGTGAAATGGTAATACAAAAGATGACATTTTTGTAATGTGTAATAATATGTGTAATATACTATATACTATATATTACTATATACTGTAATATATGTGAATTTATATAATATAATAATATGTCCATTTTATCAGGCTGACTTTGCAGTTGAAGCCTTGGCCAAGGCCATGTATGATCGTCTTTTTCGCTGGATCTTGGCACGTGTCAACAAGACTCTAGATAAGACAAAGCGCCAGGGAGCCTCTTTTCTGGGAATCTTAGACATTGCTGGGTTTGAGATTTTTGAGGTGAGTCTGACATGATAAAAGTCTTATAAAATCCAAACATGAACTTTCAAAACTTGAGGCTTTCATTCCCTACCTATCCCCCCATTTCTCACAGGATAACTCATTTGAGCAGCTGTGCATCAACTACACCAATGAGAAACTGCAACAGCTCTTCAATCACACAATGTTCGTCCTGGAGCAGGAGGAGTACAAGAAGGAAGGCATTGAGTGGAATTTCATTGACTTTGGCCTAGACCTCCAGCCCTGCATTGAGCTCATTGAGAGACCAGTCAGTTTATTAACACCACCATTCATAGATTTTAAGTGTAAGCTAATAATCTTTGATCATCTGTAAAAGTTACTCAGTTGTGTCATTTCTTTTGGTTCTCCCTTATAGAACAATCCTCCAGGTATCCTAGCTCTGCTAGACGAGGAGTGCTGGTTTCCGAAGGCAACCGATGTTTCTTTTGTCGAAAAACTCACAAACACCCACTCAAGCCACTGCAAATTATCCAAACCCAAGAATCTAAAGGAGAAGACTTTCTTTACTGTGCAACACTATGCTGGCAAGGTATTTTGTGAACAAAAATGTTGCTTTTATTAATCAAATAAATACATCAAAATTGACACAGCTCAACTGTTTTCAACATCTATCTATCTGAACAGAGAAATTGTAAATCAGCAGAAGTGCTTAACATGAATAAAAATATAATATATAATAAAAAAATATATAGTTATGATTAATCTAATTGTAATGTTTCATTGAATTAGGTGGATTATAATGCCTCATCTTGGTTGACGAAAAACATGGACCCACTCAATGACAATGTTACAGCCCTACTGAGTAACTCTTCCAGTGCTTTTGTGCAGGACGTCTGGAAGGAGGGTGAGTCTTTGTTGGGAAAAATAGGCCTACTAACAAGATTCACATCTGTTTGTCTGTTTAAGCAGAAAGAGAATAATGTATGCTCTATAAAGGAAGATTTAAATGTTCTCACATGATTTTAAATGGTCTAAAATGCATTTTGAAAGAAATCCATTTGTTCCCATATAGTGGACCGTGTGGTTGGTTTGGAAACCATGGCTAAAATATCTAAGTCTGATAGCGCAGGTCCTACTGCTTCCAAGTCCAAGAAAGGCATGTTCCGCACCGTAGGACAGCTGTATAAAGAGTCTCTTGGCAAGCTCATGACGACTCTCCATAACACTCAACCAAACTTTGTACGCTGCATCATTCCCAACCACGAAAAAAGGGTATGCCACAGCAAATATCATAATATAGGGATTCAAATCTGTATTTACTGGTACAACTAAATAATGTAGACAAGAGCAGCTTTTAAATGATTTGTGTTTAATATGGGATTCAAACATAGATTATCATCTTTATGCCAAGTGTATGCATTAAATTAGTAATAGCTATATTTAATCCAGTTAAAAGTTCAAAAGTATAGTAAGTAAAAATGAAAGAGAATTTTATATATACAGTAAAAGTAATAGTAAAATAGAGTCTGTTTTTCACTGTCTTTGTCTTAAGGCTGGCAAGATAGATGCCAACCTGGTTCTCGAGCAGCTGCGCTGTAATGGTGTACTGGAAGGGATCCGCATCTGTCGCCAGGGCTTCCCCAATCGCATCGTCTTTCACGAGTTCCGCCAGCGGTGAGTAATTTCTGAAACACATGCTTGATCATTTCAAATATAGAGTTCGTACATTTGGATGTTTCTAATGAAGCAGAATACCGATTAAAATTATTGATCATTTTCTAGCTATGAGGTCCTGGCTGCCGGCGCTATTCCTAAAGGGTTCATGGATGGAAAACAAGCCAGTACCCTTATGGTGAGTTGAGCAAAATGGTCTTCTTATACTGTACTGAAATTTTATTTCAACCTCGTACCTTGATGACACCTTCTTCGTACTTTTTAATCATCAGATCAAACATCTAGACTTGGACCCCAACCTGTACCGGATTGGTCTGAGCAAGATATTTTTCCGTACAGGAGTGTTGGCACAGCTGGAGGAAGAACGTGACCTGAAACTGACCATTATCATAATTGCCTTTCAGGCCCAGGCCCGTGGCTTTCTTAGCAGAAAGTGAGTTCTTGCTAAATAATTGCACACCATCTACCTATAAATCTTGTTGCACTGTATTAACTTGAATTGTAGTTACATTGTGGCTAAAGTAGTGCAAATTTTACAGGGCATTCAGCAGGAAACAAAAGCAGCTAACAGCCATGAAAGTGATTCAGAGGAACTGCGCTGTTTATCTTACACTCAGGAACTGGCAGTGGTGGAGACTTTTCACCAAAGTGCGTGCAAAACACAACACCACATATCCATGTAAATTTAAATATCATTGTGGTCATTTTGTGATCAATTTACGCTTTTGTTTAGGTCAAACCCCTGCTTCAGGTGACTCGTCAAGATGAGGAGATGAATCAAAAGGATGAGGAGCTTCAGAAAGCCAAAGAAATTGCCCAGAAGTCTGAAAATGACCTAAAGGAGATCACACAGAAACACAACCAGGTACAAGACAAGAGCGGAAGCATATGTGATCCAAACTCATATGCTTCATATGAGTCTTCAACATTCCTTCATACTGATTCACTATCAGTACACACGAATGACTGTAGTGTGTATTTTATCTTTAATAGGTGGTGGAGGAGAGGAACCAGCTACAGACCAAGCTCCAGGAGGAGGCGGAGCTGTATGCAGAATCTGAAGAGGAGAGAATACGGCTGGAGACCAAGAAGCAAGAGCTGGAGGACGTGCTGCATGAGATGGAGGCTCGACTTGAAGAGGAGGAGGAGCGAAGCCAAGTCGTTCAGCAAGAGAAGGCGAATTTGCAACAGCAACTCAAGGTTGAGCAGTGATCAATTATCACAGACTAATGAACAACTGGAATAACAATAATGAGACTGTAATTTGTCACAAACATAAGATTGTTATAATCTTATTGAAAATAGTAAAAAATAAAAAAAAATCTATATTTTCTCTCTCATAAGATGTGGGTAAAGAAAATAAGACACCTGTACTCATCTATTGCTATGTGTAGGATTTAGAGAACCGATTGTCTAAAGAAGAAGATGCCAGACAGAAGCTTCACCTGGAAAGTGGCGCTGCGGATGTGAAGGTTAAGAAACTTGAGGAAGATCTCCTCATTGTGGAGGATCAAAACAGCAAGTTGCAGAAGGTTTGACCAGATGATAGTTTTATTTGGATCATTATCTTTTTTTTTTGTGGAAAATGAATATCAGATCTGAGTAATTTGGCTGCTGCTTCTGTGTATTTAGGAGAAGCAACAGTTGGAGGATCGGTTAGCTGACTTTTGCTCCAACCTTGCTGAGGAGGAAGAAAAATCCAACAATTTGGCTAAGCTGAAGGCTAAACACGAATCTATGATTTCAGATCTTGAAGGTTTTTCATGGTCACTTTGAATCTGTCAAATCAAATAATGTAGTAAACACTGTGAAACAGTATTCTGTGTGTCTGTACAGTTCGAATGAAGAAGGAAGAGAAGAGTCGACAGGACGTAGAGAAAGCCAAACGTAAGCTGGAGACTGAGTATAATGATGTACAGGAACAACTAAAGGACCTGCAGATCCAAATAGCAGAGTTCAAGACGCAACAAGCCAAAAGTGAAGGGGAAATACAGGAACTTCAGGCATGGTATATTGTTACTTACATCATAAATGACTTTTTAAAGACATTGCATTACTACTCATTGTAAATTGTAACCAGACCATCTGTATATTGACCAGCGTGGAAGAAGAATCAGCTCAGAAGAGCAATGCTCTGAAAAAGATACGGGAAATGGAAGGATTTGTCTCAGAGCTTCAAGATGAACTTGATGCTGAACAGGAGGCTTGTAGGAAGTCAGAAAAGGCCAGAAAGGAGCTGGAAGAGGAGCTGTCGGCCTTGAGGACTGAACTGGAGGACACACTAGACACCACAGCAGCGCAACAAGAGCTACGGTGCTTATTTAAATATGCAACTTTCAAATAGTAATTTATTACCTTTTTACCAATTACAAATCAAGATATGATAGACTAGATCTTAGTATCTTTCTTGGACAGGGCTAAAAGAGAGCAGGAGGTGGCCATGCTGAAAAAGTTGCTAGAAGATGAAGGCCGAAGCCATGAGGGTCAAGTGCAAGAAATGAAACAAAAACATGCTCAGGCTGTTAATGAACTTAGCCAACAGCTAGACCAATCCAAACGGGTAAGAAAACTTCATAACGTTGACATATAACAAAAGAAAATTGCAGTGCACAGGCAATAACTGTTTTGGTACTTTTAACATTGTTGGCTTCTTTTAATATAGTTTTCTACCTCATATTGGTTTCTTCATTTGTAAATCCTTTGGATATAAGGGTCTGCAAAATGATTAAAGGTAAATACATTTCTATTTCCGAAACTGAACCTGAAACGCAGGCCAAGGCCAGTCTGGAGAAGGCGAAACAGGCTCTAGAGAAGGAGGTTGTAGATCTGAATGGAGACCTTCGCTCGCTGAGCAATGCAAAGCAAGATGTGGAACAGAAGAAGAAGAAGGTGGAGACCCAGCTTGCTGACCTTCAGACTCGCTTCAATGACAGCGAGAGGAAGAGGGAAGAGCTTGGAGATGCAGTGTCTAAACTGACTGTGCGTTTTACCTTCAGGCGTATTCTCTGAATAAACACTTTGAAAATATTACTATAGAAACAATGCAAGGTTTCTGTACAGAACTTCCTGATGGATGTCTTTTGTAAAATCTCTCAGATGGAGTATAACAATGTGAATAGCATCCTCAATGAGGCAGAGAGCAAGAACATCAAGCTGAGTAAGGATGTTGCCAGCCTCAACACACAGCTCAAGGATACACAGGTTGTATAATCTAATTTTTATTTGTATTTTACTGTCAGATAAGATACAAAAAACAAATAGAAAGTCAAATAAAGCAAGATAATATTTTACACATATTTATAAAAAAATATATGTTTCACTTAAATGGTTCTTTACATCAAAATATATAGCTGCCTTCATATTTTGAGAAGGGGGTCACACCCAGTGGGGTCACCATAATTGGGGTTTAAAGAATTGTGTAATACCTATTTTGAGAAGCACTTGACACTTAATGTTTAGTCTGTCTGCCTATTTAGGAGTTACTTGGTGAGGAGACCCGTCAAAAACTAAATTTTTCCACTCGGCTACGTCAAATGGAGGATGAACGAAACAGTCTGCTGGAACAAATGGAGGAAGAGGCAGAAGCCAGAAGGAACGTGGAGAGACAGGTCTCCAGCGTTAACACGCAGGTCAGTCTTGCATAATTGCAAAGAACACCAAAGATAATTTCATAAAGCATCTCTGCATATGACAATCAGTTGTGCCAAAATTAAATAAGTTTGTTTCTACTATAGTTGTCAGATGCAAAGAAGAAATTGGATGAATACTCCAGCAATTTCCAAATGCTTGAAGAAAGCAAGAGACGAATACAGAGGGATCTGGAGGCCACAAATGGAGAGTTCGAAGAGAAAAATGCAGCCTATGACAAGCTGGAAAAGAACAAGAATCATCTTCAGCAAGAGTTGGAGGATGTGCTTGTGGACCTGGACAACCAGAGACAGCTGGTTTCAAATCTAGAGAAGAAACAACGGAAATTTGACCAGGTTTCACTTCTGTGTTTCAACTAATTTGTTCTAAATTCCACAGTAGAATTTCTTCAACTCAGTTTTTTTTCTCATTAAGATGCTTTCTGATGAGAAAACCATCTCCAGCAAGTATGCTCAAGAGCGTGATTGTGCAGAGGCAGAGGCACGGGAGAAGGAGACCAAATGTTTGGTCCTGAATCGAGCACTGGAAGAATCCCAGAGTTCCTTAAGAGAATTAGAGAAACTTAATAAGGCACTTCGGACTGAGATGGAAGATCTGATCAGTTCAAAGGATGATGTGGGCAAAAATGTGAGTTGTGATTTATAGTAACATGAAAGTTAGACAGTAGTTCTTAGTCAACTTAGAGATACTGTTATCTGAAATTAGATTATTAAAGGTTGCATATAAAAATACAATGAAAGGTCCATGAGCTGGAGAAGGCCAAACGTGGATTGGAGGCTCAAGTGGAAGAGATGACAATTCAGATGGAGGAACTTGAGGATGAATTACAGACTGCTGAGGATGCTAAACTCCATCTGGAAGTCAATATGCAGGCCTTCAAAGTCCAATTTCAAAGAGACCTGCAGGGCAGGGAGGAGCAAAATGAAGAGAAGAGGAAACAACTGCTCAAGCAGGTGAAGATATATTTCTTTGTTTTGATTTTTGTTGCTCAATGATGCTTTGTAGATTTTCCTGAATCTGAACTGCATGGTACTTGTTGTAGACTCATCCCCCTCCCCCAATCAGCAATAGCAATTATTCTCTTATATTTACCCACTTGGCACGCAGGTACGTGAGCTTGAGACTGAGCTAGAAGATGAACAGAAGATGAGAACTTCACTGGCAGCTGCCAAGAAGAAACTTGAGGGGGATTTGCAGGACCTTGAAGACCAAGTTGACGCAATCAACAGGGCGAGGGACGAGGCCATTAAACAACTCCGCAAGACTCAGGTCAGAAGGTCAAACCTTCAAATTATTTTAGTTTCCCAAGCCTTTGTCAACATTCATCTATGTTAGTTGTCTTCCCCATGACAGACACAGATGAAAGATTCCCAGAGGGAGCTGGAAGATGCGCGAGCGTCCCACAAGGAGATTCTTTCTGATGCAAGGGAATATGAGAGAAAGGCCAGAGCCATGGAGGCAGAAATCTTACACTTACATGAGGTATACATGATATCAAGTGGTTGATGGAAATGAGTTTAAATATCTTGCCATACAACTGTAATGTCAATGCCTTTGTAGGAACTGGCTACAGCAGAGAGAGCTCGCAAACAAGTTGAACGAGAGAGAGATGAGATAGCAGGGGAAATAGCAAGCGGCTCGTTTGGAAAGTAAGTTGGGAATTAGTATTTGCAAAATGGAAAAATGACGCTTAAACTGGAATAACACCATATGCAATAATTGTCCACTGGTAGATCCAGCATGTCTGATGAGAGACGACGCCTGGAAGTCAAGATCCAACAGTTGGAAGAGGAGCTTGATGAGGAACAGGCAAACACGGAGACGCTCAGTGAGAGAATGCGGAGAAGTGTGCAGGAGGTAATTGGGGTATTCATCCACTTTGATGCTGTAGTGACGGTGTTCTTTCAAGGTGATACCAGACCACAGATCATTTTATCTATAACTAGGTGGATCAACTGACCAATGAGCTGCAAATTGAACGCTCCAATGCTCAGAGGAACGAGAGTGGCTGGCAGCAGATGGAGAGGCAGAACAAAGAGCTGAGGGCCAAGCTGCTGGAGATGGAGGGACAGGTCAAGTCCAAGCAACGGGCCTCTGTAGCTGTCCTAGACACCAAGTTACAACAAATGGAGGACCAACTGGACCATGAGAGCAGGTGAGATAATCAGTGTTAACATAGATTTGGCTGTAAAGACAGATAGATTTTCAACTAGTTTCTTTCACCAGGGAGAGACAGGCGATTGCCAAGGCCATGCGGCAGAAGGACAAGAAACTAAAGGAACTGATGAATCAGATAGAGGATGAACGAAAACAAATAGAGCAGTATAAGGACCAGGTATGAAGGATTCATGTAAAGCATTTGAGGTTCTGTCTTCTTCATGACACTGAAAACTCTGACTGACATCATCCACATTGTAGGTTGAGAAAGCAAATCTGCGAGCAAGGCAGCTGAAGATACAGATGGAGGAGAGTGATGAGGAGTCACAGCGTGCCACTGCTGCTCGCCGTAAACTTCAGAAAGAGCTGAATGAGGCCATCGAGACCAATAATGCCCTGAGCAGAGAAGTGTCTTCACTCAGGAGCAAACTCAGGTTGTTCTGCAGTGACCCCTTTCTGTAATGTATGTGAAGTCAGAATCCCATTCTTTGACATCCTCTGTTTTGTGTTCTGCAGTAATACACATTCAGAGACATAGGGTTGCAGGTTTGAGAGAGGTATGTTTGGACGTGTGGTTTCTTATCTCCTCGTATGTTCCTCAGGCGTGGCAGTGACTCATCTTTCAGCAGTCCATTAAGGCGTAGTGGAGGCGGGAGCTTCAGAAAACCACGCAGGAGCATGATGGAAACTTCTGAGGTCCCAGAATACGGGGGTCCTTCTGCTACTCCTGTGGGTCAACCTGAGGAACCTCAAATGGAGCCAATCAACGGCACCCAGGATGACAACTAAAGAAATCATTCCCAAAGCCTCTCACTATCTTTTTTTTTGTGTGTAATTTTTGAATGATAATTTTAAACTAATTTAATCTTGACTATCTCCTAAAAATGATATTTGGTACTTATGTTACTCACTCATTCAAACTGACTAACACTAATGGGTTGTGTGAAACCAGGATTTTACAAGCAACCAGATTTCTATCACTAACAAAATTCATGGTACCATACCGCCATGATTTTTTTTGACATGTACGATAGCGATACCATGTTTCATTAACACTTAGGTATCATAGTATATATCCAAATGCCACAAAGTGATCCAAAAAGTGATACCACACTGTACCATGGTCAAGTTTTATGTTTTAAGCATTAAAGGGGTAGGCAAGATGGGCTCTTAATAAACTTGGCTCTCTTTGCAGTAGAAAAAATTCTAAAAAGATTGAAATCTGTGCAACATGCGAACTTCTGCAGTGCTGCTGCTAACAACTAATTAGGGGTATCTGGGTGCAAGTAAAAGAGAAAGATTATACATTGTTCATTTACTACCAACATTTTAACAGTGCAAATCTGGATGAAAATCATCAAACTTGTCCTTTGAGGGATGCTTTAAAATCATTATATTTAATTCTCTTAATTTATTGTGTACAATGAACTTTTGTTGACCAAAACAGTTTTTTTCTGCATCTACATATACTGCTATCTGTGCCTTGCATATTATACAGAAATCTGCATCAAATTGGGGGGAAATACCATAACCAAGAGCTCTGTCCATTATTTAACAATAACATTTCCGAAAAGAAAGAGTCAAATAATCAGTCCTGTTAACTAGACATTTATTTGTAGGTCATGGATTAACCAACAAAATGGTTTTACAGACAAGCATTGCCCTTGCTGAGGAATGCATGGATGTTGCAGATGTTTAGGTTCATTAATAGCAAAGAAAAGTCATGTTGACAATTATACAAGTGGCAATTGTGCATGCCTTGTGCATATAGAGACAAATACAGAATTTGGACAGTAATGATACCTTTACTGAGGTTATTGCTTACATGAGGCCCTGAGATGGTGCAATCAAGTGTGTTAAATCTTCCCATCAACCATCATTCTCTATTTCTATAATTGTTCATTAGTACCTCTAGGCAAAGTGGATATATGTATAATGTATCAGTTCTTCCTTACATTTCTATTTTTAACATAAAAATATCTGTACCCTTCACTGAAGTATTCATATTGCTTGTTACTCAACTAAATCTACAACTCAAAAATGAGAGAAATGTGAAAACTAAGGGATTAAACTCCTCTCAGAATTCAATTTCTCCTCATCCCGGAATCCCTGAAATATCAGAGAATTAATACATTGGGAAGAATAGCGAGAGAAGCTGCAAGTCCCTTTCGGGCTAGTAAGTTCCCCAATACACAAGTTAACTTTGAGGCAAAGCTTATTATGGCCACAAAATTAAGGCACATTAAAATTCACGTTCAGTGCATGATATCATAAGCAACTACTCTCACGTACTGTAGAGAAAAAGAATTCTTTGAATTCAAAGATGGCACTAACATTTTAAACGAGGGGTTCAATAGCTATTACTAAAAAGAAGAAGGGTTTTATCATGCATAAACACTAATGTCCCAAGCTAATGTTGGTTACTTACATCAGCCCTTATGAGGCAAAAACAGCTCACAGCAGCTTCAGCTCACATCTCACCCACCTTGTAATATCATTTGCATCTCTAAACACTAAAGACAGAACATTCCATTAGTAACAAACTCATATTTCATCAAAATGCTAGTTTCTAAAAAAATAAAACCAGGTATTTCTGCATTAAAAAATAATAAACCAGCAGTCAACATTTCTCCAGTCCAGCGACCAACAATAAGTACGTGCAGTAGATGTTTCACTGGACACTGATCAGTAGTTTAGTGCCAAATATAATGGGGTTGCAGAGGTGAATCTATGGACACGCTTTCACGCTTTCTCCCAATTTATGGTCCCAAAGAGAGCAAATCAAGATTACAGTGCAGATTGTGCATTTCAAAACTGCTATAATCATTAAATACCTAAAAACAACACAAACACAAACAAAAATAAAAAAACAAACAAACGTGAAATAAAGAGTTAGTACATCTGCAAAACACAATGCAAATCTCCAACACAACAGCAAAAACAACAGGTAACAGTTTCAGCCCACAGGCCAGAGAGCTGGTGAACAGTTATTGTAGACACAACAGCAGGGTTGATATGAGTGTACAAGCAGAACCCTTCTAAGATAGTGGAAGACTTGAGGCATAAGATATGCTTTAGCTTCTGAAAATAAAGCTTTTCCATAGTAATGTATTGGGAATACTGGTTTTCTCAGTGACCCGGGAACGAAAGACAAGCGTATGCACTTTATTCAGAGCATTATCTTGGATCCTGAACCAAAGTCCAACCGTTTCACCATCCTGCAACACGTAACACAGAAATAAGAAAAATGATTGCAAACAAGCCAGTTATGGTTCAATATGGTTCATCATTCCGGTCGATTATTGAGATGTTCTGAAATTAATAGTGAAACTATGAGACTTATCATACAGGCCATTTGCGTTGGATGGGATTTCTGAGGTTTCCCGTGAAATGCTTGGTGAACTCTGGCCAATTGCTGCACGGCTGGGTGTTTTCTCAAGGATGTGTAACTCTCTGCATGACGCCAGCTTTGATTCAAGGTTCTGAAATGGAAACAAACCATGCTTATCAAAACTACAGACCCATCTCACTTGAAAGAGAGTGTATTATTTGGTGATATAATGTTCACAGTTACAGCTGGACTCACCCCGACTTTCCTCAACAACTCTCCAACAATGTTGAGGGCAGATATCCGTGCAGATGTGGTAAGGGGAGTTCCAGTCAGACCTTCAACTGGACATGACAGGAACAATTTTAACTTTAACATTTTAACTTAAATGTTAGAAATGAGTGGCAGTGCTGTGTTTGAGCTCACTTCTGCTGTAGGAAGCTGAGGGTGTGTTGAATGCACTCCCTGAGCCTGGAGGTCTGGAAGGTGTGGCGAGGAGAGATGGGAGGGCAGATCTTGCGGGTGTGGCCTCTGGCTTCTCTGCATCTTTAGAGAGGCTGATCGATGACTTGCGCTCCTGTTTCTCCTGAACAGCCAGCTCCTGTCTTAAATCTGCCCAAGGAGAAAGACAGCAAACACAACCAGCTCACATACACCGAATCTGTTAAAACATCTGAGACTGACAAATCAGGTGATTATACTACTGATTATCAAAGAAGTTCATCAGTTAATAGAAGTTCATCAGTTAAGAGTGAATGGTGTATATACAAACAGGTTTCCATTGGGTTTACCTCTAGCTTCGTCTTTTAATCTCTGTACTGATTCTAGAAGATTCTCTTTTTCATCAAGCTCACTCTCAAGGAAAGCATTTCTTTCAATAACATGATTCATTCTCTGCTCAAAGTCCTCAAGTGACATTATAGTAGCCCTGTAAGAGCAAGATTTTAGGAATGAATTGTTAAAATCATGAATATCTTGAATGTATAACCGATTCTTTTTCTTTTTTACTGGCAAAAGCACCGAATACACCTCTTAGCTCTTTCAAGGTCATCATTAGCCTGCTCTAACTCCCGGATATACTTGTGCAGTTGGTCCTTGATGGCTGTGGTTTCTGCCAGGTCTCCTTCTAGAGACGAGATCTGCCTGACTGCCTCCGAATGTTGCGTTTCATACTTCTCCTGTTAGTAAACAAGACCACACAAGAGGAGATAAAACATTTGATAAAAAAGAAAAATGAATTTTAGTGTTAACAAAAGACTTTAAGTCTCTCATGCTCACCAAAGCTGCATTTATTTGACAATAAATGCAGGGAAAAATACAATAATATTGTGAAATATTACATATTTCTATATTAATATTATATTAAATATTTGAATACATTTTTAAATGGAAATTATTCCACTATAAATTTTCACTATCATTAATCCAGTCAATAGCTATGTTTTCATCTACCTATTTGTATGCTCATTTTATGATATAGCATTACAAAACAAAATGCTGGATGGATGGCGTCAAGATGCACATAAATTCTAAAAATGCACATTAAAAAATTATGCGCTCAACAGAGACGGATGAATTTTTTTAACTTATAAGAAAACCTCCATAAACTACGATGGAAACCCATTTACTGAATAAATTCCTCGATGCGCATTAAAGTCACGAGACTGCACGATGGGAAGGCATAACTGGACCAACCAGCGGACCGAACTCGTTGCACAGCATCTGAAATGCTGTTTTGGTCATTCTGAAATGCCTGAACAGAGTCTGTCGTCAAAGTGGTTTGTAATAATTTACCTGCCAGAAACGTCAACTACGTTCCCTAACAGCATCCGAAAGCAAGATAACATAATCACGTTTATTGCGTTATATTGTTATACCGAGATATAGAATATATTATAGACCTATAGTATATACAGTGGCTTCTTTTACTGTATCAACTTAGTTAGATATATGTATCGCCAGTTTATCAGGAATGAAGAGTTTGTTTTATTTGACTCACTGGATGGATGCTTTATTCGTAATGTTTCATGCAATATTCCAATCTTGCGCATAAGTTAAATTCGCAACTTTGGATGGAAACATAGCTAGTGTCACATGATCCTTCAGATAGGCAATTACTTCAGAGGAATTAAATGGCATGTGATGTAATTTGACTGAAACTCAATCAACAATATGGTTTTACAACCATGTTTCTGCAATAAGCAGCAAGTAAAATCATGAGTGAGCCTCCATGCCCTCCAGACACTGATGCAGAAATAAGCATCAGCTGCTTTCCTCATCCTGAATCGGATCTCTGTTGTTTGTCTGTGAATGTGCGATTGTTAATTCACTAAAATACTGGGGGGAAAAACAGAAAGACATTCTGGATGTACACGCTCTGTCACAGAAGATTTAAATGGCTTTTATCTGTGGTTATATGTTTATGAAAGAAAGTCAGTTATAGATAATAAAATTTGTATTCAAACATTACAGATAAAACACAATTAACGTGCTTTATGAGACATCGGTGACACAGCCCCTCCAAAAGGGAAAGAAGAAAGCAATTCAGTTTACAGCTTTTTACTGTTGTTTACATAAATGTTTGGGGTAATAGATCAATTTGAACCAGAACAAGAATAAGTAACAATTTTCCACATAATATTTCACTGAGCCACCTTTTGCAACAATAACAGCTATATCAGGTTTGCAGACTGTTAAGGTGTGACTTGGGAATATTTTCAATGTACCATGGACCCATAATCTTTTAAATCAGTCAATGCAGATTTTTAAAGAGATTGTCGTTTACCATAAATCATCTAAAAGAGCAATGTATTAACCATGTGTCTATGATGCTCCACGGTACCTTGTAGTTCTCTAATTCCATGCGTAGTCTGTTGTTGGCTGTAAGGAGTTCGCGGTTACGGGCATCACACTGCTTCAGCTCTGTCTCCAGCTCCACCTCATAGTCTCGACTCATCTGCTGAAATTCCTGCAGCTCCTCCTGTGTCTCCTCAGCCCTGAACACGCAGTCATTCAATAACATGAGTGTGGGTTGTAAAGCAAAATCTTATACTTGTTTCTATTCAATATGTTTCACAGCAAACACATGCAGAGCAAAACTGCCTTGCTTTTCCTAAAGTTACTTTATATCCGTTGTAGATCAAATTTCAGTTTGAATAAAAAAACAACACTGATGTACCTCTGCTGGTATTTGGCAGCCTGCTCCTTCCAGTAGTCCCTCTCTTGTTCAACAGATGCAAATGTTGCTGGCTCAGGCTCACTCATTGCTGTTCAGTCAGGTTTACTGGCAAAATAATAACCATCAAAAAAAAAAAAATATATATATATATATAGTTACAAATGTATCAAGTTGAAAATGCAATGCAAAAATAATAAATGATAACAATAGCAATACGACATGAGCACAATCTATGTACATAAACCACGCACAGAGAAAGACTAGACAGCTGTTTTGCCACTGAAACAGTTTCCTCTTGTATGAGTCACAGTTTATTGTAATAATGAGAAAAAACAGAAGAGGAAGGGCGTGACTTGTGATAATTTTGAAAAACTAGAGATATTTCCCCTCAGGTCCCAGTATTTAGGACCGTGTGACTAGACTACCTGAAGGATTCTTCTTCTTTTTTTGGGGGGGGGTGTTCTTTTAAGGACAACCCACGCTAAGCTAACGACCAAAAATAATTACCCAGAATCCCTACTAAAAAGACGGTGCAATAAAGTGATATGCAGTTATGTTTCCAATAAAATTATCAATATGTTTAGCTAGCTAGAGTTAACATTCTTAGTAGACGTAGAAGACATTAACTTCCTCTCAACATGTAAAGCCAGCAGTCTTATTTGCTAACGCTGGCTAACAGCAAACCAGCCACTCAAAGTTTTATTAACTGTCGGCGGATTAATGCGTTGATAGAAGCTAACTTACTTTGACAACGGATGAAGAAGTTGACATGTAAACTGTATTAAATGGTTGTATAATACAATAACGATATTATCAAGAGTATACTTACGTGCCTTTTAAATAACTAACGTTAACACATCTCAAAACTGATCCGAACTGATGAAACTTTACCATTATAAAGAACCATCACGCTAGCTAGCAACTTACCTTCGGGTAACGTTAATGCTCAAAGTTGCTTTCTTCCAAATATCTATTTCCGGTGAGAAACAATATTGAGCTAAAAATATGTTTAAGGTTCTTGAGAATAAAAAAATGAAAAATATGTACAGGCACGTTTCACTCGTGACAATAGGATTCTCCCTTCTGTTGTGTAAAAAACTCTCAGCTCGTGGTTTGTTTCATGCCTTCTTCTGATTGGCCGATTTGTAATGATGCCATCATTTTGCAAGCCAACGGTTGGTTGTTTGGTTTTCTATAACGTCTATGGTTTCAAACGATCATCCCTTATCTTCGTCGGGCACTAGACGGCGCTAAAAATACCTCGCGAAACCTTTAAAATATTTACAATTGACTGCAGCGATGAGAAGTTTCATTGTATCGATTTTTTCTCCAGGCGATTCGTTTACGCCATTGCATAATATACGTCATCACGCGATACCTTAAAGGGATAGTTCACCCAAACATGAAAATTCTGTCATCATTTACTCACCCATAAGTTGTTCCAAACCAGTATGAGTTTCTTTCTTCAGTTGAACACAAAATAATATATTTTAAAGAATGTTTGTAACCAGACAGTTGACGGCACCCATTGACTTCCAAAAAAAAAAAAAAAAACTACGTCAATGGGTGCCCTCACCTGTTTGATTACCAACATTCTTTAAAAATATCTTCTTTTGTGTTCAGCAGAAGAAAGAAATGTATACATGTTTGGAACAACATGAGGGTGAGTAAAAGATGAAAAAAATGTTTGAGTGAACTATCCCTTTAAATCACGACATGGCATATAAACTCATATTTATTTGGTATTTATTGCATTACATTTTTTTCCAATAATTGTAATTTCATGTGTCAGTTCAGTTATTAGCAGCCATGATTCAGCTCTTATAAACAGCGATTTAGAACCTAAATATTTGCATTCAATTAAACAATGCTAAAATTAATTTACATCTCTCTGCTGGAAAACTTGTTACAATAAAAAAAAGTTAAGCATTAAAAAAACTTTTTCATGTGTTGACAAAGCTGTGTCACAATCATGTCGTGAACATATTTGCAATGCTGTTTATTTATAAAAATGTCTGCTATTCGGAATATCATCAGTTGCTCTTACAAATGGTTTTCTGTGAATTGTTGATCGCTCAAGCCGATTCAGTCGTGTTCGTGAACGAATCCTTTTGTGAACAGGTTAATCGGATAAATTGAAAACACCCCAAAAAATATCCGTTTATGAATCATACGTGATTATTAGTTCTATTTCCTAAAATAAAGTGAGAAGGTAACCTGGAGAAATAGAAGTCATACACAAATATTCACTATGAACATGGTGACAACCAGCATGTGCTTAACATTATAACAATAATTATGTTCAATAATTGAATAGGCCTACATTAAATCATAATCAATCAATAAATGAATTAATGGTAGACAAAAACAGGGCTTGTTGTTTTTAATATAAAGGTTTTTCCTGGAGCTGACCTACATATTTGTGCTTTTTCAATATTCTGTGAGGCCCTGAGAGCTGAATTAATTCTGACCTCTGATGACCTCAGCGGTGAGCATTTGAAGCCATTTTAATCCAGTTGTAGGGATTTGCTAGGAACACAACAATAAAAATAAAAAAAGCACAACAGGAGACACATCTATAGATTGCACACACACAAAAAAAATACATTTCTCATTTCACAGGATAAAGAAAAAATACATGATTCACATGCCATGCATAAATAAAACGATCATTCTTTCCTAACAACAGCCACAGCTCAGAGTTTCTATGAAATGGTGGCACAGGACTGTGCATGAATTCCTTGCTCAAGTAGCAGAGGTCTGCCATGGCTCATTTGGGTCATGGCTGTATGGATCATCTTCTGCTTAATGACCGGCACCCAGACAAGTCCAGTGACCAAAAACATCAGCCCGACAGACAAGAATATAGGTCCTACTAAATAGGGCACATTGCCCACCTGTGTGAAGTACAACAAGGACAGTGCAGTGCCTGTGCCAAAGAGAAGACTCCCAATGAAGATGGCCAGGGCTGGCTTTTGAAAGCGACTCCATCCACATTTCACTCCTTTGTGAAAAGTCTTTTCAGGGTATGAACCAGCTTCATCAGTCTCAGTCCGGACAGAGGATGTGTTGGAGTGCATTTTGATCTACAGAAATGCAAGACCATCTATATAAACTCCGCCTTAGAGCATGAAAACCACATAAAAAAAACAAAAAACAACACAAATTTTGCTTTCATACTAAAATAATGTCATTGCAGTAACTTATGCAACTAATACTAAAAAAAAAAAAAAAGTACACTTACTCTGAAAGCTCAAAGCCCATCAATGGTTATACAGAAGCTCTTGTTCCACTTCTGTCTGCCAGTTACTGTATTTACCCACAAAATACAGTGGAGGGAAAGCCACTCCCTGTGGGTGCGTCAGTACGAACATCTGGAGCAGGACTACACCGCCCTATTTGGGTCTCAGAACAGTTTTGCCTAACAAATACAAAAAACACATTGTATCTGCTTTAAGCAAAGGGCTAAACATAGTTGATAAGCCCGTTTTACAAGACATGGGATTTATATCTACATACACTGAAAATAGCAGAGCAGCTTGCACACGCAAGCTATTATGTGATAAAGGATTTAGTAATGTATGGTGCTTAGGACTTCTGCTTTTAACAAAATAATTTTTTTGCAGAATTAGATGGAATCCAAATCATTAAAAAAAAAATAAACACAGATCAACACTTTTTTTTTAAAGGGGTGGTTGATTATGATTTCCCCTTTCTAACTTCAGTGTGTAATGTTGCTGTTTGAGCATAAACAACATCCGAAAAGTTACAATGCTCAAAGTTCAAAGCAAAGAGAGATATTTTCTTTTAAAGTAATTGCTTTTTAAGGACTACAACAAACGGCTGGTAGGGACTACACGACATTCCTCCCGGGTTAGCGACATCACCAACCCTAGAATTTACATAAGCCCCGCCCCCAAGTTTTTGAGCTAAAACTTCACTTACACACTCTGTGGACATCAAAGACTTATCTGACATCTTGTGAAAAGGGCATTATACCACCCCTTTAAACAAGACAAATCTTCACTAACATCCTGAATTAACAAGGCCGAGATATAGGTCAAATATTTCCATCACAACATTTCAAAAAAGAAAACATTCAGGCATATAGCACAAAATATCTTGTGAAGGAAGAGAGGGAACAAAAAAAATTCAACAATACAAATTTTTCCCCAATTTTATATTTTATTGTCATAGAAGATGCTTTAATAACGTGAACACGCTCATGCACTTTGCAAGAACGTTGTGAACAGAAACCAAAATGGGAATAAGCATTGGGAGACATGTATAACCAAGATTTTAACATTTTGGTTTCAATTGGTTAATCATTCAAACTTTACTGCTCATAAATCATTTAATGTTAACAAGCAAATCTTGGTCCACATACGGTTACTGTATATGCTGCCATTATATTTCTCTGATGGAAGCAAAAAGAAAAATTATATATATAAAAAAAAAACAATAAAAAAAAGTTTGGAAGAGAGCTAGATCTCTTGCCATTTAAGGTGTGCAGATTCATTGTCATGGGGGAGAACAGGTCATGGGGGAGAACCTAAAACAATGGCATCGCTGAGCTCTCAATATGAGAAAGCTGACACATGTGGACTTGATTTCATTTTCATTTGCTTAAAAACAGATTTCTTTAAGAGAAGTTTTTTTAAGCTGGTCTTCAAGAGGCGAAGGGGAGAAAGAACAGGAGGGCTATGAAGTGTGCTGCGGCTGTAGCAGCATCTACCTCCGCCTCGGTCAGTCGTTTCAGATCCACTAAATGTTCTTTTCAGTCCTTCTCGGCAACAAGTTTTAACACTTTTCCAATGGCAATGGTTTTCCCTGAAATACAAAGAAAAGCAAATATTCATGGCACTCAAACTACAAATCAGAGTTGAAGGTAAGTTAAAATTACATTTGGTGAAAATATCCACTCACCTTCATCTCGTAAGGTGAAGCGTCCCATCTGAGGGAAATCTTTGAAGGTCTCAAGGCAGATGGTCCCAGCTGTTCTCAAACGAGCAATGCACACCTGGTCCTGTTTGACGAAGCGGGGTCGTGTTTTGCTCTTGTCCCCCGTCTTTTTGTCTACCAGACAAATTAAGGCCTGTAAAGGGGCCAGAGGTAGATTTAAACCACTTAGGTAATAAACTACCTGTAAATGAGGGCACTCAACTCAAGTCAGCAGGCTTACAAGCACAGATTTGCACCACAAGAGCATTTCCACACAAATATTAAGTCAATGTAAAAACTGAAAAAAAAGTGGAGTAACATTCTCAACCATTACCGAAATTTGCACTTCTTCAATGCAGGTGTGGATATGAAGAACTGCATTGTAACCTGGGCAGATGATTGACTTGTGTTCAATGATGACTATCTGAAAATGGCAGAGACAGAAGCACAATTATTATGTGGAATTGCAAAGCAAAACGCAAAGAAAATGGAGCAATCAGAAATACTGTTGTTAGAACTAAGGATGGACCAAAATTTCAGTCACCGAAAATTATCGGCCGAAAACTGCATTTTCGGTTTTTAGCCAAAAGAGTAAAAAGGCAGAAAATATATGCCGCCCCACCCCATAGTGTTCAGCACTCAGGTTTCACTCTCTCGTGGCCTTTTTTTTAACTTGGCGAGCGGCTCCACTTCTGAAGGTTCACAACTTTGAAGCGACTAAGGTCAAGCCGGTAAGTCTGTACCAGCACCCAGTTTGCTCTGCTCAATGTTCTGCTCCATGTCTGCACTCTCTGCTCATTCGCTCAAGGCCCAAGCAAACGCTCCACTCATGTACTGCTCACACTCACTGGAAAAGCAATGTCTGATCAAATAACGTGCCGACATTCAATTTTTCTGTGGTAGACTGGTTTCTGTTTGCAATAGCCGCACTGTGCTCTA
This sequence comes from Gila orcuttii, assembly GCA_026230005.1. Classification (NCBI taxonomy): domain Eukaryota; kingdom Metazoa; phylum Chordata; class Actinopteri; order Cypriniformes; family Leuciscidae; genus Gila; species Gila orcuttii. The sequence goes on along the minus strand of JAPDVR010000003.1, from coordinate 37,790,766 downwards.
ATGCTGCGTTCACACCAAATGCGAATAGAGTGTCTGGCGTGAGTGATTTCCATGTTAAGTCAATGTAAAGACACGTTTCCGCACGTCTAGAGGTCCTGCGGCGCGAATGAGGCGTTTAGCGCGGCGCTGTGGACGCGAATTCGCCTCGTTCGCACGAATGATGCGAATTGAGCGTCTGGCACGATACGCATGAGTGATTTTATTTGGTGCTTATTTGTGCATTCACGCGTTTGATGCGAATTCGCGTTTGACGCCCGAGTTGAAAAATCTGAACTTTGCCATCAGTTCGCGCTGCGTTAACCAATCAGGAGCCTGCTTGCTGCTGTCACGTGGTGAAGTAAATATTTGATCACATAAAAACATGATTTCAATATATGAGACATTAATTTTGTATTGAATGCTATTTATTCCATATCTAATCTAGATTATATGAAACATTATTATTCTAATGTAAAGACAACCAACATACTTTAGTGCAAGAACATCGTTCGTGTCTGGACAGTGTTGTTTGAGAAAAAAAAAAAAAAATCACAGGACAGGTTAATCCCTTTTGGAGGCTGGCTCCATTTATCATCAAAACACAAATAAATGACAGATTAGGTGGGTGAGGGTGAGGGCGATCCTCCCTCCGATGCGGGACAACAGGTCATCAAACTGGGCACGGGACAGGCGGAAGTACCGCTGAAAGCGGCCGTCATCCAGGCGCAGCTCCTGGAGCAAATGGTTAAACTCGGCAAACTGGGAACACCTCCGGAGTGTCTGATGGACCCAAAGATGACCCCTACTCCGTTGTTCTGCTCTCCAGAACAAATACAGAGCGGTGAATCTCGATGAATGCTCAATCAACAAAAGCCATCTTGCAAACAGACAACTGCACTTGCCCCTCCCACAAGAAGCGGATTCCGCCTCAGACGCACGTCAATTTTGCTTCAAACTTTTGCTTTTTACGCGTCCTATTCGCTCTGGAAGCTCTTGAATGGATTCAAAATGTTCAAGCGTCCAACTAGTCGCGAATTTGACGCTCTATTCGCGTCTGGTGTGAACACAGCATAACAGTGGCTTGATGGGAATCGCTGGTAAAATTACACTATCCTCAAAAAATTGTTTTTATAATTGGTCAAAAAAAAAATCTGTTAAATCTGATTCTGTTGCATAGAACTGAATGAAGAACAATATTGATATTTTAATATATTTTTTGGTCTATTTTGGTGTGTTACTTTAAAATGTTTGGCTTGTATTTTTTTTTATTCAGATTCAATAAAATTGAATTTACTTAAAAATTCTAATATAAATAAAATTAAACAAAAAAACTAAGAGCTTATTAATTATTTTTTAAAAAAGGGTTATTTTTGGTTTCGTTTTCAGCCAAGTGCATCCAGAATATTCAGTTTCGGCCAAGATTTTTCATTTTGGTGCATCCCTAGATCATTCCTTTAATTACATGAGTTTAATGAGTTTTCACTGACCTGGGCATCAAAGGTGCGCCCAGTGTGGCAAAGGTTCTCCGCATTGCAGAGGATGAAGCCCGGCAGGATCTCCTCCTCTTCAATGCCTTTGAGTCGCAACTTCAAGTTCTCTCCTGGTGCGGCATCATCGGTTTCGACATCATCAGAAAGCAGACTCAGCACCTCCACAGTGTGCTGCACACAGATGAGGTAAGCACTGATATGTCATTCAGCCAATTCCTGCCATAAAACCTGACGCTTTAAAGTGTTATGTTACCATAATCTTACCCTGTTGGGCATCATCACAAGTTGCTGAGCTTTACTGATTGATCCCGACTCCAGTTTCCCCAATATCACAGTGCCCATGTCCTGCAAAAACACACATCCATGCATGATATATGAACTTCAAAGCATTCATACTAAGTAATACAATGCAAAATAATTCAGAAATAAAGGAGAAAAAAAAAAACATTTCACCCCGCCCCCAAATGTTTATATTTTGTTGTCAAAGAACAATTTAAAACTAAACACGTTCATGCACTTTACTTGCCTTATATTTGTCTACAATGGGTAACCTGACTGGTCCATCACTTGATCTGTTGAAGTTTGGCAAACTGTCCAGATGTGGAATGAATGGTAACCCTCTGTCCATAGTACACAAACACATTTCACAAAAACAGTGAGACACAATATTCATGCACTTTTTATTGCAGTGTCACATACTTACAAAATTATGTAAAAATGCCCGTTTTGGCGAGTATTCAGTTAAACAATCAGTTTTGGAACGAAAATGGTTGAGAAAAATATATATTGGATCCATGCATAAACTCTTAAAGTGACAGCCGCCTAATGCTAAATACTAACCTACTTATAGACCAACCTGAACTTAAAGCAGTGTTTACTTCATATCTCTCATTATTCTATTGCATTTGCTTGTGCTGTTGTTTGCAATTTGTTTATTTGTTCTTATTTTATTACTGACTTTTTACTTGTGTTTTTTTATGAAAATAAAATTGAACATTTAGATTTTTTTTGTATATGCTGTCAATTACAGTTCTTAGAAAGAAAATCCGAATAGGCAAAAATTGGTATCGGCAGGTCACACTTATACACAAAAAAAAAAAAAAAACAGAATCGGTCAAGAAAATTGAAATTGGTGCATCTCTACTTCAAACAAAAAAAAGTAGCACTTAGCAAGCTCAGCACACTTACGTATACCAAGGGCAGTAATCCGCCGGCTCCTTTAGGTTGGCCCCAGTAAGTCCCGAACACGGCATAAAATGAATATCTTTCCTGGGGTTAAACCCAACTTTCTTCAAAAATGGAACAAGTTTCTCCTTACATTCTTCATACCTACATGCAAACAGTGAATAATATTAATGAACACACTTGGTGCATTTTTTGTTTAAAAAAAATTATAAAACAAAGTAATATACAACAACAACAGCTGCCTCTGTATATAGATGTCCATTCACTGACCTCTCCAGACTCCAGTTGACTGTTGGGTCATCCATTTTGTTTACAAGTACAATCAAATGCTTTACTCCAGCAGTTTTGGCCAACATGGCATGCTCTCGAGTCTGGCCTCCTTTCTCAAAGCCTGTTTCAAACTCTCCTTTCCTTGCAGAGATTACCTTCAGAGAGAGAAAATGACAATTAATACAGGGACTAAAATGAATGGAAAGACAAAAAAAAAAAACAGACAGCAGTTTCTGTTCTCTGAGTGACAGTCAACGCCTTTTGAGTCTGACATCTGTATTCAAACAGCGCCCTCTTCTGTATCATAACCACATCGCCCTGCTCATAGCTCAGGTTTTTCCATGGATTTTCTAAATTGCAGGTAGAATGAGTGGATATTTCTCAGGGCAGTCCTTCAGTGCCTATTCAACATTATGACTCACCAGCACTGCCAAATCAGCCTGTGAAGCACCACCAATCATGTTGGGCACAAAGCTTTTGTGGCCTGGTGCGTCCAGAATGGTAAAGTGCTTTTTCTCTGTTTCGAAGTACGCACGTCCGACTTCCACAGTCTTTCCTTTGTCTCTTTCCTCTTGGTTTGTGTCAAGAGCCCAAGAGAGGTACCTGAGAAAAACATTTACTATGAAAAATCACTCCGCCTCTAGGGACAAAAAGCACAGAGGCGTTACAAGTTTTAGCTATGTTTGGAGGGAAACTGTTCGACTACCCACGAGATGTTCTGGTAAATTAACTCAACTAAGCTAATTACCAAGTTTCCCTGTTCTTCTCCTTGGCTTCTTTTTCATACTTCTCCAGAGTTCGTTTGTCTACCATTCCTGTTAAATACCTGTGGATGAGGGGCAGAAAGCAGGGCTTTTTTAGAAACAGGTGATGGAAAACCCAACTATTTCTGCTTAAACAGTGTAAAAAACAACTCACATGATTTGTCCTCCAATAGTTGACTTGCCAGCATCTGGATGAATACGAGATAAGAACAAGTCAGTGTGAGGCCAGGACAGATAAAGATAGCCAATCAGAGTTCTCCAAAGACATTTAAAAAAAAAATTCCCCATTATGCTTTTGAAATGCATGAACCGAGCTGCCTTGATGGTAACCGATTAATAATAAAGTGGTTATATAACAATTCCAACCAATTTAGAGCCAAGTGCAAAAACTATTCCAGCAAATTACTAGAATTACTCACTTTAAGAAATTGAAATGGACGCCAAAGACAAAAAGTTAATGCAACAAACTAAAGAAATTGTATTAAGTTACTGTGCAATCATGTTTGTTTGTTTTATAATTTACCACTGTTAACAAAATATTCTCAATTCATTCAAAATCTTTTCATAAAAATCAACCGAAAAGTAAAGAGTCCTAGAGGAGTTAAAACCTTCAGTCCATCAAAACATGCCTCAGACACACTAGACTCCAGCATCAATCAATCATGTAAATGCAATATGCAAAAACTAACCGACATGGCCAATAAAGACCACGTTAACATGTTCCTTCTTGGGGGCATTTGGCTGTGTGGGGGCTACTTTAGGTGTTGGCACTTCTTCTTCCTCCATTCCTTCCTCTTGAGGGGAGTCTTCTTCAGCTTGACCCTCGTCTCCTACAGGGCCTCCTGGCTCCGCCTCAGCCTCACTGGGCTCACTCCCTTTCTGCTCCCAGGTGTCATCTGTTGGCATCTCTGCATCACCGTTTTCCATGGGTGGAGCTGATGTCAAAAACCAACATTATCATTTTACACCGTTTGACAACTCCCAGTTGTATGTCAACAACTTCAGCCATTTACTTTTTGACTAATACCGCTGTTTGATATCAACCTAATTGTGCATAAACAACAACATGGCAAACATGTCTGATTCTTGCATGCAATTTGTCTCTTTAGACCAAAGATTTAAACTTTGGATGAAAAAAAATCTAATTCACTAAGAGTGCTCCGATACGGATTTTTGGGGCCGATCACCGATCACTTAAAGCAGTATCGGCTGATGATCACCAATGCCAATAATACTTGCTTACAATACTTAATACAATGCCACATGTGCAATATGTGGCATTGTATTAAGTATTGTATCCTAATTCCCTCAATAAAAGGAGATTAGGACCTAATGCATGGATCAATATACTAATACACATATGATTTATTTCCCAACTGTTTATATTCACCTAATATATTACCAATTGTTTAAGTGAATACTCACTAAGCCGGGCATTGCCATATTTCTGTGTGTATTTGATCATTTAGGTGCAAAATCGAAGCCCTTGGTCCACTCAGTCTTACTGTACGTTCACACCGCCGCAGACTTGAGCGGACTACTAGCTGCCGACTCATCTGTATGATTATCATCATTATGAGGATGTGAAAAACAATGTGGTGGTGTCTCTCAGCATTTACTTACCCTCAGGCTCTGATACTTCCACATTGGCATCCGTATCAGGACCTGCAGGAATATAAAATGCTTATTTTTATAGCTGTAATTATACAGAACAGTCTAGTTACTAAGAATACTTCTTAAAATGGAAATTGCATGTCAACATTAAACACATTTGAGGACAACAAACTGCACTATGCATGTAATAATAGTATGTGAACAGCATATCTTCCACTTGTGGTAAAACAGAGACAAGTTATAGGTCCGGTTTCACAGACAGGGCTTAGACTAAGCCAGGATTAGTCATTAGTTCAATTAGGGCATTTAAATAGCTTTTATAAACGTGCCTTGGTGTGCATCTTGAGACAAAACAATGACACTGACATATTTATGATATGTCAGTGCAAATTGCTTTCAGTTAAAACAGCTTAAACATTTATTTTAGTCTGGGACTAACTTAAGCCTGGTCGTGAATCCGGGGGACAAGATCCTAATCCTTCAACAAACTCCCACGTTTTTGTCCAAATTAGTTATTTTGCAACAAGATCATTAATTTAAGTCCCACGGTCAAATTGAATGCTCTCAAATCTCTTACAATCCTTTTCATATTGCTTAGAATACTTTAAGACCATGTCTCTACAGAGTATATTTTAATGCAAATAAGCTTGAAAAAGTTAAACATGCAGATCAGATCATATCACGTTTACCTCTATTACACGCTACATTGATCTTTCCAAGAAGACCTCCAGTGTGTACCTTATAAACACACTGATTTCAAATACAACAGGTAACACTAAAGCTTCAGGTAAGAGTTTGAATCTTGGCTGTAGTGGCAACATTTAGCTGCTTTGACATAATCCGTCTTTTCTGGTAGGTAATACTCTGTATAACAGTGTTTAATCTAAAACTAGGTGGTGGAACACTTCTCGTGTCATAATCTAAGGGGATTAAGGGCAACAATTGACTTTCATTGTTCCACCATAACAGCACAGCGTATAAGGGTAACTTACATCATGTTTGCAATAAGACAGCATGGGGGGTTAGGGGCAAACCTCACCATTAAACAAACCCCAGCCAAAAGAGACCCCTCAAACAATCAACCAATGAAAGAATATGTTTGATTATGAAGCGCCTGGCCTCTGATCATCAGTATTGATTATATTGACATGCTAACAAACGGCATGTTCACATGTATCAATAAAATGGCAATAACATGACCAAAGCTTCAGCAAACTGTCTAGTTAACCAAATAACTACTTGAACACAACTTAACTCTTAATTTAAAGCCAGGCATATATTATTACAAGGCTAAAAATGCTTCACAAGCACCTACATACAAAGTCTCCACCCAAATGATTCACTTTCTAGCACGAACAGCTGTTACACAGTGTTATTATCGTGTTAACGAAAGCTTATTATTCACGTCAAGCAGGTTTTCTGATTGTTAACTTCCAAATTACACGTTGGCCACGTTTCCGCTTCGAGCCGTTGAGGGTAACTCTCTTGTAGCATCCATGCTAAGCTCATGCGAACAAGCGTGTGTGTGAGGCTAACAGCTAAAGCGGTTAACAGACGTGAAAACACCGGGAACTCACCCGCTGACTCCACAGTTTCCGTGGAGCCCTTCGGCAGGAAGGTCGGGACGAATTCTGCGGCGTGCACGTTGGGGACAAACGGCTTGGCGTCCACGTTAAGGGTGGTAGTAAGATCATTGGAAAGTTGCACGTCGACCTGGGCCTCGCCATCGTCCTCCTGATCCCAGGAATCAGGGGCAGTGTCTATCGATTCCATCGCCACACAGCTGTTCCACACACGCGCGCTTTAAAGCCACTGACTTGATCACTTTTTTGTCCGGCCTTAGCCGCTGTTAAGGTCACCCCGTGCGTTGTTAAAACTTTCTGTTAGTGGCGTATGGCCTTCCCCCCGTTTGGTTGAAATCAAACAGCCGGTGTCTCTCAGCGAGGGGCGAGAGAAAGGGAGGTTTGACTAAGCGCTCGGAATGAGTCCTCGTGTGCGCTGACGACTCCCCTGACCCCGCGGAGCAACAGCGAGTTGAATTCTGGGAATTGTAGTAATTTAGTTTCTGCCAAAACACGAAAGGCTTCTGAGCGGCGTCGATGACAAAACTACATGTCCGCAGTATGGATGAACCCGACTACCTCTTTTACTACCTAATAACCTATTTCCGTTCACCACACTTATGAAACTACATTTAAAAATGTATTCTAAGCATTTAACCATTAAAGTCACTTTCATAGGCTTTTAATGTAATAAAACAGCCGTTTTAGCCGATTACATTAATTATGTAAAAATTCCCATTACAAATTAAGGGCAGTTTAAAAAAAACACTCTAAAGTCGTATTTTAGCATTTTCTTTATTGTCATTTACATAACTGCTCATTGTAAAATAAAATTGTAATTAAATGTAAAAAAAACAAAAAAAAAACACACTCTTCTTACGTTTGACACAATAAGTCAGTACTCATTTCCCCAAAGAAAATCCCAATTATTTATTGCACCAGTTAAGACAGAATAATTTAGAAAAAAGATGAGCAGATCTACAATTACATTATTCAGTAAGGAAGCACAGTTACGGAAAGAGCACTTTATGCCCCTCAAAAATATGGATGGATGTGATACAACTGTAGTGAATTTCTTCTCATGTATAATTCACACAATATTCATACACTAAATGAAACTACATTTCCCTAGTAGCAATGCTTTTTTGTGTGTGTCCTAAAAACCATTAACAATGATGTAAACAACAAAGAAGGATCTTCATTTTAGTACATTACGTGTAGCCTTCATAAACATCCCCCCCAAAAAAATGTAACAATTACTCAAAGAGACATCTCTGAAACATTCTTCACAGTGAGAACAGTCTAATAATCATTTCACTATTGGTAAAACCAAAAGTGCTGGATGGGTATCTGTTTGATTTCAACTTATTTTAGACATAGCAAATGTTACTCATGTCTCTAAATAGCCTAATGTTCTCCAAGAGAATTATTTATAGGATAAATAAATATTCTGCTGTTCTGATTAAAGTGTGACATTCTGTACATAAAAGTGCAATAAGGCTATCGTTTGATTAGAAACAGCTGCAAGAAACAGAGTCTTCAAGCATCAACTTTCCTTCTTATACATCTGCCTTTAGAGAGCACATAAAGCAAGACCAGCTTTTGGCAAACAAGACATTTTGACATTAATAATCATGACGGTAAGGCCACAATAGCCCTTTCGTTGTGTAAATAATGTGTGGAAACGGATCAGAAAACCTGTCAGACAGGCTTGTAGATGACAAAGATAAGCATTCAAAATCAAAAAGTAAGTACTGCCACCCTTAATGGTAGAATATACTGGCAGTGCACATAAACAACTGTGAGCAGACCCTATAACATATGATTAACCAAACTTTAAAAAAGTGCAATTGATTATTTAATAACTAATAAGGGATGTGAGATTTAGACATATATTCAGACATTATTTTCATGGAATTCCAGTGTTTTGTTATTTGCATTTAAAGCTGCTTCTTTTCTTATTTTCAAAAGTGGTTTGCTCAAAGGCATCAAGGCAAAACTCATGAGCAACCATTCAGGAGTGGTCTTATCTAAGGTTGTCTACACTCTCTGTCTCTTGTCCCTCTGGCACACGCTGGTCGGATGAAGCTGTATCCTCCGGTATGTGCGCAGGATTCTCCTGAGTCTCCTGAGGGACCTCCGCCTCCTCCACATCAGTGACCTGCACCTGTGCCGTTTCCCTGAACGATTCTTCGAGCTGGCTGACAGAGCTGGAATCACTGATAGAGTCTGAGCCTGCTCCATGCCGCCGGAAGAGTTTTTGGCCTGTGAATCACATGGTAAGATTAAAAAATGTTCTGTGAACATCAATGAAAGAACAAATGTGATTTCATTATTTTGTGGACGCAGAGTAATTTGGTGTAATTAGGGTCATACTAATCTTAGATCAAGATGTTACCTTGAAACCGTTTGGTGCTGGACTTGGGGGAATCAGGGGAAGCTTCTGTATTCATCTGGGCTTTTATGGAATAAACAGGCTCGGTGCTGTCCAGACAACCTATGGAGAAAAAATAGATACTATACAAACCTGAAAACTACAAGTTCTCTTGACAATTTCATCTAAAAAATTTTTAGCATATATATACCTTCAGCTAGGTTAAAAGTTCTTCCTTTGACAGAGGCCTGAACCGGGGAGAACCAGTTAAGCACTGAGCCCACAAGAGGAATTTGTCGAAGTACGCCCTGAAAAATAAATGGAGAAAAATTACACATCAACATAATCTCTATTTGAATGATTTAATGTCTATTTAATCAGAAAAGGAATTTCACGAAAATATTTTCCTTTATTTTTTGATTGAAAACATGTAATAATTATTAACATTTATTATTATATTTATTTATTAAACATTATAAAATCAGGATTACAATTTGAGAAGTTGAACTGAAATTCAAAATGTCTATTTGGTTTGTCTCTCTTTTGTTTATTGTAAAACAAGATGATCATATTCTCCATCATGATTTGAGAATGATATAAAGAGCTTCGAGTTAGATAAATTCATTCGACTGGATTGCTTTCGTAGTGTAGACGCTCATGTGGTTGAATGTGTTTGAACAGCCACAAAAGACCGTCTGCTCTCCGGCTACTGACCTAATGCGTAAACATTATGGGAAGCGCACTAGCCAGATGGGATTTAAACTTTGTTGGCTGAAGACCCAAGTTTGGTTTGAAGAAGAACAACATACCAAGCACAATGTTCTCTCACCATTCCTGATTTCTAACACGCATTCACTTTGTTCACTGGTCTTGCACCTGTCAGAGCAGAAACAAAAGCTGCTGCTCTCTGTGTTTTCCCGTCCTCTCCATTCGCGTTCATATGTAAATTGCATGAGTTTATTTCATCCATTAGATTTGAAAAAGTCCATAAATTTACCCGCCCATAGACCCTCCCCTTGAAGAAATCAGGACAGTATTGGTTGAAACTGGACAAAAGAGACGGATTAAAACACCAGGTATAAACAGGAATGTGTCTCCTTCGTCTACTTCTGATCGACCAAAATGCATCTTAATACACGGTGTAAAATGGGTAATATTGACTTATTTTCCCTAGAAATTAAGTGCAGAAACTTGCAATAAACTTTCTTTGTTTCAGAATACTGAATTTTTTTTATTTTCAGGGTTAAAGAAGTTTTTTTGGTCTCAGAATTTTGGACTCCACTGTCTACTTACACATAAGCACTCACCTCCTCAATAAGTTTCTCTTCATTTGCTTTCTGAAGCTGCAGCTCAGCTTCCTGAATGCCTCTTCTCACGACCTCAGTCATGTTCTCAAACAACTAGGCACAAACAGATGCATTATTTCTAATTATTTATCTGATATTCGGTGTCTACTCAAATTATGAAACACCTGTCCAAAAGAAGAAAAACAAAATGAATGCATACCTTTCCACTTTCCTCAATGTCTCTTCCAACAGATCCTATAGTTTCCACCAACTCTGCCACATCCAGGTCTTCATTTGCCATTCCAATAAATATGCAATTAGTTTCTTCACAAAACTCAGGACCTGGACACAAGACAGCAGTTCTGAGGTCACAGAATTCATGTGAATTTAAAAGCAATGATACAACTGTCAATCATGGGACCATGAGTCATTTACCACAAGAGAACTCCAGGTCTGTATCAAGCTCCATCAGTTTCTTAAGCAATTCACTGTTGATCTTCTCCACCCTTTCTTGTCTCTTATCTTCATCAAGGTCTGTGTTTCTGGGCTCATACCTGATGAAAACAAACAAACAAACAAAAGAACCTGTCAGGCACTGTGAAAACGTGCAATAAGGAAAGTTTCCTTCTTCCTCGGAACGAGGGAATATCCGATATTAGGGTCAATGTATCCTGTAGCTTGTTCCTGTAACTCAGCTGGCAGTTTAGGTTATGCTTTCGATTCCCAGAGAACACAAAACTCACTCAATGTATTAAATGCAATTTATACAAAAGCGTCTGTCAAATGCATGAATGTAATGTAAAATGTCCTGTAAATTGATTCAGGTTTGACTCCACCTTTGAGTCTCACCTCACAACTCCAAGACCGGGCCAGCTCAGATCCTCAATGTATGAGAGTGAAGCTTGCTGTAGCACCTCATCCTTGAAGTCCTGTCTGAAGCGTAGGGTGCAGCACAGCACTGGAATCATCTCTCCCAGCTTCTCCACCAGTGCCGCCACATCATTTTCCTGAGTGCCAAGGACTACACACACACATACACCACCATCACTGTTAGCATGAACATGGCAACATTAATTAGGTCTTATTACTACAAAATAAGCCTGTTAAAAATGTGTGAGAAATTTTGGGCAAAGAAAACAGCTTTTACTTGCCATGCTCAGAATAATACATATGTTTGTTTGCATAAAACATATGTTTAAAACATATGTTTTAAAACATTATATAGATCTATTCTTCTTAGTTTAACCCACATAATTATAAGAAAAGCTCTGCCCAATTTGTCTCCAGTTTCTTAGTCAGTCTGTTAGCATTACAGATTTTCAATTATCTCCCAAATGTCTTACCTGCAGCGGTCATGAGGGGGCTGAAACGAACACATGTGCCCTCATCTTCCAGCTCAACCACATCTACACCACTGAGGGGAACCTGCTCACCCAACTGCTCACCCAACTGTCAAATCAGATCAAAGCAGTCGGGTCTCTCGTTTGTAAGAAAGGCATCTACGGTGTATATATAGGTCGCACTGCATTCTATAATACATGCTCACAGCTTACTTATTTCACAGCTTACTTATTTCCTATCATATACTGTAAGTGAGAGAAGCATTTACCCATCTGTTAAGGGCATCAATGATATCTCTCTCTCCCGCAAAATATCCTTCTACTGAGCCGCCACTCGAGGCTGAAAATGAAAGTTTTGGGCTATTAAAGATATATATACACACACCACTATTCAGAAGTTTGAAAGTAGTCTCTTATGTTTACCAAGGCTGCATTTACTTGGTCAAAAATAATAGTAAAAACAATAATATTATGAAATATTATTCAATCTTTTGTAACATTATAAATGTATTTAATGTCACTTTAATTTTGAATTTAATCCATCCTTGCTGATTAAAAGGGTAACACTTTATTTGACAGTGTTCTTGTTACATATTACTTGTTACTATAATAATAACTATAAATTATGCATAACTACATGTGACTAACCCTAAACCAAACCCTAACCCTATAGTACATGTAGTTAATTAATAAAAAAAATACTCATTACTTATATGTATAAATACAGTGTAACAAAGACACCTTAAAATAAAGTGCAACCATACACACAAACAAGCAAAGGAAACTTACGAGCACTGTTGTCTTGTGAAAACCTGAACACCACCACGGGAGAATTCAGTTCATCCTCCACCTACAAACATCAGAGACACACAGAGGGTGGGGACGGGGTCTCAAAACACCTGTGACACATCTGAGCATTTATTACAGGAGGCCTTAATGTCATGCTGTGAGCACTAACATGTTATTGTGACAATTGATTAAGTACTTAAATGCTGTGATGCAATGTCATGGAGAGGCTTTTTGTTTGCTAGCTACAGGTTTGACAGGTCAATCTGGACAATGTGGCACATGACCTAAAGTCATGCATTAGTGCTGCTGGAATGTCTATGTGCTGCTGGAACCTTTGCTATAACTAAGAAAAGCATATCATTAATTAATTTATGCTTCTTACATGATTAATTGACATTTTCATGAATAAAAGTCTAACCACCACATACGTAAATTAACAGATAAATAAAGGATAATAAAGGAAATAAAACCTTAAAAAATACCATCCAAGTGACTCTTTTCTTTCTAAGCCCTTTAATCAAATGTAAGATTTGTTTTATGAACAAATGAATTCATTGAGCCTCTTAAAAACATTAAATAAACGTTGTAATGTGGTTCCTGTTATGGCTACGTATATAGTCGCATCTAACGTATGAATAACCTTATTCTGAAAAAACTCTTATAGGACGAGTGCAAGTATTACACACAGGAACATCAAATTAGCTCCATCTCTCACAAAGGCCATTTTAAAGAATTCTGTTTATTTCCCATGATGGCTCATCGTTGCTCTAAAGCGAGGTCCAGCACTGATGCCCAACAAGTCATCAAGCTCTGTGAAGTGACATTTCCTATATGTTGTTTGCACATGCCTGTAGCACTGGCAGGCCTTTACATGGGTAAAAGCCTTTAAACTGAGCACCAGCACTTATAGGTGGACATGGTGAGGGAGGGAAGGGTGGAGAAACAGCGCAGGTGAAAGGGAGGAGTGGAGTGGGATCAAGCAAGCAGAGGGTTGGTCCCACCTACAATAGAGAGTATAAGAGAGCCCAGCACGTCCCGCAGCGAGCCCCCGGAGATGGGAGGGACCCGGGAATGAGACACCACATCCTGAAACCAAGGTACCCACGCTCACTAACACACTATGTATACAGTATAAGAGCTGCACACATTGCTGACGGTCACAAACCACACCGCCAACACACATATGACAAACACTCTGCTCTTTACCATGCGCAAAGCCTCGAGGAGAGACACCTCGCTGTCAAGGATATCCTAATGGTGGTGACACAGAACAGAGGTGTTTGCTTTTAAGGTTTAAGCCTAGATTCTCTGACTGAAAGGAATAAGTGGGCCACTGATATAATAGAAGCAAAATTTCAAAAAGCTTCAAATATAAAGTGTAAATAATATCTACCAATGGTAGCTGATATATTTATTTTCAGCTGACATATTTTAGCACTGTGATATAGTATGGTTTTAAATGGCAGAAATGTCTGCCAGGGCTGATATCATCAATATCATCAACATTTTAAGAAAAAGGTCACTAGTAAATGAAAAGTTGGGTCATTTACTCACTTTCAAGTCATTCCCAACCCGTTCGACTTTCTTTCTTCCGTGGAACACAATTGGTGAATTTTTAAAGCATATTCGTGACTGCTCTTTCCCATATATTGAAAGTAAATGGGAACTGGGGCTGTCGAACTCAAAAATGAAAAAAGCACAATAAAAGTATCTTAAAAGTAGTCGACTCCTGTACTATCATTTTATGCCTTTGGAAGCCATACGACATTGTCATTTTAATTTGATTTATATAAAATGATAGCATTTATTAATATTTTAGATTAGCTTTTTAGTTTTAATTTTAGTTTAAGTTTTAGTAATTTTATGTGCTTGTTTTCTGTTTCTAGTACAATAACTTATTTTATTTCAGGTAGTTTGCAAAGCAACATTTCTACTTTTCATTTAAGTGTTTTAAGGTTAAGTGTTTCTTATATTTATAGCTTTATTTCAATTAATTAAAATTATTTTTAATAGTTTTACTTTTAGTTAACAATAACAACACTGCTATACAATAGTTTCGTGTGACAACAGACCATAATATAAGTAATTATTCACCAAACATTTTCTATGAATACGAATTTGAGCGAAGCTGTCAAGTGAATCTGTTCCTCACAGAAACTATCGTATGGCTTCAGAATATAGGTCACTTGGATCAATTTTTTTGATACTTTTAGATTTAGTGTTTGTTCCACGGAAGAAAAATTAATTTGGGTTTGGAACAACATGGGGCAAGTGAAGATAGAACTATCATTAAATCGATGGAAGAACACCAACTCCGGGTAGAGGAAATACTGATACACAGAAGCTTCAAATACTTTTCAATTCACATACTTATTTTTGAGGACTGTGGTGTAAAATACTCTGTACCGACATACAGCTGAATGGATCAAGTTTACCTACCGAGGTTTTTATCGAAGCCAGTGTCTTCAAATGCTCCAAAAGCTGTTGACTCTACAAAGAAACGGAACAATTCCCAACAAGGTCAGAGTAAATCTTGCAGGGTTTATAGTACTTTAAGCCCACTACAGTGCATGGGATTATCTAAATGAAGTTGGCAGGATACTCACTAGCTGAGAGGCATGCTTAATCCTCTCAACAATCCCATCATGCCCAAGGTACTGAAGGGACAGCCAGAGAGGCAAAGCCCGAAGCTTCTCCACCGGTTGGCTGGATGTCAGACCTGCTGTGAGAGACTGCCCCCAACCGACAGGGAGGACAAGACAAACAGCATGAGTTATTTGCACATTGTATGATCACAACTCTGGATTACATTTCCATATGATGTGCTGTATAATGCTGATTGGTACTTATTTTTAACGGTCCAACTTACCAGGGCCGGATCCTCATGTCTGTAAAGAGTGACAGCGGGCACAGCGGGCAGGCCCAACCACGGGCCTGGAGTCAAAGTCATACTATCACACTTGGTGGCCGCCTTGATAGTGAGAGGGAGAAAATTAGAGCACATTCTTGACAACAGGAAGAAAATGCAGGCATTTGAGTGCTAAAAAACCCACAACATACCGTGACAGTGGAGGAGATCTGACCAAGAGCAAGCGTTGCCAAATTAACCCTGAAAAGAATGCCACAGAAAGTCAATTTAAACAATATCTGTTCAAAATCTGTTAATCAAATCTGTTCATTTAAACACACACATAAATTATATATAAATGTATATACATATATACATACACACAGATACTTATAACCTATAATATATAACCAGCTGATACCAACCCCTCCACATGGAGCCACATGTTGTACTGAACGCAGAGCTCTTTCAGGCGACTGAGTTTGTCTGTGTGACCTGCACCTGGCGTTCCTGAGAGATTAACTAAATATTAATGATCGCCTGCAAAATTGACTATCAACAAATGCCTGCAAAAACTAAGTTGCTTGAATAAATAAGGTCCTATAGCAAACCGACCAGCATTCGCTATCAACAGCAGTGGAACTTTCCCTGATTCGCGGTCATCTTTGATGAGCTTGTCAAGCAATGCAACATCCTGTAAAAAGACAATTTAGTGAAAAACACTCCATTTTAGCTCATATTTTATTCATTTTATCAACACGGTCTCATTACTTGCACATTTCTGAACAAAGAGTTTCAATTCCATTTGTCTTTCTATTTAATGTGTTAGATGTACACTAATATACACTAATGCAAATTCCTTGTTTATCTTTTACTTGGTTTAAATTGTTCTTAAATGTACACCATCGTTCAAAAGTTTGGGGATCAGTGAGATTTTTTTTTTAAAGAAATACTTTTATTCAGCAAGGATACATTAAACTGA
Organism: Gila orcuttii; assembly: GCA_026230005.1. Classification (NCBI taxonomy): domain Eukaryota; kingdom Metazoa; phylum Chordata; class Actinopteri; order Cypriniformes; family Leuciscidae; genus Gila; species Gila orcuttii. Next base: position 37,774,283 of record JAPDVR010000003.1, on the reverse strand, counting down.
TTAAAGGTGACATTAAAGACATTTATAGAGTTACAAAAGATTTCTATTTCAAGTAAATGCTGTTATGTTGAACAATCTATTCATCAAAGAATCCTGATCAAATGCATCACGGCTTCCATAGAAATATTAATCAGCACAACTGTTTTCAACAGTGATAATAATAATAAATGTTTCTTGCAGCAAATCGTCATATTAGAATGATTTCTGAAGGATCATGTGCCACTAAAGACTAAAGTAATGATGCTGAAAATTCGGCTTTGTCGTCGCTGGAATAAATTACATTTTAAAATATAAATCAAATATTTTACTGTTTTTATTGTATTTTTGATTTAAAAAAATGCAGACTTGGTGAGCATACGAGATTTCTTTCAAAAAACATTTTGAAAAATCTTACCAAGCCAAAACCTTTGAAAGGTAGTGTATTCCCTTCGGTATTCACCAAAAGACAAATTCTTACCATTTGATGCAAGGAGCCAAACATGGTGTTACAGGGCACAATACAAAGACTCGACAGAGGCAGTCCAAGCTGAAAAGATAACACAAAAAAGTTGTGTAAATCAAAGCATATAGTATCCACCACTACACAAACGCGCACACACATCTTTTAATATAGTGTGGTGGTAATGTGAAACATTTCAGATCATGCAGCATAGACAAGTGAAGTGCAGGTGACATTGTACCTGACTGCAGAGATGTTGTCCCAGGCCAGGTCTGCATGCAGCACTTTGGTAAATCACAGGATGTTTGGAGCTCAGCACTGTAAACCCCTCTGTAGCGTACTCCTCATAATGAGTATTAATAACTAGCCGACACACCTTCAGCAGCCCCTCACGATCATCTTCATGGTAATATGCCGAACCATTTTCATATCTATAAAAAATAATTCAAATATTTTAAAGGGGTCATTGGATGCCCATTTTCCACAAGTTGGTATGATTCTTTAGGGTCTTCATGTAAAGATTGTAACATACTTTGGTTAAAATTCCTCAATGGTTGTGTAAAACAACACCCTTTTCACCTCCTCAAAAACAGCTCTGTTCACAGCGACCCGTTTCGGTGCATGTCTCTTTAAATGATAATGAGCAACTGCTCACCTCACCCCTCCCTTCAATGGGGGGTGTCGGCACAAGACAGGTAAAGTGCTGCCTTGGCACACAGTATACAAATGGCTTAGGGCGGAAATACGCTAATACGGGACAGTACGTCAGTGGCCGTTGGCGAAGCATGAGCAATATGACATCATATTGCTCAGAAAATCCAAACGGCTTGATTATTGAGAGTGTTTAGATTTTTTGAGGATTAAAAAAAAAGGAGTGAATGGATTATTTTCATTGTATGGTGGTTGTGTCCACACACTGCGAAGACACATTTATATGCAAACACCATATAAAAGTGAATTTAATATTTACCAAATCTCAAGATGAATTTCCATTTCAATACTTTACATTACAATGTTTTCATGCCTTAATTCCCTAGTAGCAGTTTTTAGTGTTTTGTTTTTTATTTTATTTAGATGAAATGAATTTGCTAAGATGAACTAAAGATGGATTTTTAATGCTCTTTAACACAAATCTCTATACATCACTTAAATGTGTTTGTATGACAAGGAGAAGAAAATCCACCCGAAACAACATGAAATTACAGAGAGAAATTGAGCGTACCTGAAAAGCCTGCAGAGCCAGAGAGTGGTGTCCGACAGGATGCGGGTGGTCAGCTTTCTCAATCTTTCTCGTTCCAGGACAGAGATATATGCGGCCAGACTGTGTCCCAACAGAGCCATGTGTCCCTGCTCTCCGACATACTGCATCCTGCTAAACAGACATTTATAGTTTTATCACACCACACGGAGGGATTTACATATGCTCTCGGTGCAATATAATGGAGCTGTTCTGTCGTGGCGTCAACTTGTAGACCAACCCTAAGACTAATTCAGGTTTGGTTAATGAGTAAAAAAAAGCCTTTGAATAACATTACTCTAAGAGACTTTCCTGCCTTGTATTTTATTTAAAGTTTGTATGTAAAAAGTCTTTAAGATTATTTCATGTTTTGAAGAAGTCTTATTGCTCACCAATGCTACATTTATTTCATCCAAAATACTGTAAAACAGTTATATTGTAAAATATTATTACAATTTAAAAGAACAGTTTTCTATTTTAATGTATATTAAGGTACAATTTATTCCTGTGATGTCAAAGCTGAATTTTCAGAAATAGAAATATTTTGTAACATTATAAATGTCTTACTGTCACTTTTGAGAAATTGAATGCATCCTTGCTGAACAAAAGTATTAATTACTTTTATTAATATTGAGCATAGTTTAAGCATTAGTTAAAGAACATAGTTAAGCAACTGAGCAAATATAAATCTTACTGATCCCACACTTTTGAACAGTATTGTATAAATTGAAAACTGCTATTGTCAAAAACACATTAAAAATTCCTAAAGAATGTGTTTCTTGGTTTTAGGTCTACAAACCAAACAGCTCCATAATGCTGTGACCTACCGATTACCCTGCTGGTCATCATCTCCATGCATCAGGTTCTGGACTAGCTGGAGTATGCTAACAACATCCTGTCCACTGTCAGTAATATATGGAAAAAGAAAGAAGAAAAGAAAGACGTTGAAAAGTTTTGTAAATATAGCTGATATGTACTGGCTTGAAACCCCATGAAATACCTTATAAATACAGAGCAAGACAAGAAACATTATAAATGTAAAATGTGATTTACAGTATAGAGTCTCACTCACTCTCCTTGTAAGGGTCCAGGAATGTCTTTCCAACTCAACTTTCTTCTTTCTTTGCCCTGTTCAGAATCCCTGAATAAATCCACACAATATTATGATTATACAACGGTACTACGTATATGTAAAACAAAACCCTGGACATACTGTCAACATGTCATAAGGATGGCTTTGTAGCGAACAGCAATTTAAATGTAATAACAACAATTACTGAAAACATTGTAATGTGAAAGGTCTTACAATTTTCCACTTTCTAAAATCTTCATGGCACCAGAAAGATGGTTCCCCATCTCAGCAAGTGTAGGGTCCATCATCTACAATTACATGGTAAAATGTATATGGTTAACTTAACCGTGAAGGACATTGCATTGAAAAACTAGACAACTTGCTAACCTGATGACAATGGCTGTATATCACATTTCTTGTCACATCAAATAAAATTATTCCTCATTGTTTAACAAAACTCATATTTCACCTGTAGGGCACTTTCACTGCCTGTGAGAAAAAAAAGAAAACATTCAGGCCTCTGTCCATTTGTGATAATGGAGCGTTTTTAACATCACAATACATTTAAACACTGACTAAATAATAAAAAAAATACTATTAGTAGACTTGATAAATGCCTTTCGTGAATTGTCCTAACTTGTATAAAATGAGTCTTATTGGTCTCTTAATTCTAGCTTTCTATGTTTTACAGGTATAATTCCTGATATACAGGATATGAAAACCTGTCGGATGACAAGGCTCATTCCATTACACGGGCACTCATCTGGTAAGATAATGTCATGCCTTATTCTCGTGCGCATCCTGCTCTAACACAACGCATGAATTTGCAACACAACTGATTTGTGACTGTTTCAGTTTTGAGACAATTAGATACTTTGCACACGAAAGTGGTTTGCCGACCACCATTTATTTGTGTTTTGCTGACCACCATCTATTCAAGCCTACATTTCACTTTCACATTAATAATAAAAAAAAGGACGGCCAGTATCAAGCTTTATGCACTAATAGCAAACACTCGATTGAGGCTTTAAATGAATCCAGTAGAGATCCGCATCATCTTCCCTGTGGCAATGACAGTGAATAAGCTTCCTGCACTTTAATCAAATGAGCGAGTCCTTCAGGGAATGTTACGCACTGTTCTACATTACCTTCACGGGCGGTTTATCCATGCAATGTTGAAAACCCAGTCGCAGGGACTAGTCCCTTTGCGTTATCGCTTGCTGTGTATTTTAGGGAAGCAAATCCAAAAAGCACAAGAATCCACCTCGAGTACCCTTTCTCTTGGTTATTTGTATAGTCAATTGAATTGTGTTACTTCCTGGTGTCATGCCGCTCCACGCTGGCAGCGCTGACGTAGCCTAAACATACGCCCCCTAACAGTGTACGTGGGCTTCTTGGTTTACCCCTTTTACCCCCAACGCAAAGAAGACATGTAATGCTGTAATACATAGTGTGTAGACTCCGACGCAAATCGGTTCTTTCGAATTGAAAACATTCGAAAAACCTGATTCAGTTATCAGCTTTTTCGTCATCACGTGGTCTCTGACATCACGGCGTGGAAATCACATGTTTCTATGATTATTACCAGAGAATGTCTAAGACGGCTTTGTTATTACGTTAAAAAAATAAATGTAACGTCTCCAAATTCACTTTGTTGTAGCCATGATTGAGCTCATAAAAACTCATTTAAAACTAAAATATAATTTGCATTCAAATTCATTTAGCCTACATCTTCTTGGTTGAAAAGTTTTTGCAAATTGTTTTATTGAAATATTGTTTACCAAAACCAAATCAGATTCGTGTTGTGAAAAGTATTTGCAGGATTTATAAAATTCTATTTACCAAAAGCAAATTAGATTTGTGTGTGGATAAAACTGAGGTAAAAAATATTTCTAATGAGTTTTATTTGTAAAATTGCTGTTATTTGGGTATTTAATAACCCATTTTTCACTACGAATGGGTGATGTTCGGAACAGACAGTTCTCTTCTCCGATTCATTCAGACTAATTGGCTGCATCCAAAATTACTCTCTTGAGTCTTGAGTAGACTTATTTTAAATAAGTAATAATAACGTCACAACCGCTAAACAAGTACACTATCTTGCCAAAAGTATTGGGACACCCCTCCAAATCATTGAATTCAGGTGTTCCAATCACTTCCATGGCCACAGTTGTATAAAATCAACCACCCCATGCAGACTGCCAGTGTTGGGGAAAGTTACTTTAAAGCGTAATGCATTACAATATTGCGTTACTTCGTTACTTTTTATGGAAAGTAATGCATTGCATTACTTTTGCGTTACTTTTTCTCACCTGGGCTGGGCTAGTGGGCTTGTTTGTTTTTTAATAACAAAAAAAGTTATATTTTTAGAAAATGTAAAGGCCCTTTCACACCAAATTTGAAAACTGAATAAGCTTCAGGCTGAAAGAAATGCAAATTCACACCATCAAGTATGAATTAGATAAACATCACACAAATGTGATGTTTATCTAAAGTCATTTTTGTTTATTGTTATGCTTGAAGTGGATCACTGAAGGTCAGCAGCAAAGGCATTGGTTTATAAAGTGATTAAATACATAGTATTAGGGATGCACCGATACCACTTTTTAAGGATCGAGTACGAGTACCGATATTTTTTTCCTGGTACTCGCCGATACCGATGCCTGTTGTACTGGGGGGGGGGTCTCGTTTTATGTGGCAATTTTCTAAGAACAACACAATGAGACTAATGAACATATCAGCATCTTTATTTTCAACAACTTAAATAAACTTATGTTTAAAAATAAATCATTCTTATGTGCTTATCACAAATTTTCAAAGCCCAAATTTCACAGTGTCCAATAATCAACAAAGGGCAAAACCAAGGACATAATGAATGTAATTTTTACCTGCCTGTCACAAAGTTGTCAAAGTGCTAAAGAAATCACAGACAACAAGACAATCAAAGTTGTCCTAAAGTGCCAAAGAAATCACAGAACAAATGTTTATAACATAACACTGAGTAACAATGTAATCACAGCCGAAACGTGTAAAGTGAAATATTAGACTGTACTATTAAATCTAGCAACACTATAACTGCAGGAAGAGTGTTCATAAGAATTAAGAAATATAAGCTAAGGATATAGGCTACGTGAGGTCACATGTCACGTGAGGTATCGGTCTTTGGTATCGGGGTATTTTTACGAGTACGAGTACAAGTACATGAGCTTGGTATCGGGCCCGATACCGATACTGGTATCGGTATCGGTGCATCCCTACATAGTATGTTTATATAATACAATTATATTTGTGTAATTTAATATATTTAATTATTGCAGGTTTGCGTAATATTCTGAGATTGTATTTCACGAGTAATACTAAATCGTTTTTTTTTTTAAAGTGAGATGAGTAAATGGCTGCTCACATTTATTCTAAAATTACAATAACTATCATGTTCACACAGCGAACACAATGCCTGTGAACTTACGATTTGTGGTACAGTTATAACAATTATATTATAACAAAGTGGTAGCAATTGGGAACAACAGCACCTCAGCCACGAAGTGGTGGGCCAAGTAAAATCACAGAGCGGGGTCAGCGCATCATGAGGCGCACAGTGCACAGAAGTTCCCAACTTTCTGCAGAGTCAATAGCTGGGTGAATTATGGATAAGGATTTAAAATGTGAAGAAAAAAAAATTTAAATTGGCAAAAAATTCCAATTTTATGACTTTCTATACTTATTACAGTGTTGTGCATGTAATGCAATGACATACACATTTCAAGAATGTAATTAACCATTGTTTTGGTGAATCAGAACTTTTTTCCCTTGAAAATGTAATTCCTGGGTAACGTAATTAATTTTTTAATTAATTACATTTCTACCATTGTTGGCATATACAAATGTACTGATATCCATTGGAGCTCAACAAACAATTAGTGCTTGGAAAACTACATTTTAATCACAATTAATATAATCAATTTGGGATTTTATATAGACATGGGCTCATTTTTGGCTGCTGATAACTCAAAATTCAGAAGCAAATAAAAAAAAAAGCTGGAAAATATTTAAAAATGTTTTCCAATAAAGTAAATAAGAGTTGTTTTATCCTTAACTCAACAAAAAACAGAATTGTGCAATCTAACACAAAAAAATATGGGTTAAATTAATTTCCTGTGTCATTGTTAGGCAGAATGACAGATGGAAGGACATTCTGCAATATTTTTCAGGATTACCATACAAACCATCCTCAGTATCATTTTTCTTTCCAACACTCAAACTTGAAACAAAGTAAGAGACACTGACACGTTTTTAATGATTTAAAAAATTCAATTCAATGATAATGACCCATGTGACTCATTGAATCATATGAAATCAAGATGAATGACAGGAAAAATATGGCAAAAAACATACAATTATGTAAATAATGTTAATGTTAATAATATAACTATAATAACTATGCCTAAAAGTTTACAAATGTTAATTAAAAACTAGATTGTTATGCATATGTCATTCTGGATAACGGATGACATGTCCTGGCTAACAGAGTTTTTTTGTAATCCAAGAATGACATGTTGTTATCCAGGAATGACAAAGCAAATATTTTTTCTTTATAATCAGGCACTAACTTAACCACCTATTGAAAAACTACAACTTACCTATCATCACTTTAAGGTAATCTTTTAGATCAAATAGATCATTGTTTAATATAAAAACATTATATAATGTTTTATTAATGTTATTCAAAAGGACACATGATATTGTTACAAAGTGCACCACTGACTGAAAAGGTCAAAATATCAACATTTTAAGAGACACTTACTGACCTTTGCACATGTTCTGGTGCTCCTTCAGGGTCTTCTTTTTGATACAATATTATGTCACTTGACATGCCAAAATGCATTATGGTCCAAAATGGTCATTGATATCTGTTATCCAGGAATGACATTAGAGAAATCACAATTTGGAGACTAAAGTCTTTCTGTCATAAAAATGTAAATAAGCTAGTATTATCACTATATTTGTAGGTATCGTTGAACACATCAATACAACTATGCCCAAGTAGAGTTTAAATTCTTTTATTTATATTTTTTACATTTTTGTTGTATTTTTGTATTCAGATTTTAAGCCGAGACAGTTACCCAGAATGACATTTTGGGATTTTGAGCTTAATAGTTCCTTAAAGATTAATTATTTATAATGAATTCTCACATGAGTATTGGAGAGGGGGAAGTTGAGTCATTTAATGAAGTGCATTAAAAAATGTATACATTTTTAATATTATGAATATGTCTTGGACCCCAGAATTGACATGCCACGTCCTCCAAACTTCGTGTGGCCTTCAGATTGGCTCAAGAACAATGCGTAGAGAGCTTCATGGAATGGGTTTCAATGGCCGAGCAGCTGCATCCAACCCTTATATCACCAAGTGCAATGCAAAGCGTCGGATGCAGACCTTGGGGGACCTGCGGAAGCAGTGGACTGAGTCTGGAGTAGAAACATCCAGAGCCACCGTGCACAGGCGTGTGCAGGAAATGGGCTACAGGTGCCGCATTCCCCAGGTCAAGCCACTTTTGAACCAGAAACAGCGGCAGAAGCGCCTGACCTGGGCTACAGAGAAGCAGCACTGGACTGTTGCTCAGTGGTCCAAAGTACTTTTTTCGGATGAAAGCAAATTTTGCATGTCATTCGGAAATCAAGGTGCCAGAGTCTGGAGGAAGACTGGGGAGAAGGAAATGCCAAAATGCCTGAAGTCCAGTGTCAAGTACCCACAGTTAGTGATGGTCTGGGGTGCCATGTCAGCTGCTGGTGTTGGTCCACTGTGTTTTATCAAGGGCAGGATCAATGCAGCTAGCTATCAGGAGATTTTGGAGCACTTCATGCTTCCATCTGATTTCATTTTTCAGCACGACCTGGCACCTGCTCACAGTGCCAAAACCACTGGTAAATGGTTTACTGACCATGGTATTACTGTGCTCAATTGGCCTGCCAACTCTCCTGACCTGAACCCCATAGAGAATCTGTGGGATATTGTGAAAAGAAAGTTGAGAGACGCAAGACCCAACACTCTGGATGAGCTTAAGGCCGCTATCGAAGCATCCTTGTCACATGCCTGTCCTGTCTTGTGTTGCACATGGGTGTTTTGTTATTTTGGGCCATGTGCTCTGGTCGTTGTCTGATCCCTCCCCCTCGTTACCTGATTATTGTTTGAGTTCTTCCACCTGTCCCCTCTTGATTTGTTCCCTTCTTAAGTCTCCTCTTGTTTGCAGTCTTTGTCGGATCGTTTGTCTAATGTCTCCTGTTCCCCGTGATTCACCGTTCCCCGTGATCTGCTTAATGTTAAGTTTCAGTTGTTTCATTTTTATTCATTGTGTTTTTCCCCCTCCTGGGTTTTTGCTTTGTGTTTGTTTATTTTTGTAATAAATTAACCATTCTCTTGCATTTGAGTCCTCACACCTTTTTTTGCCTTGCACGTTCCGTGACATAACGATCCGACCAAATGAGGACTCAGCGGAGAAGAGGGGCCATGCCAGGGACTGTTCACGTCACGTCTGCCCAGTCAGAGACTGTTCACGTTCCGTCTGCCCAGCGAGAGACTGTTCACGTTCCATCTGGCCAGCGAGAGACTGTTCACGTCACGTCTGCCCAGCGAGAGACTGTTCACGTCACGTCTGCCCAGCGAGAGACTGAGCACGTTCAGTCTGCCCAGTCTGAGACAGATCCGGAAATGCCCATTTGTGTGGCCGCCAAGGCACTTACGGACTATCTGGAGCGTCTGGCTCGGATCCTGGACATGCCCGTGTCTGCTGTTCCAGAGCCGGAGCCAGTGTCTCCTGTTCCAGAGCCGGAGCCAGTGTCTGCTGTTCCTGAGCCGGAGGCAGAGCCAGTGCCCGTTTCAGAGACGGAGGCGGAGCCAGTCCCCGTTCCAGAGCCGGAGACAGAGCCAGTGCCCGTTCCAGAGCCGGAGGCAGAGCCAGTGCCTGTTCCAGAGCCGGAGGTAGAGCCATTGTCTGTTCCAGAGCCGGAGGCAGAGCCAGTGCCTGTTCCAGAGCCGGAGGCAGAGCCAATGCCTGTTCCAGAGCCGGAGGCAGAGCCAGTGTCTGTTCCAGAGCCGGAGCCAGTGTCTGCTGTTCCAGAGCCGGAGGCAGAGCCCGTGCCTGTTCCAGAGCTGGAGGCAGAGCCAGTGCCTGTTCCAGAGCTGGAGGCAGAGCCAGTGCCTGTTCCAGAGCTGGAGGCAGAGCCAGTGCCTGTTCCAGAGCTGGAGGCAGAGCCAGTGCCTGTTCCAGAGCTGGAGGCAGAGCCAGTGCCTGTTCCAGAGCTGGAGGCAGAGCCAAGGCCTGTTCCAGAGCTGGAGCCAATGTCTGTTCCAGAGCCAGCGCCTGTTCCAGCGCCAGAGCAAGTGTTTGTTTCTGTGTTTGTGTTTGTTCTTGTGACTGTTACAGTTCTTGTGTCTGTCCCTGAGCCAGTGTCTGTTGTTCCTGAGCCGGTGTCTGCTGTACCTGAGCCTGAGCCGGTGTCTGCTGTACCTGAGCCTGAGCCGGTGTCTGCTGTACCTGAGCCGGGGTCTGCTGTACCTGAGCCGGTGTCTGCTGTACCTGAGCCTGAGCCGGTGTCTGCTGTACCTGAGCCGGTGTCTGCTGTTCCTGAGCCGGTGTCTGCTGTTCCTGAGCCACCGTCGTGGCCACCCGAGGGGTCTTCACCGCCCTGGCCGTCCGAGGGGTCTTCACCGCCCTGGCCGCCCAGGGGTCTTCACCGCCCTGGCCGCCTGAGGGGTCTTCACCGCCCTGGCCGCCCGAGGGGTCTTCACCGCCCTGGCCGCCCGAGGGGTCTTCACCGCCCTGGCCGCCCGATGGGTCGTCTACTTCGCCCTGGCCGCCCGATGGGTCGTCTGCTTTGCCCTGGCCGCCCTATGGGTCGTCTGCTTCGCCCTGGCCGCCCGATGGACTGTCTGCTTCGCCCTGGCCGCCCGATGGACTGTCTGCTTTGCCTTGGCCGCCCGATGGACTGTCTGCTTCGCCCTGGCCACCCGATGGACTGTCTGCTTCGCCCTGGCCTCCCAGGAGTAAGCGTTCTGTCCCTCCCGTCCCGCCCTGGTCTGTCCCTCCCATCCCGCCCTGGTCTGTCCCTCCCGTCCCGCCCTGGTGTTTCCTTCCGTCCCGCCCTGGTGTTTCCTTCCTGTCCCACCCTGGTCGTATGGAGCGTCTGCTAGCCGCTCCGTAGGGAGGGGGTAGTGTCACATGCCTGTCCTGTCTTGTGTTGCTCATGGGTGTTTTGTTATTTTGGGCCATGTGCTCTGGTCGTTGTCTGATCCCTCCCCCTCGTTACCTGATTATTGTTTGAGTTCTTCCACCTGTCCCCTCTTGATTTGTTCCCTTCTTAAGTCTCCTCTTGTTTGCAGTCTTTGTCGGATCGTTTGTCTAATGTCTCCTGTTCCCCGTGATTCCCCGTTCCCCGTGATCTGCTTAATGTTAAGGTTCAGTTGTTTCATTTTTATTCATTGTGTTTTTCCCCCTCGTGGGTTTTTGCTTTGTGTTTGTTTATTTTTGTAATAAATTAACCATTCTCTTGCATTTGAGTCCTCACACCTTTTTTTGCCTTGCACGTTCCGTGACAATCCTGGGCCTCCATAACACCTCAGCAGTGCCACAGGCTGATTGCCTCCATGCCACGCCGCATTGAAGCAGTCATTTCTGCAAAAGGATTCCCGACCAAGTATTGAGTGCATAACTGAACATAATTATTTGAAGGTTGACTTTTTTTGTATTAAAAACACTTCTTTTATTGGTCGGATGAAATATGCTAATTTTTTTAGATAGGAATTTTGGGTTTTCATGAGCTGTATGCCAAAATCACCAGTATTAAAACAATAAAAGACCTGAAATATTTCAGTTGGTGTGCAATGAATCTAACATATATGAAAGTTTAATTTTTATCATTAGGCCTACATTATGGAAAATAATTAACTTTATCACAATATGCTAATTTTTTTAGAAGGACCTGTATTAAGTGCTGCATATTGTGAAGTTGTAGCCTATAGACCTGTAGCCTAAATGAGATAATCTCAATGCCAAAAAAAATAAATAAAAATTAGGCCTATAGCGTGTTTTAATTTTTCAGTTTTCCTCTATGGATGAAATATGTTAACGTTTCAAGCATTAAAAGTCTCAGTGAACGTTGATAGCACGAATATAAAGGTCTGGTAACTGGTCTTACTGAGTTTGGGTGGTCGATCTTTATTACATGCAGATCAGGTCAAAGCGCACCACCGCTGAACACGCGGGAGCGCGCGGGCAGATTAACACAGGATTTGAGCACTAAGTACGGGAAACTGCTGATCACTGTATGAACGCGCGCTGGAACCTTGTCATTTAATTGCAAAATGGATCAATGAACCGCAATTCTTATTTTTGCCTTGCTGTCCCTTTTAAAGCAAAAGAAGATGGACTGAAGCAATAGCTTGTTCGATTTATCTGTGTTTTATTTAGCAGTGGTTTGTAATTATCTTCGAATGTTTCTGAAAGTTTGAATGTTTCACAATTATGTTGAGCTGTCAAACTATTAATCTGTAATTTACCGTGCCTTTTAAATATGTTGAACCAAACTGACTAGAAACAAAAGTGATTAATTGAATATTTGACTTGTAGCCTACTAAGCAAAAGGTCATTTTATGAGCTTAGCTGCGGCCGTCTGTCAATGTCAGGTCACCGTTTTGTTTCGTGCCCTTCGACATCATTTACAAAGCTTACAGAATACAACCGTTTGTCGTTTTGTTGAACATGAGAAAATCTTTTTTCAAACGAGCAAAGGTATTGCCTTGGCTCAGTAATGTGACTCTGTACGGATGCTTGTTCGCCGGAGGAGATTTCGTCCATCAGTGCATCGCGCAGAAAGATGAAATGGACTGGAGACACACGAGAAACGTGGCGATTGTGGCTCTGAGTTTCCACGGTAACTTCAATTACTTCTGGTTACGAGCCTTAGAACATCGTTTCCCTGGAAGATCGGCTGGTATGATTTTCCGCAAACTGCTTTTAGACCAAACTTTTGCTTCACCTTTGGCGACCAGTGTCTTCTACACAGGTAAATATAGCCCTACCAACTTTGTCACATATATTGCACTTGTTTATTTGTTCTATTTCACTCAGTTCTTTGTCTTTACAGGTGTGAGTTTCTTGGAGGACAAAGAGGACATATTTGCTGACTGGCGAGAAAAGTTTTTTAATACATACAAGGCAGGTCCATATAACTCATCTTTTACCAGCTAGCCCATCATCAACATCTTTTACAAAGGATAATTCATTAATGTCTAAATCAAATATGTAGTTGAAAAAAATCCATCTAAGGTTCAACTTTGAGTGTTTGTAGAGCCAAGATTTTCTTCTGGGGGTCTGCAAGGTATATAAACATGCATTAGTTGCTTTTAAAATGTTAAAAGAATGTTTTTTGTTATTAAATATACATTTTTAAAAATAAAGGTTCTTTATTGGGGGCAGTCATGGCCTAATGGTAACAGAGTTGGACTGGTGACCCAAAGGTATGGCTAAGGTGTCCTTGATCAAGGCACCTAACCCCCAATCGCTCCCTGGGCGCCACTCAAGGCTGCCCGCTGCTCCGGGTGTGTGTATCCACGTTTGCAGTGTGTGTTCACTGCTCACTACTCTGCTCCTAATGTGTGTGCACTTACTTGGATGGGTTAAATGCAGAGGTCAAATTCCAAGTATGGGTTACCATACTTGTCACTCACGTGTCACTTTCACTTTATTAGCATCTGTGGATCCATGAAGAACCTTAAACATCGATTGAACTTTTTTGTTGCAAAAACTTCTTTATAGTGGAAAAGAGTTCTTTAGATTATTAAAAATTTCTTCACATTAAGAAAAAAAATGAGTTCTTTTTAGAACTGTTCAATGAAAGGTTCTTTGGGGAACCAAAATTGGTTCTTTTATGGCATCATTGCGAAAAGCCCCTTTTGGAACCTTTATTTTTGAGAGTGTACATTTCTGTGTGATACAATAACTTATGATTAAGCATTATGTGTTAATGTCTTAAACTCTGGACATAAGTGTCATCTTTAAAAGAGACCAAAGTCTATAAAGGATTCATAAACTGTAATCATTTTTATTTAAAAAACCTAACATTTTAAACTTTATCTAACCAAGGTAGCAGCCATACAAAGTTACAACAAGACTGACCTATTAAAGTTGTATGTGTGTGTCATTTCTTGGGTTTGTGTTCAAAAGGGTGGTAAAATTAACATGTTAATGTTCAAAATTTAGGTTACTGAGAATGGTGCTGAGAACATCTAGCTTTTTGTGGCAAATACTAATATGTTTTTTTACATTTCAGACTGGACTAATGTACTGGCCATTCATGCAGGTAAGAGCTACATTCTGTCACCACAAACCATATATACACAGATAACTGTATCATAAATACTTCTTGATCCTTTGCATTGTCAATATTCTTATAACTATTTATGTTTAATAATCTGTATTTTCTTGCAGTTTCTGAATTTTGTTCTGATGCCTCTTTATCTGAGGACAGCGTTTATGGGCTGTTCAGCATTCCTGTGGGCTACGTTCTTGTGTTTCTCACGACAGAGTGGGGATGGGACAGCAGCAGTGGCCTTAGCTTGGGTCATGGCCCCCAAAAAACGGCTTCTACCTCGCAGTAACGACGAGGAGAAGTAGAAATACACTGGCGCACATTAACAACTTTGTGCCTTTGTGGATGGATAGTTCTGTCCCATAGTGTTACTGTATTGAGGCTGTTTATAAATCTTGTCACTTATGATCTTATTAAAAGTGATATTAAATTAACTTAAAATTAACGTGTGCACAGATTTCATTTATATTCATGCTTAAAAAAAACATTTTATTTTGTATAGTTTACGTTTGATGTGATTCAGTTTGTTTACAGAAGGGAAATAAATTGTGTCTTTATGAATTTCACTGTATGGTGTTGCTGGGTGTTTTAGAGGTGTGCCCTGATTCAGCTCTGACATTAAGTTGCCATTTAACCCAAATACCTTATTAATTTATAGAACATTTTTAAAATGGTCCAAACATGACTATGTTTCAAAAGAGAAACTCATAAGGTTTACATAACATGCGCATTTACTCATAAGGCATGCAGTAATCAAATGATTTGGATCTTATTAAATAAACGTTATTGTGATTATATATTGCTTTGTGCAGTTTACAAAATGTATTTTAGTGAATTCAGTGGTTGGATTGTTTGTAGATGAGTTGTAAAGTTTCTGTTTCATGGAAGTGTATGAGAGAGGTGAGGTGTTTAACCGTGCAGAATTGTGAAACGCGACAGCTTAATGTAGATTTTAATGAGATATTGAGGGTGATGCTGGGTAACAGATAAACAGCTTTTCCGGAACTGATTGCCTGTGTTGGATTAGGCAGGATCACACGCTTGCTAATCTTAGAAGGGGAAAAATGTCTGCTGTGTGCTTCCTTTCTGTTATACAGTGTATGACCTCTGACAACAGTAGACACAAATCTTGTGTTAGTTATTGTGTATATGTAGCATATTAGTTAAAAAAAAATGCTTTTTTATTTTGGTTTTAAAATGTGTAATATTTTAGACAAATTAAGAAGGATGTGAAAAAACAGCAGAAAATATTAAATTCAGGTTTGTTTTTATAACAGCAAAGTTGCCACATGTACATTAGCCTATGGCTAACTCTGGTACAATGCATCAAATGGTAACATTTATGTTTGAAATTGTACATGGTCCCTAATAAATAAATAGATTAAAAAAAATAGATCAAATACTTTTAGGCAAGGCAAGTTTATTTATATAGCACATTTCATACACAATGGTAATTCAAACTGATTTGCATAGAAGAAATTAAAATAATCAAAAGAAATAAGAATAATTAAAACAGTTTAGAATAAAAAATAAAATACAGTACAAACAGTCGGACGAATAGTGGCACAGTGCTCATTCATTAAATGCACAGCTAAACAGGTGTGTTTTGAGTCTGGATTTGAATGTGACTACTGTAGGAGCACATCTGATCTCTTCTGGAAGCTGGTTCCAGCTGCGGCTGGCATAGTAGCTAAAGGCGGTCTCGCCACGCTTAGAGTGAACCCTTGGTATTTCAAGCTGATGTGATCCTATTGATCTGAGTGATCTGTTGGGTTTATATTCAGTGAGCATATCTGCAATGTATTGAGGTCCTAGGCCATTGAATGATTTATATAACAGTAATAATACTTTAAATAATTCTGAATAATTCTGGTTCTGCTCAGAATTCTGGCGGCAGCGTTCTGTATGAGCTGCAACTGTCTATATGGTCTTTTTGGGAAGGCCAGTGAGAAGTCCATTACAATAATCCACCCTGCTGGTGATGAAAGCATGCACAAGTTTCTCTAAGTCTTGACTGGAAACAAAGCATCTAATTCTTGCAATATTTTTCAGGTGATAGTATGCTGATTTAGTTATTGCTTTGACATGACTACTGAAACTAAGGTCTGACTCTAGAGACACACCAAGATTCCTGACTTGATTTTTAGTTGTTTGACCCCTAGAGTGAAGGTATGCGTTCACCTTGAGAACTTCATCTTTGTTTCCAAACGCAATGACTTCAGTTTTGTCTTTGTTTAACTGAAGAAATTTGGCACATCCAACTGTTTACTTCATCAATGCATTTGCACAGGGAGTCAATGGGGCTGTAATCGTAAGGCGATAGGGCTAAGTAGAGCTGTGTGTCGTCTGCATAGCTATGGTAAGCAAAGTATGACCTGAACCATTTTAGGACTATCCCAGAAACCCCGACCCAGTTTTCCAGCCTGTCAAGAAGTATGTTGTGATCGACAGTGTCAAATGCAGCACTGAAGTCGAGTAGTACCAGCACTGATAATTTGCCTATATCAGTATTTAAGCAAATATCGTTTATTATCTTTATGAGCGCCGTCTCTGTGCTGTGATGCGGTCGGAAACCAGATTGAAAATTGTCAAAGTATCCATTTGCTTAAGAATTTGTTCAGCTGATTGAAGACAACTTTTTCAATGATCTTGCCTATGAAAGGAAGATTTGAGATCGGTCTATAATTTCTTAATATGGTCTTATCCAGATTGCTCTTTTTTTTTTATTAAATCACGCTAGAAACATGGTAAATCATAATACTAGAACGTGGTGTGTCATGGTAAATCATGCTAGTAATGTGGTAAATCATGGTAAACCATGCTAGCAATTTGATAAACCATGCTAGAAATGTGGTAAATCATGCTAGAACATGGTAAATCATGCTAGCAATGTTGTAAACCATCGTCATACTAGAACATAGTAAATAATTATAAATCATCCTAGAACATGGTAAGTCATGCTAGAACATGGCAAATCATAAACTATGATAAATCATGATAAATTGGTAAATCATGCTAGAATCAAGGTAATCAATGGTAAATCATCCTAGAACATGGTAAATCAAGGTAAACTCTGGTAAATCATGGTAAACTATGGTAAATCATGCTAGAATCATAGTAAATCATACAAGAATGTGGTAAATCGTGGTAAACCATGCTAGAACAGTGTAAATCATGGTAAATCATATTAGAATGTGTTATATCATGGTGGTAAATCATGCTAAATTTATGGTAAATTGTGGTTATACTAGAATGTGGTAAATCATGGCACACCATCCTAGTACATGGTAAATCATACTGGAACATGGTAAATCATGGTAAATTATACTAGTAGAACATGGTAAATCATGGTATATCAAACTATTGTAAATCATGGTAAATGTTTTTTTCCATCTTTTATGTCAGTGGTTACATGCTTGCTAAATAAAACTTAATAACTTTATATGAATATGTGCTTAAAGGTCTTAAATGCCTGAACCCCGCTCAAATGCTGCTAGCAGCTTTAATTATTACTATTATTATTAAAAGAGTGCGTGTGTTGTTTAAGTTGCTGTTTATAATATTCAAGAAGAAAGTCTTGTCTAGCTTTGCCTTGTTCCATAGCATGGATGCTGTCTTTGTAGATGTTATAATGGCTTTTCTGCATTGTCTTTTCATATTTTGCACAGCTGTTTTTAGTCATTTTAGTAATTTCTTACATGCAATTTGCATGAAATGCACCATTTGGTTGCAACATGCATAGTATATTATTTTTTGCACAGGACCAGTGTTGGGGGTAACACATTAGTAAGTATCGTGAGTTATGTAATCAGATTACTTTTTTCAAGTAACTAAAGTAACTTAAAATTTAAAAGAAAATATCTTTTCAAATAAGTTACTTTTTCAAATAAGTAACGCAAGTTACTTTGGTTTTCCATTTATTGACTGACACCTGTACAGAAATTGGGAGTAAAGGTACAGAGGTGTTTTGTGAACATGATGGTAATTGTAGATCTAGACTAAATGTGAGCATGCATTGACTCATCTCACTTGCACAAAAACAGATTCAGTATACCTCAAAGTGAATAAAAACGTTGTGATGCAAACTCAAAATATTAAGCAAACTTGCAATAATTAATCAAATGTGAAATTACACAAATATACTTATGTATTTAATCTCACTTTATTACCCAATGTCTTTGCTGCTGACCTTTGATGATCAAATTCAAACATACACAGTAAAAAATGTTCGGTTATTTTTTACTCAACAGTTGGGTTACACATATTGGGTCACTTGGTAAGTTGTATGTAACAGTATATCGAGTTAAACCTTTAGTTTAAACTGATAATCGTTTGTTTTACTAGCATTTTCGCAGTTTCCCCTATTAAATCCAGTCATGAAGCAGCTTTTTTGCCACTCAGCCCTGCTGAGCGGGGGTGTTCCGGTGGAAAAGTGACGTCAAAGCATACCCTCTATAGGGAAGGGATGTCTTATTTTGGAACAATTGTTTTGGCTGTCTAAGTGCATATGAAATTAGGTTCACACGCGTGTGGTATAGATGAAAACTTTTTTTTTCTGTAAACTTGTCTTTCAAAGATGATGAAAGTGAAAGTGAAAGTGACACGTGATGGCCAAGTATGGTAACCCATACTTGGAATTTGACCTCTGCATTTCACCCATCCAAGTAAGTGCACACACATTAGGAGCAGAGTAGTGAGTAGTGAACACACACACACTGCAAACGTGGATACACACACCCGGAGCAGGGGGCAGCCTTGAGTGCCATTAGGCCATGACTGCCCCCGTGATCATGAAGAAATTGCCTTTAAAACCATTTCTAACATCCTTCCATCATCGCCATACCTCACAAATGGAAAAATGGTGTCTCCAACATGCTGAAATGAAGCACAGCTTAAAAGACATTCAGCCTGTAAGTAAACGCAACACTATCAAATTAGCTTTGATAAATTACACTGCTCTGTGGCTCATATGCATCAATTTCTTATTTTCTTCAGTGATTCTGCTTGTTAATGGGATAGTTCGCCCCAAAAATGTTTTATTCTGTCATTAATTACTAACTCTCATGTCGTTCCAAACCTGTAAGACATTCGTTCATCTTCAGAACACAAAGGAAGACCTTTTAAATTAAATCTGAGAGCTTTCTGTCCCTCCATTGACAGTCCACGCAACTACCATTTTCAAGCCCCAGAAAGGCAGTAAAGACATCATAAAAGTAATCCATGTGACTCATGGTTTAACCTCAATTTTATGAACTGACACGAGTGCTTTGTGCAAATAAACATTGTTACGTTCACAAAACAAATGTCTGCTCTCGTATCAACACAATACGCATGCATCGAGGGGCTCTTGTGAACATGCGTTGGAGATTAATATTTTGTAAATAAGGTGGTAAATTATGGTTGAGGGATAGAATATACTCATGTCGCTTCATACAGCGCTTCAATTGAGGTTGAACCACTGGAGTAACATGTTGTCATGAACTGCTCCGAGACAAGAAGTTTGAGGATCCAAATGCAGTTTATTCGAAAGGGTAATCCACAATCGTAGTCGAAAACAGGCAAAGGTCATAAACACCGGGTAATCAGTCCAAACAATAACAAACACAACAAGGCAGGGAACACGGGCAAAAGAGTAATCCACAGAACAGGCAAGAAATCCAAAATCCAAGAGACATGAAACCAGGGAGAATGCTCGGAATTGCAGTGTAACACTAAACAAGACTTTGCAGGGAATGACAGAAAGAACCAGGCTGAGCAAACAAGAAGATGAGACACAGGTGAAAACAATGAGTGATGATGAGTCCGGGCAGTGAGTTATGGGAAATGCAGCTTGTGAGGGAATGACAATAGTCTGTTGTGGAGTGCCCTCTGGTGGCTTTCAAGGGCACTCCAGCTGGTGACCGTTACACAGGTATTACCTTAATGATGTCTACCTTTTGGGGGCCTAAAAGTGGTAGTTGCGTAGACTGTCAATGGAGGGACAGAAAGCTCTCAGATTTCATCTAAAAGATCTTCATTTGTGTTCCGAAGATGAAGTCTTACGGGTTTGGAACAACATGAGGGTAATTAATGACAGAATTTTCATTTTTGGGTAAACTAACCCTTTAACAGAAGGTGTAATGATTAATTAGAGTGACCATAATTTAATTCAATGAAGCACTGCTTTGGTGTAACTTTTATGTAATTTGACACTGTTGATGTTGTCACAGTGCATGCCAATTGAACTTTATTTATTCTTTTAAGGTTGAAACATGGTGCATTACCTGAACAGTGAGACAACAAGCCAGGATCCACATGACTTGATGCATGGGGACAAAGATTACTCACAAGTTTTTATCATATTCAGTGGAAGCAGTTGAACAGAAGACTTTATTTCAAGCAATGGATGTGTTTAAAAACATTTATATCAATGACATAAAACGACCTCTGCACCCATTTGTGAGTTTTTGTAGCATGCAAACTTTAATATATCCGGAGGAGTTCCTTCAACACATTGCTGCCTCATTAAGAACTTTGATCATCATCATTAGGTCCAGTAGTCAACATATGTATTTGTAGTTTTATTAAGGTATGTTTAAAACAACACATCAGTGCATACAGTGTAGTGAAGACTTTTTAATATAGTTGTGTTTATTTCTTAAAGGATTTAATGTTATGAATTTGTGTATTCTGTCCATATTTGTGTAGGTTTTGAATTTAATATGATAAATTTAGTGTTGTTTTTGAATTTGTGTGTGCTGTATATACATTTTATGTATTTGTACTCTATGTACATTTTTGTGGAGGTTTTAAATATAGGTTTTGAATGTGGACTGTTTGTACACATTTGCATAGGTTTTGAACTTATGTACACAATTATGTATATTTACAATAAATGCTAGACTCCGCTGCACAGACGTGAATTTGCACTTCCTTCAGCCTGAAGCTTATTCGTTTCACTTTTGGTGTGAAAGGGCCTTTTTGCCAAAATGTTTTACTTTTTTTGTTATTAAAAAGACAATCAAGCAAGCCCAGCCCAGATGAGAAAAAGTAACGCAAAAGTAATAAAAGCGCATTACTTTGCAACATTTGCATAAAAAGTAGGCTAACTAAATAACCCAGTTAGTTTCTTTTTTAGGGAACGCAATATTGTAATGCATCACTTAAAAAGTAACTTTCTCCAACACTGCACCGGACTTTGAAAGGATATTTTATTTAAAAATGAGGATTACAGAATTTTTTTTCCTATTTCTAAAAGTGTTAAACCTGTTTACGTTTCTAAACATTTATATTTCCATGTTTCTAAATGTGTGTACGTTTCTGCATTTTTTTAAGCATTTATTATAGCTGTCTGGGCACAGCAAGACATGGGCTGCATTTCCCAAAAGCATTGGGAACCTAAGTTGATCATGTTGCCACCAGGCTCATGAAGTATGATGCTTTTTGAAAAGCAATTGGTATAGCCTCAACTATAAAAAATAAATAAATGAATAAACACACAAATTAAACAAATTAAAGAGATCAAACTAAATGGCAGAAAGATTCAGAAACTTTTCACATTGTTTTATTACTTTAGAATTATTTATAATAATAACAACATATTTTACAATTATTTTATTAGTATATCAAATATAATCATATTATAAATGGTTAATATATAATAACATTTTGACTGAAAATCTGGTATCTTTAAAAAAAAAAAAACACCACTGCCATCCAAAAGAGATCAGAGAAGGATTCAGATACCTGACTATAGTATACTTGAAAGTGTTTCCATGTAGCAAACCTGAAGACAGTCGTCTATATGGAGGAGTGTTGTGTCGTACACTCGGGGCAGCATCGGGCTCGTGTCTAGGTGAGTATGTGTCTGTGTAGTTAAGACGCACCCACCGCTCTATGCCACTCCCTATCCAGGTGAAGTGGTAACAGAGAGCTCCTTCTTTCGCGCTGCTTACCTATGAAACAAACAAAAACACTTTAAAACCCTTCCAAACGCTTCATTTGACGGCTGTTCGGCTATTCAACAGTCCCAAACGACCGAAATAACTATAAAAACAGCTTGGAGATGGAGGCAGCGCCGGGCGGTCTCGGGCGCTGCTCTTGCGCGTTCTGGCTCGCGGTGGCTTTCGACGTATTTGGACTCATCATTTTATTGCTTGGCGTGTTTGGAGATTTGTTTTACTATGACTTTTTGATATATGCAGGCGCCATCATCATTTTCCTGAGTCTCATCTGGTGGGTTTTCTGGTACACGGGTAATATTGAGGTGCCCCCCGAGGAGCTTGAGGATGATGTGGGTTTGCTGAAGAAGGGCAAAGGTTTGTCAGGGGTTGTCAGGAGGTTCTCCAGTCGCCTTTCCAGCGGAATAAGAAACTCTTTCAGGAGAAATGAGGGAACCCGAGGTCAAGGGTCAGCTCCCCGTCAAGCAAAGCACAGAAGAGAAGGCGGTCAAGTACCAGTGGCTTTTGCAATGACCCCTCAGGATAATGTGAGCACTGTGTCTGCGGCAGTGACAGAAACACAGGTCATATGAACCATCATGAATAGCTACAGGTTAATACACTTTAATTACGTTTGGTTGTCTGCATTCTATCAATAATAGACCAGTTTATCAATTCTTGGTTGAAATTAATTGTTTTAAGCTACTCACAGTGTTTGTAAATGTTTTATGAATGTTTCATCATTTATTCTTGATTTAATTATTGGCATGGTATGAAAATTGGACATGGCATAGAAAACATGTTAAAGACATGACTTTGAGGAAGTATTTGCATCATAAGTAAGGGCAGATCACTGTTAAACATTAACCATGAAACCAACAATAGCTCAGTTCAACAGTGGAGACCTGCAATAAAACATATGACAGATTTATCTTCATATTTAAGACTATATTCATATTCATTCTGCACGATATGAAGACTTATTTATTTGAGTTGTTTACTGATTTATTTACAATGTTGTAAAGAATGTATTCACAGTATGAAGGACAATACAATAAAATATAAATGAATAAAGTAGCAAAACAAAGTATTTAAAAACTGTGTATGAAAAATTTATAAAAGCACAAAAAAGTATTATGTTTTTACGGTTCAATGAGGATAAATATATTGGTAGACTGTAAGTTAAAATAATATAGAATTAACAAGACACTTTTAGAGCGAGAGAGACTTTTTAAATAAAAATGAAAATGCTTGAACATTTTCTTTTTTTATGTTGACAGGTTACAGAAGAGGATATTCCACCATGGCATTGAAGCAGAGTTGGGTTTTTCTCTCCTGTTGAAACAATTTTTTTTTTACTTTGGTGTTTTTACTGAAAATGTTTACAATTGAATGGCATTTTGTATTATTTGTTGATTTGATTGATTTTGTGTTTTGTACTTTGTACTATACACTAAGATTATGCACTGACAAAAAATGTATGACCAAATAAATACAACTGTGTATTTTCCTACATTTAATTGTGTATTTTTTATCTGGATCTAAAGGTTTCAACCAACATATGATTGAAACCCAGACCTTTTCTAGCCTCCTGCTTTTATTGAATCTCATACATCTGTACTGTATACAACCTTTGGACAGTGAGAAGTGTTATTAGGTTTGCTTCCTCTTATCTTTGTTTGCTCATACCAATTTAGAATCAGCAGGTGTAAATGAGACAGATGGGTGTGGACGACAGTTTACTAGATATTTCAGCTTTCAGGTGGATTTACAGCTTTATTTCTCAGTCAGGACATTATGTTTATTGAGAAAGGTGATTTCTTCCCAAACCTTGTTATATTTCTTCCTAAACTTTGACAATTTTAAGATGCCAGTGCATTTTAGTCTGGGACTAACTTAAGCCTTGTCTGTGAAACCGGGGGTAAATATTGAAATCTAGGTTGAATCTTTCGAAAGAACATGTTCTTGTCCTGGTCATAATTCAAAAATAAGAAATAAAATTTTGTAGCTTTTAAGTGTGACAGTTTTCAAATCCTATGTGCCAAGAGGTCCACCAATTATTGTTAGATCTCACACAAATTTTATAAAAAAAAAAATAAAAAAAAAATATATATATATATATATATATATATATATATATATATATATATATATATATAGATAGATATATAGATATATAGATAGATAGATATAGATATTAAGGGATAGCTCACCCCTAAATTAAAATTATGTCATTATTTAATCACTTTCATGTCGTTTCAAACCTTTCTATGACTTACTTTCTTCTGTGGAACATAGAAGACATTTTGAGAAATGTTTTATTTATTTTTTATAGTTTTTTTTTTTTTTTTTTTGTCCATACAATGGAAGTCAATGATAATACGATTATATACACGTTATAGTAAGCCAGGCTAAAAATGCGACACTCCATTTTATGTACTTTTTCCATTCTTTCTAACAGCTAATGACGATACAGAGGAAGCGTTTATCGAGTTATTACACTTCAAACCACTAGGTGGCAGAACTTTCATTTCTAGAGCACAACTAAACTTAACAGGCTACTTCCGTAATAACAAAATTACAGCTGTATGAGAGCTTCCCTGTCTATGGAGCTTCCGGGTGTGCAGAGCCGGGCATGGGCTAACATCTGGGGATTCAGATTCTTTATAAACAAAACTCATGTAGTATGTTTTTCAAGAAAGAAAAAAAGATTTAAAAAAATAAGTCTAAGTACAAACAGCTTTTAGAACAAGTTTCAGAAATCAAGTTCATAGGAACATGGATGGACTCTAAGGCATCATTTGGATTACATATTCAAAATATAGTACATAAATGAAGGAAGGAAACTAATATTCTCCGATGCTTGGCTGGGACAGATTGAGGAGGCTAACCGGACCTCATTAATAAGAATATATAGTGCAGTGATAAGATCTATAAAACCTATAGATTATGCATTGTTTATTCTTCTGCATCAGCATCACAGATAAAAAAGGTGGAAAGTATACAATCACAGGCTTTAAGAATTTGCCGTGGGCCTTTTTTTTTATCACCAGTTATTACCAGTTACTGGTAGAAATGGGAGAAATGCCTTTGGTGGCAACAATTGAATATGGTTTACTGGATATCAGTAAAAGGACTCAAGATTAATCACCCTGTTAAAGATGTTCTTATGAACTGTTGGGTATATGAATATTCACAAGTAGCCAGTTTCGGATGGGATGATAATAATGAGGCGCAAAGAATGAGAATTTATGATTATGAAATTAGTCCGACATTGGCAATATCAGCTATACCTCCATGGTTATTTCCAATGCCGTTGGCACACTTACTGGAAGAAATAAATTACCCTCAGAGAAAGATTTCTAAAGATTTGTTGGTGAAACAATATTTACATCAAGAGTACTCAAATATATACTGACGGCTCAAAAGATCCGGAATCTGGGCATACAGCAGCTGGACTTTACAATAGGTGAAAGAACATCTCATTTCTTCTGTTTACTCCTCAGAATTGATTGCTATTCAATTGGCCCTTCAATGGGTGGAACTTGGAAGAGGTACATTTGCCTTGTTCAATCTGTTCTGATTCTTTATCAAGCCTTATAAGTCTGAGAAATGTAAAATATATAGAACATAGGATATGTTCTAAGATAGGATAATATACTCTATACAGGATATAGAAACTCTTCAGACCCCGTTGAATTCATCAGTCAGGAATATAGGCTAAGTCTCAATTTTTGTGGATTCCTGCTCATGTGGGCATTGAGAATGAAATAGCAGATGAGTTGGCAAAAAGGCTTTAAAGTATACAAGAATAAATGTTATGTCCCTCTGGGGAAAGCTGAAATGAAGGGCTTAGTTAAAGAGATAATTATAGATGGCAAGAGTTGTGGACACAGGAAGGAAAGGGAAGAAACTTATATGAAATAAAAGAAGTAGGAAATGTGAGAGAAATTTGTGGCAAAATAAGGAATGACACAATCATTTTATGACTTCGTATTGGACACACAGCTTTGAATCAATCTTTTTAAAACTGGTAAACATAATACATGATTGTGCAGCAGCATATATGGGTTACAAACTGTTGAACATGTTCTTCTAAAGTGTGCTGTTTTAAAGAACTTGCTGAACAACAATTCAAAAGTGACTACTGCTTTATTAGAATATCTTAAGAAAACACATTTGATTAGAAGAATATACATTTTATTTATTCTTTTTTATTTCTTTTTTATTTATTATTATTATTATTTTTCATTGTCCGTCAACGCGTCTCACTGACTCCACCCCAGTAGGTGGCGAAAATGCACCAAAAGCTGGTTTGGCAACCACCATTAAATTCAGAAAAAGAAGAAGAAGAAGAAGAGCTCGGCATGGTTGCGCATGTGATTATTTCGATATCTCACTTATAATGCCGGGTATATTTATAGCTTGTTTTGAATAAACGTTTTTTTTTTTGGTAAGTTGTGATCTACTAACTCGCGTGATGTAGTCATTTTAATAGCTACGCGCAGTCTTTAACGATGCTTATAATCTTCATACAGCGTTTGTCTTTTTATTGATTATCTTTACCATTACCATTTGTAACGTTACATGGAGGCATTGGTTATAGTTTACTGAATGAATTGTGATGTGGATTTTGTTGTCATTTGTCAGGTGTCATTGACTCTAATGTCTTTTTGTTTTATGTTCTCAGATTAAGAGTATTTGCGATACATAATGGAATGTCAGGGCAGAGATTTCCTCAATTCACCTCCAATGAAAACTGTGCGTTTTGGAGACAATGTTGCCAATACTTTAGCTAAACTACAACAGGCGAGTTGGGACAGATTATAAATACAATATAAAGCTAATGCATATCACTTTCTGTTAAACATGTCTGATGTGACGTTTACAGGGCGATTCACGTGACTATGAACTGATAAAACATCAACTCTCAGATCCTGATATTAAGGCAAGTATTGCTTTTAATGCATATTTCAGAGCTCCTATGCTCAATATTGTGTTCAGCTCGTTTTAGTTTAGGTCAATGTTGACTCCATTCAGGTCAATAATAGTTGCAGTGTTGCAAAGTTCATCAGTTATGAATTAAGCAATTTCAAGTTAAAGTGATGTTCAGTTTATTTATTCTCTTGAGCCTTAATGATTCATTGGCGAATCGGTCTGAATCAAAATGATGTATACAAATCTTAATTTAGTAAGAACAAATGATTGGTGTGGGAATCCTGGAATTTGTTTAAACATGCACATTTTAAATTTGCTTTCTCATTGTTATATTTCTCATTGTAGGATGCTCAAATTATCAGCTGGTTGCAGGAATTCAGGGTTTGTGTCACTCAACTTGGAAAGGATCATGAGCAATTAATATATGTTGTTTTGGTGAGTGAAACAGCAATATGTCAAATGTTAATCAAATACAGTCAGGTGACAGGTCACTTTAGCTGTAACATATGACATGATTCCCCTGACAGAAGCTGCCATGGCTCGGTCGCAGTCAGGCTGTCGTGGAAGAATATCTGGCTTTTCTGAGTAATCTAGTGTCGGCCCAGACGGTTTATCTCAGACCCTGTCTCAGAATGGTCGTCTCTAATTTTGCACCAAGTAAGATTATTATTATTATTATTCCTTGTTGATGCTTCACTCCATTAACTCTGTTCAGATCACTTAAAATCATGTTGTTGTTGTTTTTCCTTTTTTCCAGAGAGAATAAGAATACAAGAGGGAAATGTGGATATTTCAGATTCTGATGACGAAGATGAAAGTTGGTGTATTTCATTATATAACTTCTTGTGGTTTGTGATTTTATTTGTGATATTGACTATTAGGCCTGTCACGTTTATTAATTAATCGTATGGTTGTGGTTATTCTACCTAATCACAATTATTTGAGATAACTGCTATGGTTGTGCAGTTTAAATTTTCAATTACATTTTTACATCCAAATAATGAAAATTTAAGCACTTAAAAAATGCCATCAAAAGAACACTGTTATAAAGTACAAAAGATTGTCAAAGGTCTTCCTTCATATGAAATGACAGCTTGTGTGTTTAATCAGACTGCATTATATTATATTATTAATATTATTAAAAATGTTATATAAATATTACTAAAAAAATAACTTCTTAGGTTTACACTCTAAGTGACCTGAACAAAACAGAATTAAACTCACTCAACTCACTTTCAGACAACGGCGAGTGTTTGAAATAACTTCTGTTTGTGATCCGATGTGGATTCTGATCACCGTATAAGACAGAAATATTTATATGCGATGCAAAAGACTATGTGCGCTAACCATTAGTAAACATGGTAAATACGACTGCTTGAAGAAATCAGACAAATCATATAGGCTATCACAATCGTGTATTTATTTTATCTTTCAGTACGTCTCGTCTCTTTATTACCGGACTGTCTGATATCCATATTTGGCTCCGCATGTGTCATAAAATTAAGCAAGTCTGTTTTTTTCGGGAGCTTCCTCTGTTTCTCTGACTGAAAATATTACTGTATCGAGACTGTCAGTGTAGAGGGTGCTAAAGCTCCTCAGGTCGTATTTTTGTTTGAAGATTTGTAGAAATTATAATTTTCTAAATGTGATGTAAACATACTGTCCTGTGACTTCAAATAAACACAAACCGACGCGACCGAATTAAGTACGTGTGTCCTCTCTCTTTTGTAAAATAACGGTAAATACCACTTTATTTCTGTGTGACTAATTCGCAGTCTTGACACAAATTAATTCATTATGATCAATGTATCACTTATTATTGTAAAACTGGTGAAACATCGATACTTAGGTTTAAACATTTTATGTAAACAAAAATGTCAACTAACGACCACTTTTATCATATCCAGTGATTACTTTCTGATTCGTTTTTTTGATAAAACTTCCATTTGTTGATGAAATGATGGGTTTGTGTGACGTAGTTCCAGAGAGGTGTGTTACGGCTGTGTTTTAGTGAAGTGCTGTGGAGCTTCTGGCCCGACAGTGGAAACGCAGCGTGGTTTTCGGTGCTACAGGTCCAAGGCTATTAGCCGAGCCCGGCCCATTGAAAGCCCTGGGCCACTAATCGACTTTCTACTCCACTCCATAATTCACTGTTTCTTTTCAAATTCACACAGATCTGCCAAGGACCTTTGATCAGTGTCATCAAGCCTTACAGCTGATTTCGAGATATGTTCCATCGTAAGTGTCTCACAACCCCCCCCCCCCCCCCCCAAAAAAAAAGCTTCTTTTAAATATTTAGCAGTCCGTAATAAACTGCCTCGCTCTTTCAGAACCAGTCGCTTCCTGATGCCAATCCTCTCTGAAAAGTTCCCTTTTGTGCAGAAGTCCACTAGAACACTTGTGAGTTATTCACAGCATTTAAATCCAGTACTTGAGTAAAGTAATGTGATTACATGTGTGAATGTGATTGTACTGAGGCCGTGCTACCTGTCCACACAGGAGTGTTATGTGCACAACCTGTTGAGGGTTTCGGTCTACATCCCTGACCTGAGGAGAGACATCTTAGAGCTCATCATCAGCAAGATGCTCACACTAGATGTAAGTGGCAGTGTACTGATCTCTTTGCATCCGTGCAGATGTTTGACTGCTGTTTTTTTTTTTTTTCTTTGTTTTTTTACATTTAGGTTAGTGCACCACGGAGTGAGATTGAAGAAGTGGAAAGTGGAGCTCAGCAAGATGTCAATGGAGCATCGCAGGATGAGTGCCTCTTCAACATGGTGAGTCCAAAACACTAATATATAACACTTACATAAAAGCACAAAAAACTATACTCAATGAGACAAATTTAAAGTGATAGTTCACCAAGAAATGAAAATGTATCATGTACTTAACCTCATTTTCAGTCGTTTTAAATGTGTATGACTGACTTTCTTCCGTGAAATCTTGAAAAAATGTTGTGTAGTCACTGTTTTACTTACAGTGAATGTGAGCAGGAGCTTTCACGCTTAAAAAAGAGGCAACATTATCTTAAAAGTAGTCTATACCAGAGGTCTTTAACCCTGCTCCTTCAAACACACCTGAACCAGCTACTCAAGCTCTTCAGGATCGCTTGAAAATCACAAGCTGAAGCAGGTTGGATGTAAACTTTGCAGGGTAATGGGTCTCTAAGAGCAGAGTTGAAGACCTCTGGACTATACAACTTATTTTTGATAGCAACACAGCAGGTTTGTATGAGGAAATGGGCTAACTCATTCATGTCATAGTCTTTCTTTTAATGTTTGAATAGTCATAAATCTACTCTTTTTATATGATTATTCAGGATGAGGAAGAGGACTCTCCACTGAATTCAACACCTGATGGAGCTGTAATGCTCCATCCCATGGCAGAGAGACTGGACACAATGATGACCGTCCTGCTTGCTTACATTAAAGACATGTGCCATGTTAATGGTCAGAGAATTACCATTTTTTAACTCCATAGTGTTGTTTTTTTAAGGGATATCAGTCGAGAATGTTTAATCGCAACTCGGTTACTACATTCAGTCCTTTTTTAGGAATGAAAACAAGAAAATATAACCTTTCAAAAGTTTGGGGTCAGTAAAGGCATTTTTAATCTTACAAAAGATTTTTGTTTCAAATAAATGAACTTTCTATTCATTAAAGAATCCAGAATGTTTTTATTACGAATTACACAAAAATATGAAGCAACACAACTATTTTCAACATTGATGATAATAAATGTTTCTTGAGCATCAAATCATATTAGAATGATTTCTGAAGGGTTATGTGACACTGAAGAGTAGAATAATGATGCTGAAAATTCAGCTTTGCATCACAGGAATGAAGTACATTGCAATAAAAAAAATGTAAATAGAAAATACTTATTTTAAATTGTAATAATATTTGACTGTGTTTGCTGTATTTCTGATTAAATAAATGCAGTACTGGCGAGCGTAAGAGACTTGGAGACAAAAACATTAAAAAATCTCTAGCCCAAAACTTTTGAATGGTAATATGTCATTCATGTGTAATTATTGTGTGAGCCAGTTACTGTGAATGACATTGCAGAATATATATACATGTAAAGAAGAGTGATAAAATACACCAGCATTAATATTTAACTAATGACATGCATTATTAATATGTGCATTAATATCATACAATTTTCCTATTCATCATTTTTTTTTGTTATTGTTCCAATCTCATCAGGTTCTTTAGATATTGAGAAAACCAAAGCTCTGTACAGAGACCTGGTGTGTGTGTTTGATAAGGTGGTGCTTCCCACTCATGCTTCCTGTCACGTGCAGTACTACATCTTCTACCTGTGCAGCTTCCATCTGGTAAGGTCCCACTTCTCTCTCATTCACAAACAAACAAAAAGCATACCTAGACATCAAAAACCTTATTATTTTTTTTTTTCAGGGTTTGGCTGAAGCTTTTTTGGATCACTTATGGAAGCTGTTACAAGGCCCCAACCAGCCCCCCATCCTGAGACAGGCCGCTGCTGGGTACATGGGCAGCTTCATGGCAAGAGCCAAGTTTTTGCCAGTGTCGTACGTGACTTTATCATGCAGTTTTATCTTATCTAATACATTGGAGTTCAATATTTAATCATCTTTCTTGGCAGTGGTTTGTTACCTCGATTAGATAATTAAACATTAATGTCTCTTTGTTGGTGACTGAGAAAGAAAAGGGGTTTGATTGGCATGGGTACCTTTATTTGTCAAAACATAATTTGAAACCTACATGTCAAAAGTGGTGCTGTAGAGTTTCCTCTCTCTTCCATAGGACAGCCAAGGCCTGTCTGGACCTGTTAGTTCCCTGGCTGCACCTTTACATTGACAGTCAGGACACGGGGTCCAAAGCATTCTGTGACATCAATCTCCACGGCCCCTTTTATGCAGCCTGCCAGGCTGTGTTTTACACACTGATCTTCAGGCACAATGTCATTCTGGAGGGCAGTCTGAAGAAAGGTCAGTACATGTGGAATTTAAATCTTTTGTAAGTTACATTATTCTTTTTCTTTGTTTTCTTTTCCTGATCTATTCATTTATCAAAAAATGCATGCACAAACAATGACCACTTTTAAGCATGAAATTTATTTTGAATTTCAAATTCGTTTAGGTATTTTTGAGGGTCTTTAAGGGCGTTTTCACACCTGAAAGTCCGCACCAAGTACATTTTATACTTTCAGAAAGTTTTGGTTTGGTTTCACACTGCAATTATGCGAGCGCACTAAAGAACTTTACGTAACATACTTGCGTCCTGTCGTCATCATCTATGTGGGCTGCATCTTGACATTGATTGGTTTGTAAATGGACGTGCGTCTGACGTCAGCGTGTTGTCAATTCGGCGGGTAACTTTAACAACATGAATGAACAGACGCATATCGTTGCAACTGTATTGTTATTTTTATGGCATAATTACCTGCAGCACCAACTATTCACAAGGCTAGTTCAAATTCGCCAAATGAACGTCCTCGTCGTTCGAACATTTTATCGTCGCCGGCAGGAAAGAAGACTGCAAGCAATCATGTGAGCTCTTTTTTTTGTGCGTTTTTTCCAGTTGACTTCTTATGTCATCAGACCATACTTCAATTAAAAACCTCATCTCCTCCTCTCCTCATGTGCGTACGGCTCATTTTTCCTGCCACCTTCTGTTTTTCCGGCTATGCGGGAACCACCGGAACTTCCTGTAAAAGGTCTGAAAGTCCGAACCATACAGAAATGCTTTCACACTAGAAACGAACCAAACCTTTGTTCAGTTTGATCCGGACCGAGACTACCTCTTTTCGTCGGACTAAATTTCATCTGTTTGGTCCGGACCGTGGTCCGGGTAGGTTTCACACCTGTAATTTTGATTCGGACCAAACTGAAAAGTCCGAAAGTCCGGACCAAACAAGGTAGGTGTGAAAGGGCCCTAAGTCAAAATTATAAAGTCAAAAAATTACCTGATAACATAATGAAGAAAAAAAAAAGCCTCTTCAAAAGGATAGTTCACCCAAAAATGAAAATTCAGTCATTAATTACTCACCCTCATGTCATTCCAAACCCGTTAGACTTTTGTTCATCTTCGGAACATAAATGAAGATATTTTTGATGAAATCTGAGAGATTTCTGTCTCTCCATTAACAGTCTACGCAACTACCACTTTGCCGCTTCAAAAAGTTCATAAAGAGATCGTAAAACTAATCCATATGAATTGAGCGGTTTAGTCCAAATTTTCTTTAGTGACTCAGTCACTTTATATGATGACGCTTTGAAGCGTCACAGTGTCAGTTGCATAGAATGTCAATGGAGGTACAGAAAGCTCTCAGATTTTATCGAAAATTTCTTCATTTGTGTTCTGAAGATGAACCAAAGTCTTACGGGTTTGGAACGACATGAGGGTGAGAAATTAAGGACAGAATAATAATTTTTGGTTGAACTAATCCTTTAAGGGTGCATTCACACTAGTACTTTTGGTGTGCACCTGGGTTCAACTGACATCAGAGTTTGGTTCGTTTGGATGATGTGAACGCTGTTTTCCGAACTCGGGTGTGCACCTGTGTACCATATCCAAGTCCGCATAAAAAGGGTGGTCTAGGGTGGTCACGGTTCGCTGCTGATATGAACGCAATCGTACTAAATTGCGGAAGTGAACCGCTATTGATGATGTTTGATTTGATTAAAATTTTCTCACTCACTTGTCAAGCAGAGAGGCCCGACTTCAGCAGAAATGGACTGCCGGTTCTTTAGAACATTTGTAGTACATTTGTGTGGAAGATAGACGCAAGTGCTGTTGTGCTGACCCTTTTGAAAACAAAACCAAACATAAAAAAAAACTTAATATAATAGTGAGGCGAGAAACGCTATGCATTTTGCTGCCTTCTCCTGTGTCGTTGTTACCTCCTTTGATGATGCAAACGCACCGTGGTTTAGACCCAAATAATCCAGCAGGGGGAGGGAGAGCAGTTGAACTCTGGTTCGGACCAGGCAATCGAATCAAGTGTGAAAGCACCCTCAAAGATCAAGTCCTTTCTTTAAGTATTTTTACAAAAGTGCTTCATTGTGACGTTTGTCTGCCAAATCAAACTCGTGTGGTCCAACCAACATGCAGAAAAAAAGGGAAGTGATATAAAGAGGACTGTGTGTCAAGCAGAGCAAGATGTTCACGGTCCAAGCAAACGCTCACGCTCACCGATAAAACAAATCCCGCTCAGATCCCGCTCCGACGTTACATTTCTCTGTAGTAGCCTAATTGATTTCTGTTTGTATTGGATTTCTTGAAATAATGTATCAATAGTAGGATTATAAATAGCAGTTATGATATGACATTCTGTGACAGTCTGTACTTTTTATTCATTTAAATGCATTAAATTAACTTTATCAATTAAAAAACATGACATTGCTCATATAGAAAATAAATAAACACAATATGAAATGCATAAAGAACTCCAAAAAACACATCTGAATTAAATAAAGTGCTATCTATCTATCTATGGCTATTATGATGATTGCATAACGAATTAACAATTCATTACTCCCACCCAACTCCATGTTTTAATAATTCGTTTCCTCATTTTAATTAAAGCGAACACACAATTAACTATATAATATTTTGTTAGCCTACCTGGTTTAGTAAATCGTGCATGGCCACGTTGTAATAATTAGTTCCCTTGTTTTAATAAAACGAGAGAATTAATTACTTCAACAACGTGGCCATAATTTACTAAAACCAGAGAACAAATTTAATTTGTGGCCATGATTTAGCCTAAATGAGAACGAATTCTTAAATTCATGGGAAGGAAATCTTAATTCGTAGCACAACCCGGTCACACTAAATGCGTCTCTATAGCACGCATTGTGTTTATCGTGCAATTTATATGCGAAAATGAGTTTTTACGTGCATATGATACGCATGGGTAAGGTTAGTAGTGGTGTGGGGTACATATGTATTATACGTTTGGGTAGGATTAGTGTTGTGGGATGTGTGTGTATTACACGCAATAAAGTGCGTATCATATGTACACGAAAACTGCGTATATCATATGCACGTAAAAACTCATTTTTGCGTATAAAGAGTGGAGTACAACACAATAGCTACCTTACCTATTTATCTAATTTATTAATACCCGCTTCGCTCACATGCTCTGGTGTCAAGGTCAATAAGTCTCTTAAAATATCAGATAATTTGATCTTTTTTACAGCAAAACAAGGTCAGTCAAAATGTAATTATAGTAGAATTAATACAAGCATGTTATTACTTTTGTATTTGATGGTTGCACCACATGATGTTTTGTTTATATATTTCATTGTAAAACAAATATTAGTAAGAATTAACATGAATATGAAAAGTACATATCTAAGACCTTGACCATGTGTTTGCTTTTCTTTATGGTGAACACTGATCATTCTGCAGGGTTGGCGTATCTTCAGGGTTTGAATCTAGAGCGTATAGTGATGTGTCAGCTCAACCCTCTGAGGGTCTGTCTACCTGCTGTCACCAACATGTTTGCAGCCATCACCAGGTACAGCACGAGAGAGATATCGTTCATCAGGTTACAAAGCTTTATGAAATTAAAGCATGACAAATTAGGGCATTTCACCCGTCTGTTGGCAGGAAGTACCAGCTCGTGTTCTGTTACACCATCATTGAGCGGAACAACCGGCACTTGTTGCCAGTGGTGAGGAGTTCAGTGGGCGGCAACTCTGTGTACACGAACACAAACCCCCTGGATACCTTCTTCCCTTTTGATCCATATCTCCTGAAAAGGTAT
The DNA here is from genome assembly GCA_026230005.1 of Gila orcuttii. Taxonomy (NCBI): domain Eukaryota; kingdom Metazoa; phylum Chordata; class Actinopteri; order Cypriniformes; family Leuciscidae; genus Gila; species Gila orcuttii. The sequence goes on along the minus strand of JAPDVR010000003.1, from coordinate 37,738,557 downwards.
GAAAATCATGTCCATTTGGATCAATCTCAGCACTGGAATAATAGTTCACTGGATGTTTATTTATTTGTTCATTTTTACAACAGCTCTGGAAAATTCATTGAGCCAATCTACCAGGTGTGGGAGGAGCCATCCGACTGTGTGATTCAAGTGCCCAAAAGGGAAGCGAGAAAGGTGACCCTGACCTGCATTCACAGTGGCCACAAAGAGGATTTCATTTGGATACATAAAATATCGGATACTGGATACTTTTTGTGACGTGTATATACAAGTGAAATGGCTTCTCAAACAAGAAAAAAATGCAGGGAGGGACTTGATTTAGTTAATTGGGAATTGATTAGATGGTTATGGCTTGCTATTGTTGTGATGTCATGTGAGTGACAGCTTGTCCCGCCCTCTCGCCAATAAATGCCTTATTACGAGGGCACATAAAATATGGCACGGATAAATCATTTATAATAAATACATCAATATTCCATAAACTAAAGCAAACTAAATGATGGGTGACAAATGGATTTTTCATTAACTATTCTCAGAGAATATCCAATAACACTTTGATCTTGTCTCACAGGGGTCTATGGAGGAGGAAGATGACTTTCTACATGGAGAAACACCTCATGGAGACTCAATAATGGGTATGACTCCGGGCTCTTATGACTCCAATCTGCACAGTCCGCGGAGTGTGGGCTCACCCCCCATCTCCTTCCTGCAGCGGCCTTTCTGATCCACTGCTGTAGTGAACCGCTGGTCACAGACTTCACGCCATGGGGGGGCGCTCAAGGAATGCTTGTGTTAGCGCAGATCTTTGTCTAGAGCCTAGACACACCAGCATTACTGACCCCAGTTTTTGTCAGTAGTTTTACCCTCTACTACACTTTAAGACTGCATCGTATAATACAAATATGTGTTTGTTGCATATATATTAGTAGTAAAATGAAAGAAACATTGGTTCTCAAGTAGACAGTCTAATGTTTTTTTTCTGTTTTCAGGAGACTCGAGACTATTGTAATTAAATTATCACTGAGATAATTAGCAATTTGTTTTTTTATATTTTCAGCTTATTCTGAAAGAATTGGAGAGTTTGTAATTAACTGGTGGTGTGTTTCATTGGTTAATGAGCATCACTTCCCATGTTATAAGTTTGAGGTCTGACTAAATCGGTGATTGTTTGTACAAAATATTTTGTAGGAAACAGACCATCATTTAAAGATGGAGTTCTGTTATTTGTTAATGTTATTGGAATTTTTGGACTTTACAAATTTCACAACATGCACAGTGAATATGTTCTGAATACTCAAGAGATTTGAAATTTGTACTCTGTAAAATAATTAACATGAAATAATGAAGTGGTCGTGCTATTTTATTAAAATGTTAGAAATATGTAATTATTGACTGTTTTCCTAAAGGCGTATTACTTAAAATATATTTTTTTATATAATTTTCTCCCACCAAAAATCCAAATTTGATTTAGGATATTTTGAGTAACACAATATGAAGTTAAATAATTTCATTTTTATCCTAAGCTAGATATATATTACTATTCAAGTTTGGGGTCAGGATATATATATATACTTTTTTTTTTTTAAGAAAATAAACAAATTCAGCAAGGATGCATTAAATTGATTAAAAGTGAGAATAAAGACATTTATAGTGTTACAAATTCTGTTTTAAATAAATGATGTTCTTTTGTACTTGCTTTTCATCTAAGAATCTTAAAAAAAAAAAAGAGTCAGCAACTGATTTTTTTATTATATATATATATATATATATATATATATATGTGTGTGTGTGTGCATATGTATAAATAAAGGTTACTGGAAGGTCAAATTCAGTGATGCATCCTTAACAGAAACCGTACAGATGTGCGTAGTCATATATTTTTTAAAAAGCAGACCCACGCAAGCTGTTGCAGATTACACAAGCATTAAAACTGTCAGCATGCAACCCTTGGTTGCCAAATAAAAATGTTAAAATATTGTATCATGAGCCAGATGTGGCACAACAATGTATACTGGGACATAAGCATGAGTGGATTTAAAAATAACAGACAAACCCTCTAGTGTTTTAAGTGTCAAAGCTCTACCGAATTCCACTACATATAATCATACAAAAACACACGACACATTTGTTCTGACTTTAATAAAAACATTACAAGAAAGATATTTAGGCCACACATATGATGCAATCTAGTTAAATCACAGGACTACATGTCAGCATTTGTAGAGCATGTGCTGTTATTAATATCAAGAAACCACCTGCATAACCATACACCTCTATCCTCAGGAAATGAATGATACCAGCTTATTACACATGGATATAGGTGATTGTAGATCCTTTACGCCAAGACAAAACAGCCGAATACAGTGTGCTTATGAAAACAGTAACCTGAACCATGTGCATTGTTCAGTTGAATGGATGCATTCGGGGTGGAACGCTGCAATATGACCCCCATTACTTGATTCTAGTGCCATGACAACCAAAATCCCCCTCAGAACTATCAGTATAGTCACGAGGACACTGAGATGGAGCAAAGTTACTGTCCATCTCAGAAACAAGCCACGAAGGATCCCCCCTAAAGCACTTAACAGACCATACCTGATAGTAGTGCAGTGGATGCTGGGTGACATTGGACCGACCTGTACCGCAAATGCGTCCGAGCACAGACTGGCGTGATCGGCAAATACATGAAGAGGACATCGAAGGGTTCGACGGCAAGATTTACAAGCATTATGACGGCAAGCGCCCACGTACTTAGAAGCGAGCATGTCTATGTGTGTCTGCATAATAAAAGATTCAGACCGAAAATATAAAATCTTCAAAACGTCATAGCACTTCTCAGAACAGATACAAATAAGCATCATATCAAATGATGAAAAGTGGGGACTGTCCCAAAAATCCCTAAATGAAATGTAATACATGTACAGTATAATATAGCTAACTCTAAAAGAGAGGTCAGCTGCTCAGCCACGTTTTCATTACAGTGGTTGAATAGGGAGATATAAGTCTGAATGCTCTCTTTCTCAATCTGAACAGATCATCTTCCTAACTCTTCGTGTTTTGCACGGCACACGCTGACACGCGTGAAATCCCATTTGAGCATCTCAAAGTCGCCTCTGCTGTTAATAGTGCCGTTTGTATTTCAGATTTCAATCCCCTTGGTTGCTTTCTGCCTTTACATTATGACACTGAGTAATGCTACGTATTAAATAAGTACATGGACTGCTTTAAAAAATGAGTATCAGTTTGATCAGTAGAGCTCAGGCCTCTGATACCACTCGAACTATGAACTGAAGGAGTAAAAACCACACTGCAGAACTTCACAGTCTCTTATTTTCCACAGTATAGTTTCAGTTCAGCCTTGAAGTTCTGAATGAGCCCGTCCCAGACGCTCTTACTGACCTCTCCGCTCTACTGCAGGACCGCCGAGGACAGGAGGTTGTGGCCAGTGAACGAGGCTACAGGAAGAAAGAGAGCATGATTGTAGATTATGTGTGGTATTACGTAAATCTATAACATTCTACTGTAAATACTACTGCATTCTTTTCAGAAGTCATATGCCTATGCCATATACACAACTTCAGAGGACACAACTTCTATGGTGAGAACTGACACTATTGGACATCAGTTGTATTTTTACATAATGTAATATAATTTTTTTTTTTTTTTACGGTTAGACTTGAGTGAAGAAAAAGACTAATTTTCAAATTGTCATAAATCAACATTTCAGGAAAATGTTTTGGGGTTTTTAATCAAGATATGACTTTCAAAACGGCATGGATTTCATACATGTCCCCTGTAGTGGACACCAGGACTTAAAGCATGTTTATCAGGCATTTTGAGAGACACAGCAAGTGAATAGGGAAAGAGATTATTTATCAATATTCCTATGAACAATTTGATATTATGAAAATGTTGCCAATTATTACACTACTTTTTTATTACATGTTGACCCAAGAATACATTAGCATAACATATGAACAAAATATCATTATTATCATATCATAATTCAAGACTAAAAAAAATTTTACAGCCTTTTAATTTCCAGAATCTGTGTGTGTTTGCAGGTGCATACTGTTTATTATTACACGGCTCTGTGGAATACTTGGTCAATCGCGCCATCCAGCGGTATGTTATCCCCTGATAACAACGTAAAAACTGATAACACAGGCTCATCTGGGTAACTGAAGTCAGCGCTTCACGCCTGCTAGGAACGTTTTTTTTTCTTGTGGAAGTTTTGCGTTTGGTGAGCTAATAAAATATTAAAACTCAAATCATTATTTTGTGAGCAATTATTTAATTATGTCATCCGGGTATCGTGGACTGTCGTAGACAGCTGCTGCCATTTTGCGACTATTGGTTTGTACTCTGTAATGGGTTATCAGATAACAAACAGGTACGATTTTAAAACTCTATATCTCAATATCTCTTATCTGCATAATTATTTATGTGGCGAAATACCGAGTAATAAGTGGTATGACTGTACCGTATCCCTTAAATGAGTTTTAACTTGCCACACTAGCAACTGCTTTCTTCGTGAAATCTTTGCGTTTAAAGAGCTAATAAAATACTTCAACTCAAGTCAATATTTCGTGTCTAATTATTTACTTATGTAGCAAGTAGCAGTGTGATAAACGGGATAATGTACATCCGGTTGGTTGTTATCGCAGAATAAACCTGATCACCCTGTCAGGGTTTACTCTGCAATAACAACTGGCTGGATGTACATATTCCTTACATAACATTTGGTCCGGACTGAAAGATTCTGATGCATTGCAAAGAATCTTGGGAGTGAAGTGTTCATCGGTTTCGTTTCAAAGGACCTTCTGAAATGCACCCTTGGCTTCTGCTTGGATTGACCCCATTGTTCTCCTTTCAAAATGGAATAATTAATGTCATTTAAAACATCAGTTGTAAAAAAATGGGCCCTGTGACACCTGCATTGGTGTTTTTCAAAACCCCTTGTCAATCTGGATAACTGACAGGGTTTGCAAGGCCAGCAGTTATACTGAAGGGTTTTGTGGCAGAGAAATTAACATTTGGCCTGAGATAAACTCCGCTGACAGCAGCAGTTGAAGGGAAAAATGCTGATTGCTTCATAACACAACAAAAACGGCCACTCACTTTGAATCACAGTCCTCTTCGGGCTTCACAACGCATCCCTCTACGTACTGCGGTAATGCTGCAAAACAACCAAACATTTTGAGTGACATCACAGATGTGACAACAGCACAGGTTCAAATGAGTTCATTAGAACAAAAAGTCCAGAAACTGTCCCATTCTACCAGATGAAGTCACACTCCACTCAAACAGAGTCAGACTGAAAGAGCTTTGAAGCAGCCACTCAGATTAGACGCCCAGAACTGGTGATGATCTAGTGCACATTTCTCACTTACTGTGATCCTCAGTGCAAAGTGAGCAGACACCATCCACAAGCTCTTTGGCCTCAGCAGCGAGCTGGCAGGCAGGGTCGGGGATCGGGGAAGGTGTGTCGGGGCTGTCAGTCGCTGGAGACGCCCGTGCGCTCCTTTAGGATGAGAAGGAAATGTCATGATCACTGATAGGGGGGACCACTGCAACTTTCAATGTGTTTGGCTGGAGAAACTTACCCATTTTCAATCCCAAATAAGCTGGTGTTGGTGAGAACTTTGTGGACATTCTGTAAAAACAGTGCAAATTATAAACTTGGATGTTTTGGTGCTTTGGTGTTCTTGAAGGTGTTCTTACTGATACCTAAATACAACAGATTACAACTGATTTTAAGTCAAAAAGTGGTTTGCTTTTACCTGTGCAAACCCAAGGAGTTTCTTGTTGGAAATCTCCAGGTGTTTCCGTGTGAGTTCAGACCTTCTCAGCTGGCTGTCAATGACGTTGAACTTTCTGCTCAGATCCATCACATCCTCCTGTGAAAAAAAATGGCCTTTAATACCAGCGTTGTTAAAATGAACTAAAAGGACGTTTACACAACACCATTTTCCAACTAAAAAAAGAAAACCTTTTATGCGTTTTGGCTGTTCATTTACACGACAGTGGCGTTTTAGGGGCCTGAAATGCAAAACGTTTGAAAATAGGTTTCAAAGTGCAAATTTTTGAAAACAATATTGATATCTTCTCCATGAATTTGTGAGACCGGTGACGTCATCCGCATGCGTACTACGTTTAGTCTATAAGCATGCGCGAGTACTTAACAACCAAAACAACAATAGTGGACTACAGGACTGTGTTTGTGCTGCTCAAGAGTTTATTAGAGTTTATTAGAGTTTATCTGAGTTTATTAACACTTCTCCAGCAAAGTATTGTATTCACCGCTCTGTAGAAAAATGTGTATGTGCACAGGTGCATAGTATTTCTTGACATCGTTAACTACTGGCCTGCATAATGCAGCGTTATTAGTCGTTTTCACAGACCCGTGAGAACGGGGATAATTTTGACAACGCCTGTACGTGAAACTTATGAAAACGCAAAAGAAAAACGTTTCCATTTTTGGTACATTGTGGTCGTGTATACGTAAACTTAAACTATTATAAATATTTTTCATTAATTAAAATTAAAGCTGAATTAAAATAAAATATAATTATTAGACAAAAAACAAAAAAATGAAATGTTGCATGGCAACTAATGCAAAATACAATTAATTTTAGCTGAAGTATTAAAATGACTAAAACTAAAAGTGAAATAAAAACAAAGTAAAGCTAAACAGAAATGAAAAAAAAAAACTAACAAAAATGACAAAAAAGCACAAACAAATGACTAAAACAAACTAAACAAAAAATGTAAAAACTAATTTAAAATATTCATAAATACTATAATAGTGTATAAATAACACTAAAATAACACTGTTTCAAGTGTTCGTCATGAACTGGACTGGACAGTGTTTGATTAGACAACAATCACCTGGCAACTCATTCCAAAAAGTTTTCATCCATTGCATCATCTTGTAAATTTCATATAAATTATATGAATAATTTTTCAGAAAACAAAGAGATGTGATGAAAGAGGAACAATTACCTTGGTAGCCTCAAGTCCTCTCTGTTTCTTTCCGGCTACCTGGTTCTTCAGATCTTTGATTTCAGCCTCCAGGAGCTGAATGACCTCCTCGTAGTCTTGTTCGGCACTGTTAGTCTGTCTCTGAACAGCCTCTGCTACCTGCAGCTTACTCTTCAGACACTTATTCTCTTCCACTGTGGCCGTGGCCTTCTGTTTCACCCACACACATGGAAATAAGGGAACACACAAATTGACGGGTGGACGAATGTCTTAAATGTTCAGATGCTCATGTTGTGATAGTATATATTTGGTATGCACAAAGTGTTGATGTATTCAATCAGCTCTCATGCCTCTTTATATTTGGATGTCATATTTTGAGACATTTAAGATTAGTCACATCGAAGAAGTCGTGTTTATTTCCAGGCTTTACCTCAGCCGTCTTCTGCAGTTCCTCCTCCAGAGTCTTCTTACTGTCTTCTGTGTCTTTCAGTAACACCTGAGAGCAATGTAATGGATGTTCATGTCACAAAAGCTTTCTGCACAAATGTTCAGCTCAGTCTTGTACAGAGCCTCATACATGACACGTGGAAGAAAAACAAATATTCTGGCCAATAGATATTTGATCCCACAATTTATTAATTTGTGGCCCCCTAGTAATAATTTGTTTTCTTGTTTTTTTTTTTATTGTGGCCACAATTTACGTCAAATAAGGTAATAAATTAACTTCTGGCAACGATAACTAGTTTTTCCCCCTGCATGTCATGTGTGGGACAATGTAGTCTAGCAACATTTTATAGAAAGTCAACCAGGGTCCAAAATTAACTTTCTGCCACACCAATGATGTGTGAATTAACTACCCCACACACCCTTAACCCAATGCACAACTTACACACACACACAAAATATTCTTTGCATTTCTTCTCTTCTCTAGCTTCTCTCTATTTAGTTGTCAGAAAACCTGGCATTGTTTATTACGAATAATGTTGACTCCGTATTGCTTTGTTCCTTTCTTGTAAGCCGCTTTGGATAAAAGCATCTTCTAAATGCATAAATGTAAATGTGCAAATAGATAAAATGTACTGACTAAAAATATTACTTATAGGTTATGAAACTTTATTTTGTATGGAAGCCCATTTTTGCCACATAAGAAAATAAATCATGTTTTTGTATATCATAACTATAACACAAAAAGTCGAGATTATGACATTCAATCACTCTGAATCACTTTTGTCATAATTTCAACTTTTTATGTCATAATTATTACTTTTATCTCATTATTATGATTGAGTCTATCATAAATATGACTTAGTATGTCATAATTATTATTTACCAAAGCATGAGGTTTTTTTTCTTGTTGGCAATGAGTTTCCATAATTTTGCTTTTTTTTTTAACTATTTATTTTCTGTCTATTCTGTTTATTCCATATTCTATATATTTTTTGTTGTTGTTGTGCGTGTTTGGGTGAGGAATATTCCCCATGTGTTGAAACATGGGAGTTGTAGAGGAAAGAACTTGTCAGATAAACATGATGGTACGTTTTCCACTGAGGGAAAAGTTGTACGAGCTGTGACAGGTGTTTCTTAAGTGAATCAGTCAAGACTAACATTCTTACAATTTGACTAATTAATTTACTGGACAATTGTCGGTTTATTTACTCACTAAAGCCAATTTTGACTTAAATTTGGCACTTAGCGAGTGTTCATTTTGGACCCTGCAGTCAGCAATTATAGTCCTATACTTATATATTGATTGAAGGAAGCAACACAATCCTGTTTATTTCAGTACTCACCTTGAGTTGTTTCATTTGCAGCTGGAGTTGTTTGACTTCCGTCTGAAACTCCTCCAGCTCTTCACTGCTGTAGCTGCACTCTGACTCATAGGTCTGAAAGAGAGAGTGACACTGTTAAAACAACTCTTTCATAAGTGTTTGACCCTGCCTCTGGGATCTGAAGGAAAAAAAAACATTAAAACCAGTACCAATTGAGTGCTCATACATCTATGTGAGACAAATCCAAATGCACAGGCTAAAAAACAGGCAAACTCTGACAATCAAAGTGTTTAAGAGCTTAAAAGACAGCTTTGATAACTTTTCTGAGCAGGAGAAAAGCTCCTTTAAGATCCCTGAGTAAATCTCCCGACATGCTCAGCTTCAGGAGAAAGTGAAGTCTCAAATGTGAGGAGGTGCTCTGAGGATTGTGCCGAAGTTTAGCCCAAATCAAAGTCAAGCACTCCGATAATAAATCCTGCGGGTCTACTTACTGGGGAATGAAAGGCAGAGGTGTCCATCAAACTAGCTGCCTCCTGATAGGAGAACATAAAGGGTCCCTGTCCCAGTCCCGCCTCCTCCAGCTTCTCTTGATAAACACTGCGGGTGGCTTCCACAAAGTCTTATTAAGGAAACAGAGGCATAGTTAGAAATAGCCAAGAATTACACTATAAATATAAAAAGCATGCAAGAAATGTATATTATAACAATTACAGTATCAAAATCATTAAGATTTTTTTTATGTTTAAAAAAAAGTCAGTCACAACTCGAGGTTGCATTTATTTGATCAAAAATACAGTAAAAACAGTGAAAGATTGTGAAAAAATTACTTTTTTCTGTTTTAATAACTTTTGAAATGTAATTTATTCCTGTAATGCAAAGCTAAATTTTCAGCATCATTACTCATTGTAAGATATTCAGTGTCACATGATCCTTCAGAAATCATTCTAATATGATGATTTCCTGCTCAAGAAACACTTATGCTGCTTAATATTTTTGTGAAAACTGTGATACACTACCTGTCAAAAATTTGGAAAGTAAGATGTAACAAAAGAAAAAGAAAATCAGGAATAAATTACATTTTAAAATAGAAATTATTTTAAATTGTAATAATATATACAATGTTACTGTGCTTGAATGTGATTTCAGGTCAAAATTTGCTTTCTAAATAGAAAAGTGGGTGCCATATAGTCTCTTCTCCTGTCACTCAGCTAAATATATCCCGATGTTTCCTCATAGCAGGAGAAAGAGCATCTAGAGGGAATATTTATGTTCAGGTGGCCTTGCTGTAAGTGTTTGCACAGCTGAAGTACAAGAAAACCGGCAGAACTCTTGCTCCACCACACAATCTTTGATCAGGATTTGCCATGGTGACATCTTCCTGCTGAGGAGTTCAAGAGTGAAGCGTAACTCCCTGTCAAGAGCAGCCTGGAAATATACTTAGCTGTCTAAGTTTGTACTGAACCCAATTTTTTCCCCCCTGACAATCTGTCTCTAAAAACTCATTCTAAGTGTTTCAAAGCACAAACTCAAGCCCAATATCCAAATATGGAATGTGACTCCCTTTTCTAAAGGGATATTTCCATTCATGTCAAAATGTGATTATTTCCTGTGGTTATTTCAGGAGGTTCGGCACGCAAGCCGAACCAGTAATGATTGGCATCCAAAGATGAATACGAGAGAGATTAATATAAAAAGTTTTTTTAGTTATTTCAGTAATGTTGAATTCCAATGCATTGCGTGCTAAACTCCATCTTTTTTTTTTTCTGGTGATAAACTGCAGTAATCCTATTTTCTTCGGCATGCAACCTGTTTCATTTAGTTATAAGCACTATGGTAGCCTAACACTCTAACAGTGAACAGTGCAAGTAAACTGCCTATCAAGTGGGTCTCATGTGCACATACTAGTGATTCAAAAGTGAGGAAATATAAAAAATGGCTCTTCAGATCAAAAGGGTTGCTGACCCCTGTTTCGGATTCATCTCCAATATTGAAATATGTGATGAATATGGGAATATAAAAGTCCACATCAAAATTATTATGAAAATGAGGAAAATTTCCTGCATCTACAGTAGTTGACTGACTGAGGATCATGTTAAGAATGTGTCTATACCTCCATATGAGACCGTTCCCTGAGGGTCTGTAGTGAGACTCTCTCTGAGCTGCAGTCTCTTCTCTTCTGTTAAATCCAGACCCAGGTACGACAGCGCCTGCAAAACGATCAAACGGTCAAAAACCTTCATCATTATAGTGCTACAAGCCTGTTTAAACAAATCTAGCTCCTTAGAATTTTTAGCAGTCTGCACTGGCATTCTCCAAATGGGGGGGGGGGGGGGGGTGTTATTTTAATTTATTCACTTAAATTTTCAAATGTTTTAGTATTATTTTACTACAAACGGTTCTTTAAAAAAAAGAAGAAAAAACGGTAACACTTTACAATAAGGTTCATTAGTTAACATTAGTTAACTACCTTAGTTAACATGAACTAAGAATGAACTAAACTTCTTCAGCATTTATTAATCTTAGTTAATATTCATTTCAACATTTACTAATACGTTATTAAAATCAAAGGTTGTATTTGTTAACATTAGTAAATGTACTGTGAACTAACATGAACAAACAATGAACAGCTATATTTTTATTAACTAACATTGACAAAGATTAAGAAATACTGTAACAAATGTATTGCTCATTGTTAGTTCATGTTAGTTAATACATTAACTAATGTTAACTGATGGACCTTATTGTAAAGTGTTACCGAAAAAACTATAAAAACAAAAAAGGAAAATAACTATAAACACTGAACCTTAAATATTTAGTACAGTATTTTAAGAGTTGACTGATAACTATGATTCCTTATCAACTGTATAGTATCCAGTCAAGCTTGAAAAGAGTCATGCTACTGCTACATACACAAGATGGCAGTGTGGTAACAGAGGTCAAGTCAGTGGCGTACAATAAATCCAGGCTTATGGTCCATAAGAGCTCAAAAGGCATTAATAAGGCTAATCAGATTAAGGTCGAACCAACAATCTGATACTGCCACAAAAATAAGATATACTGTTCAAACACCAATGGCAAGAAAACTGTCCTGTACCAGATAAAATATCTGCTTGGAAAACGTGATGAACAGTGCAATGAACAGTATAAAGTCACAGAAAACTTTGCACCATGTCAAATACCTGTTCGTGCAACACATAGTGTGCATTGTGCCTTTAGTCCACATTTAAGTGCTCTCGTCCATTGAGACCTAATCCTATTAATGGGCCGGTAGATTAGGGTCAGCCCCAGAATCAGTAGGATTAAATTAAATCTCCACTAAACAACTGCACCATAACAAAGAGCAGAGACAGATATCTGTGAGGAAAGTGACACTGAGATACGAGAGGTTATCTACATAAGCACTCTGTCAGTTACTTTGCACTGAGATACAGGCTCCTGTATCAATCGTACAGATTCCAATGGGAGATTAAATCTTTAAATTGACCACATTTCTGAACCGCTGGGTCTAATCATTACTAAAGGTACGGGTACAAGCATAATGTCATTGCAGTCATGAATAATGCAAAAATATATATAAAGAGAATTACATTTGAGCTCATTAATTTTTCTTAATAAAACATTTATCCCTAAATTAACAGCATTATTTATTTATTTAATGTAAAAAAAAAAAACCATTCTACCCAAACGTAGTCAACATTTTGCCACGGAAACTGTTTTATCCCAAATGGAGGGGGCAAAACAGAAAGAAATGGCCTTCTGTCAGTTCTGCCAAACCCACCACAGCATACAGGTGCAAAGGCTGTAGCCATAGTGTACCATTTTTACCATAACGCTGTTTAAAGACGTTTAAACATACAATACAATTTTTAGTGATAATAAAATAACCTTACAATAACTGTTTTGTTAATAACCCTCTGTCGATCCGACTGTCTGTGGGCGGGAGTGTAATCTGTAGTTTTCACGAAAGCCCTGGAATTATCAAAATACTTTTGCTGACAAATAAATGTGAATTTCTTGGTCCAGGTAACATGGAGAATGAGTAGACATTGTTCATTTACATATACTACTGACACAATACAAGGAAGGTTGAAAATCACTCTTCGTACACATGTAAAACTGTTTGTGTAAACCAGGCTTACCAGATCAAGCTTCTCTGATTTGAGCCGTATGTGGGGGTCCAGCGAGATCTTGGGTTTGGAAACAATGGCTGGTCTCTGTGCAGTGGAGGCTGAGGGGGAAAAAGGTACAGTAAAAAACACCTACTTTAAGAGTCATACTCACATTACAGCATTTAGTGGTGAGAGCTAGTTAGCTGCTTTGGAAAACATGGCCTTGATGTGTTTTTTTCATTGTCTGGGAGAACAAATGAATGGGTATTATATTAATACAATAAAGATTATGAACTGTGTGAGGGATTTGAATCGAGGGGGCGAGAGAGATAGCGATAGAGAAAGAGAGGTATTAACGCCAGTGCTTTCAGTGGCGTGTGTATTGTTAAGCAACGCAGGGGATTTAGCTGCCTTCTGACACTCATGACTGACAGGTTGAGCTCAGACACGTCAGACTCACGCAGACTCAGACAGGTTCAATGCTGGTAATTCAGGACCAACACGCACAGCAGGGAGCTCGGACAGAGGGAGTGGATTTAACAGGTGGAACTGATTGTACACAATCCAGGACAACTAAAACAATCCAGATTAATGGTGCTTCTATGAATGTTCCCCCAGAATTGCAAGCATGTGGATAGCCAAATATGTTTGTAGGCTAACTATTAATCGAAGGGATAGTTAATCTAAATATGAATTCTGTCAAATCACCCAAATATTGTTCAAATGCATATCGATTCCTTTCTTACAAAAGGAAAAATTACAAAAGGTGAATTTTTGAAGAATTCTCTGGCCAGTTTTCCTTACCATGAAGTGAATGGTGAGCTATCAAGCTCAAAAATCACAAAAAACTACAATAGAAGTGACCATATAACTTGAGCACCATATTCCCAAGTACTCTCAAACTACATATGGCAACATCAGATTTGGGGTCCTAACACAAATCACATTTTGTCACTTTTGTAGTCCATTTCAGAGCATCATGGAGGGGAAGATTATCACACAAAGCTATTATATGACTTTAAAAGACTTGGGATATAGCATATGACTAATTTAGACAACTGTTATGATGCTTTTTGGTGCTTTTTTGTCATTTACACTGCTTGACAGTCCTCAATCACTTTGGGAAAGAGCAGCCTAGATATTCTTCAAAAATTCTTCAAGTGATACAGTTTTCAAGTGATATGGGTGGCATCAGAAATTCAACTATCCAGTGACCAAGCTCAAAATGAGTTGCTGCTCAAAATCTGACAACATAAGCACTAACATCAACTTATATAAATAGTTTCATGTTTAGCCTAGTGTAGTACATTCATTTAACTAAATAACAGTCAGCCTTTATGTTAGGTGCAGACCAGTTGTAAACATCAGTTTCCATTGGATAGTAGAATTCTATAACAATCTCCACATCTCTACAAATCACAAAGATTAAAGAATGACAACGAATAAAGATAAGCATGTGTCTGAGTCTGAGCACACCCAGTCTTCTTTTCTATGAAGGACTCCCAGAAGGGCTTTTGTAGGATTACGTGCCCATTTAAATCAGATAAAACAGATCTTCATTATTCTTCTAAGACTTTATCAGCTAGTCTGGATAAATGGGTTATTAAGCACTAAACACTTCATAGATGTCATAAATGATTAGAACACTGTGCTCGTAAACACAACACCACCCAGAGTTCAAGGGCGAGCCAGGCATGCTTACATCCGGTCTAGATTAATCTCTGCACCTTAAGCTCTGAGCCAAGGATCGCCTGACGGACAGGTGCGTGGTGCACATCTCAGTGGGCCTGGCATGCATTCATAGTGTGAACGTGACAATGTATTTGGCACCACAATGTATTTGGACGCTGAAGACATACTTTAAAATTTCTGAATGTCAAATCTCAAAATATCAAACCAAAAGGCATTTATTTTAAAGACAGCACACATTTAAAAAAATGAGGTTTCAAATGATAAAACTGATCAAAATTCGTAGGTCTTGCATCATTTGTTTGCAGATTCCACTGGGTTTGGTTTTTTGTATCTAATACACAAACTTCTGATGTTTTGGATATGTCCACAAGTGTCAAAATACTTTTTGGGTCTCTATGCAGAGAAATACAGAGCATTATTTAAGCATACAAAGATCTCAGTGTCTGGAGAAGTGACTTGACATGTTAACATCCACACAGATAGCTTCTTCAAAGTATCTAATAGCATAAAACGGACCTAAGGGGCTATCTCTGTATGGTTTCTATAACAACTTATCAATCCCATTTTGTGCCCCAAGAAAGGATTACACATTACGCACAGCAAATCAATCTGTATTAAACAGCTACCCAGCTGCTGGGAACTGAGATAAGAGCACAATCTGACTCAACATGAAAGAGGCCTTCTTCCTTTATTTTGTTATGTCTTCTAGAATTTCATTGTGTAATTTAAACACCTCACATACATGCCCCGACCCCCGGAGCACAGAGAGATTACTTTGCAACTAGCCGTTGATTAAAATCCAAACACTGCTACTGACTAATCCCCAATCTTTCTCTCTCAAAATAAATAATTGCTTTGCAATAAATCCTGTTTCTCCGTGCACTGGTTCATTTTGGATGCTACTTTCACTGAGACACAAGGTGAAATCTGTAAGGTTCAGAAATTAAGAGAGCAACTTCTTCCAGTATTTATTCAATTCGATGCATCTTTGTTGAATAAAGATGATTTCTTAAAAATCTTAATGAACCCAAACTTTTGAACAGTAGTGTATTTAATAGGGCCGGGACTTTAACGCGTTAAGATTAAGATTAATTAATTACAGACTTTAACGCGTTAATTAACACAAAAAAATATTTTAATCGCACTTATTTTTGCACCACGGAACGTTTCTCACTGGATGAGTTTCGGCGGACCGATTATACTGGAGCACCAACTAGCGTTCATAATCTGATGTCTATGTTCATGATGATGAAGAACATAGACATAATATATACATAGACGCCCTATTGGCTACTGGAGCGTACGTCAACGGCGCCGCCATATCAAGGAGGGCAACTTTCCTATACCTCTCATTATGGGAATTGAGAAAAATGCCTGTTTCGTGCGCTGCGTGGGGCTGTACAAGTCGCCACACAATTGAAAACAGATCTCGGGGAATTACCTTTCACAAACAAGACTGAAAATTTTTTTTTGGTTGTATTTGGTCATTATATAATAAGTAATAGAAACGTACACCAAGTACAAACCACTATAATCGGCTGATAAATGTAAACGTTATTATTGTTTTTATCCAGGAAAACCGCAGCTCACCCGTTTACTTGCATTTGATTACAGTGCAGTCTTGCCCTCAGCAAAATGGCGGACACATTGACGTATCGCAGCAACGCTCCAAAGCGGCCAATAGGGTGTCTATGTATATATTATGTCTATGATGAAGAAGCCCAAGAAGCTGACGGGATCGCGCTTCATAGACATGTTCATAGATCGCCTCGATCGCTTTGGTTGGCCCCGTGGATGGGGAATTTTGTTATAAAAAACGAACGGATGGAAGCGTCGATAAGAGCATGGTTGTGTGCAAGCTATACAACAAGGAATTCGCTATTGCCATTAAGTGTAGCTATTGCTACACTTAATGGCAAAAATTGCACTGGTCTGCTGGACTTGGTTGAACAAAAATAAACAATATGTTGTTGCTTAAGCTTATGTATTCAGTCATTATTCAATGGTATACTAAAAATCCATGTGAAAAAAATTACTTCTCACTGTTCTCAGGTCAAATATTTATGCGATTAAAATGCGATTAATTTCGATTAATTTATTACAAAGCCTCTAATTAATTAGATTAATTTTTTAATCGAGTCCCGGCCCTAGTATTTAAGAAATTTTGCCTCTCAAGTAGGGGGAGAGTGGGGTGGGTTAGGGTTAGGGTTATTTGTGCCAGGGGGGAAGTTGATCCACCCCTTGTTTCTGGAAAACCATAGAAGAAATTGGTCATGTGACCACATAATTTTGAAAAGCCATCCATTTTACATATCCTCCAAAGAAGAGAGACACATGGCATGAGATGCAAGCACATTTTAGCTCAAAAAACAGTTTTTTTCCTTTCAAAGTAAAATTTCTATGATTAAGGTTTTTTGATTGTAGTGTCTGAACAATTATTGACAAGTTTGAAAACATTTCACACATGTTTTAGGGCTTTAGCAGGCTACACAATGAGTCTATAGAGTTAGCATGATGTTAGCTCTTAACTGCTGGATCATGCTAGTTTTTCAAACTTGTGGGTCTGGGGTGATTTGTGCCAAAGGGCCTGGGTTAAATTGTGCCAGTGGCACCTCCACTTATAATTATTTTCAACATATTAATTTGTAATTGTACATTGTACTCTTACATTTTATCGCTTAAACTATGTGACATTCTTTTAGACCAAAACTTGGTGGTACAGGCAGAAGTTTATATTCCCCTGCAGCATTGGCAAGTGGGATGTTAAGTAGTAGGCCAGACCACCTAGACCTACATACTCACAGGGGATAATCTGGAGTAGTGAGGAGATGGGCATGCCTCATCAGTGTTTGACTTAGGCCTACCTGCCATTTGTTTAATTTATTTAACACTGATTTCAGTTTTGAATTTGCACTATGTTATTAAAGAGAAGTTTTATTAAGTTTTTAAGTGGCTTAAGTCACAATAGGATGTTTAGAAATTAGCCTAGTCACTTTATTCTTATATGTTACATAATTGACAGACAGCCCAGACAACACGTTCTATGTATGTCAACAGGCATCTATTGCCAAAGCCTTCATTCACAAATATCATATATTGTGTATTTAAATGGACTTATTATAACAGTTTAATAGGGTATCCAAATATCCAAATAAACCTTACATTAGTATTTTTGTATTGAATTTGTCTTGCTTTCATATAGCATTACAGTTCATAACATTAAAATGTTCTGTTTTACTTCAGAAATCACTGGCACAATTTACCCCAACGTATTCCCCCCAAAGGCACAACTTACCCCACACCAGGGGCAAGTTGTGCCACGAGACCACTTTTTTCCCAAAAGCTGTATTTCTGAAACAATTTATTTCAGACCCAAAGTTATTGTTCTCAGGGATGCACCACATCCTGAAATATATGTACATCCTTAAGTTGAAGGCATTACTGTCATGGCCTCACTTTAAAGTCACTTTGAGTAAAAACTGGCACAACTCACCCCACTTTCTCCAATGAATCTGTTTAAAATAATGTTTAGATATTTGAATGTAAATTGGTTTGCTGTAAAACACTAACATAATATGATATAAAGGTTAAGAAATTAGAGTACTCCTTTCAAAAGGGAAATATTAGCCTTATGAATAACAAAATCTGCACTGTTCATGTGGGTGATGAGAAAGGGTGGAAACTAGCTGTAAAGCTCATTAAGATAGAGTGTTATGAGACAACCTTTGAGACATGTACCTGAAACCTGTATGTCTGGAGGGCAGATTTCTGGGGAGGATGAAAGGACTGGAACTGTTTCCTCCTGTCGCATCTATGAGAAGAAAGTTATGAAGCATTGCATGCTTAGTAAAAAGACCATAACAAGGACATTGCCTGTGTACAATGTACACAAGATATTGGTGTCATACTAATTATACAGAGACATGACATGATCTGGTACACTATTAAACACTCACCTCAGGAGATCGGACATGAACCTTTAACCGGCTGGCGTTGTATCCATTCCCAACCCCCCTCTGAACCCCATTATGCAACAACGGGCTGTTGGAAAAAGGTCCTTTTCCTGGAATGAAGGCAATGTCCACCACTGGTTCCTGACTGCAAAGGCAAAGAACAGGGACAAAATAAATACATTCTATAAAAGAAATAATTACAATGATACTGATTAATTATTAAATATTCTTCAAAAGACGTAAAGCTACATGAACCAGAGTGAATACCTGAATTTCACTTTATTGAGCACACTTTTGGCCTCCTCATATGTGACTCCTATCAACGACTCCTTGTTAATGGCTATAAGCTGATCTCCAGGTCTGAGCCGTCCATCCTGTAAGGCCAAAGGAATGAAGATCCTTACTAAATGTTGCTGATCAGTTACAATTCTTGGCAGACGTTCAGTTTGAGAAAGCTGCACCAACAGCATCAGCAGGAACATAACCTACTGCACTACTCATCACCAGGTGGAGACCTCTCTCATGTCTTTACAGAGGACACCACTACAGCAACTCCATCCCCCCAGAGACGCCAAAGTCATTAAAACTACACAACTGTGCCAAAAGTCTCATATTCGAGTGAATCCAATCCATTTCCAAACCATTTCCACAGCTTGATGGTTTAGGGATGCACTATATCCACCTTATTTTGCAGCACAGAAGTAAGCTATGTTCTGTGAATGTGTGAGAGTTCTGATTCATTTGCCACTATGGGTAAATAAATACAACAACATCAGTTAACAGTGGAACAATTTGCACAACAAACCCAGTGTGTTTTTATAATTATAACAATACATTAAAATAAATTTGTTTGCAATTGTTTGTTTGTAAAATCATGTTTGCAATATCAAGCAGCATAACAAACTGTTCTGTACAGCTAAAATAACTGGAAGTATTGCACACTTAAGTTACAAAATGTCTCCTACGTTAAAACTAAGGTGGATATCACCTTATATACACGTATAAATATCGGCAAATAATTGTTACTTTTTTAAGTCCTACTGCTTAGTTAAATCAAATGATTACTCCCTGTATGATTTTTTTGTAGAAAAAAATGGTACCCACCCCAAACTTTAGAACATTTGTGTATTTTTACTCTAGGAAATATTGATTAAGATTAAATACCAATTCAGTTATTTATTGCAGCATTCCTCTCCTAAGTTCTAACTATGAGCAACAATAAAAGTGAGGCTAGCGTTTGTAGACACCTCTATATGCAAGTAAACACTAAAACTAAGGGCTAGACAAAGTGATTCTCCAAAAAAAATAAGAATTCCAATGACTGGCTAACAAACCAAAAACAAGGTAACAATATTTCAGATTGGAAGCTCTGAGTTATGATGATTGATTCTGGCTAAAAGATTCAAAACGGACATGGGACCTTATTTAATAGATGTTACAGATGGCCAACAATCTGACACTTAAAATCTAAGCGAAATTGAATATCTGAGTTTCAGCACAATAGTCCTGTAGGTGAATAGTACAGCTCCCCTCCCCGTTG
The DNA here is from genome assembly GCA_026230005.1 of Gila orcuttii. NCBI lineage: Eukaryota > Metazoa > Chordata > Actinopteri > Cypriniformes > Leuciscidae > Gila > Gila orcuttii. The sequence continues at coordinate 37,718,513 of JAPDVR010000003.1, read as the reverse complement.
TGGAGTTTTATTCCACAGGGAGGGCGATGCCCTAGACGGGGTGCACCTGACCTCTGCAGTCCGCTGCGACAGCACTGTCCATATCCTGAACAGCCCAGCGAAGTCTAAACCTATTTGTCTATCAGGAAAAGCACTTACTGGGGAAAACAAGAAGGGGATCAATTGCTTAGATCATTTCCAGGAGATACCTACTTACTACCTACTACCTACCTACTTAAGAGGAAACCTTTGCACTGGCTCAGGCTATAACGCAGTAGTCTGACATTCTAGGATGTTATCCTCACTTAAATCCTAACCCCCTCAGCGATAAAGATGGCTAAATGTGTTGAAGCTTATTGGTAAGGTGTAAAGATCTGAGTTATCCTTGCCTTGGGGGCAAGAATCCCAGAGGTTTATAATCTGTTTCTTTCTCCAGCTCAGACTAAACACTTCCACGAATTGTGTGAGATAGCCCGCTCATTTGTGTCTGTTGTTCTCATTGTTGTTGCTCAAAATGAACAAACTTTAAACAATTAGTCAATACATCATCAATCCTTCTTTCAAAACATGTACTTGTCTTACCCTGATTCACTATGGTAAGCCTATTATAAGTGTTTATATTTTAGTAAATTTTTAGTTTTTAGTTTATAAGATATAAACTAAGTTTATATCTTATATCGTAATAAAACAAGAATCAACATTGGCTTGACTTTTCAGAGATGGCGAGAACTAAGGTATTTGAAATGTTGTAAAAGCAACGCAGAGATAGTAAGGTATTTTATTGAACAGATAGATTGCCATATGTAGCTCTCTAACAGAGTTCATTGTAAAGCATCATCTATTGTGAAGGGTCATTTCACTATGGTTGTTGTAGCGCGGTGCTGAAATTTATTTTCAAGGAAGTGCCGTGTCTATTATTATAGCTTAAGTAATGTCTCCAGCTAGTCAGCTTGAGATCCTTTCAATCTAAACTGGTGATATCCCTTTAGCCTAGTAGTGAATGTTTTATGATCTGTAGGATAAACATATAAATTCACAAAGCCACACAGAGCCGAAGCACAGCCAAGAAATTTGTTCTTCCGCAAAATGCATTCAGTTTTGTTTTTTAGACCTCTAGAGTTGCATTGTGTACCTTTAACAAGTTGATGAGTTTTCACAGTCTCTTTAGAGATGGCATTAATGCAATTGCTATTAAATTATGTATTTAACAACAATATTAAACAAATGAAATGTGGTAAAAAAAAAAAAAAAATGACACTTGTTACAAAATGTATAATGTGTATCTTTAACTACACATCGTCATATAAATCAGTCAGTGAAAATACTGTTTTAGGTCTAACAAATTTGTAGCTGTATATGTTTGATTTACGAAATTTGTGTCGCGCATATTCGACAAGATACAGGTATGATGACATAAAATGCTTCAGTAAATGAATGCAATATAAATGACCGTACTTTCATTTAGTACACGTGTATGTAATACATTCATGTGTATTTATAAGTCATTAATAATTTAATTAATATATACTGTCATTTTTGAAAGTGCAACACTGAGTGATAAATGTCTGTTGCATTGTTTATTATGAAAATAAACATTTGGTTATATTAGATGTATATTTAATCTTTTTTTTTAAAGTAATCATGATTTGCACTCCACACCTGAGACAGGTAAACTCAGTCAAAATGTAGGAGCCTCAACTCATTTCCACCACCATTATTTTATACAAACTTCTTTAATACTGGGCTGACATGCAATGACTGGTGGTTAAATTTCCCTCTCCGCTTCCTGTGAAGTGATGTATCGGTGTTCCCTTATTCCTTATGCCGAAGCGACCTTCACTTACAGTCAAATGGAACCCACCTTATGTTTTCTATTAACTGAAAGTCATTTGTTCAGGAATCAGACCACTCAAAATCTGCAGTGCAAATAAATTACTGATCCTTGATCAATGATTTCTGCGTGAAAACACTAACACTTTATGCACAAATACATGCAGGCACATAGTTTGTTAAAGGGATCCAATCTCTCACCCGATGACAGTCTCCTCCAGACAGCACTTCCTGGATGAAAACTGCAGGGCCATCAGTTCTGTTGGAGCCACCTCCAATGGTAATACCCAGACTGCAGGAGCGAGCGATTGATATCAGCTGAATCACCCCTTCACCTGGGTGACTGAAACCAAACACACACACACACACACACACATACTCAAAATGACTAGTGAAGTACAGCGTGGTGCTGAATCAAAATAAACTGTTAAACAACTCTAGTAAACTTTACTAGACTAAATAATTTGTTATCAGTACCTTAGGGAGCGTAGCAAGGGTCCTGTGTTGTTGTAATTACTCTGAGATCCAGCAGGACTAAGCAATAGAGGACTCTGAGATCTGGACGAAGACCCTGATGATGTGCTGTCCAAGTATCTGCCTGCTGTGGCACAAAAAGTGAGATTTGGTTATTATTACAAAATACCTGATAAAACTTGCCATAACACTACGTAGTTCATAATTATGCAAGCTTATATAATAACCACCAGAGGGCAGTGACACAATCCATAAAGTTATCCATTTCAAAAACACTGGCTTGTTTAATGCACAATTTTAATAAAAGTTAGTATTGGAACGCTGTTTGTCAGAGCTAACTGTTGTATAATGTAGCAAAACTGAAAAAATAAAGAAACGGAAAATTCTCTTCAAAGACTATGTATATAAAGTCTTTGAGTGAATACAATGTTTTTTGAGTTTGCAAGTTTTGCCAGTCTAAGAAACTTAATTGAAACTTCATTCGTCAAAAACAAACACAAAACGTCCAGACGAAGCCATCTGAACACAACTCTTGTAAATCTCTCATTTGCACTTTTAAATTAAAGACTCAAATGAAACTCTTTGCTGTGCTTAAAGCAAGTTACATCATTAGAATATTCAACGCAGAGGAGAGAGCAGGGATAAGACTGAGCACACGCTCCGTTCTCAAGAACTTTTCCTGTGAAGCGTCTTTCCTCCGGCAGAAACAGATGTTCAAAATTGCATAATGGACAAATGCGCTGTCTTAAGCCATTTTCAAGGGCTGATTTGTTTCTCCACCAAACATTATAATTATAATTGACTTGAGCCCCCAAAAAAGAGATTGTTTTTTAAAAATAAGTTTTCATTTATATTTGAGAAAGAGTATGAATGTTGAAGTTAAAATGGTTAAGGATGATGATGAAGAGATGTGATGTGAATTTCTTTCTCTATTCCTCCTGTTTGCTAGCCAGTTGTGAGGATCACATTGCATGAATCAGCATTTCATAACCTTTGTTATTTCAGGAAGTAGTGAGGTTATGAAAGAGAGATATTCTAAACCAGAGCAGAAAAATGAATGAATAAAAAGGATTTATATTATGTGCATTTCATGTAAACTTGAGAGAATATACATACTTTGCTGAATAGGAGAATTCCTGGTAGATCCCGTGCTTCCGTTTGAGCCATATTTTTCAAGAAGCTCTGCAAATTCTCGACTACACAAAGACAAAAGAAGAAATAACAATAATGCAACCATCAAAGAAAAAAATGTCAACCTTCAAAAACATAATAATAAAAAAAAACTTTTAGACACCTAAATGACATAACAGTCCTTACTTCCCTCACATTAAGTAACAGCTTGCACTATTCCAAAATAATATCATGTCAGTTAATTCATTTAGGACGGAATGTAATTATGTTCACATGTTATCTACACAATCCAAATATGCTCTAAGCAGATACAAGTACTCAGAGGGCTAAATTCAGTGATTAAAATATTCCACATCATTACTAGAAGGAAAAAGCATGACCAATGTTATAAATCTACTCTAAGCGTTTCATCTGCTGCAAGTAGTCTGATTGACTGCCAATGCCAATATAGGGCTCGACAATAAGGCCAGTAATTCAAAATTGTACTTTCCCTGGCAAAATTTTCATTGGTCCAACCACAAAAAACAAACTACATTTTACTTTTAGAAATGTATTATTATATGTCCCAGAAAAATATTTTCTTTAGAAGATAGATAGATAGATAGATAGATAGATAGATAGATAGATAGATAGATAGATAGATAGATAGATAGATAGATCATTGTTCAGTTACTGAAAGATAAAGCAATGGAAATGGATTTTGTTATCATTCTATTGAGTAAAAATAAACATGCTGAGTTCTCTTTAGTTCCCTTTACTTAGGCTGGGCAATATCAACAATCTATTTAAATATTCCCCTCCATCTCCATCCCAGGCCATTTTCCCCCAGACACCTCTTGAATGTCAGATGTAGGTCAACAGAAATGTCCTGTCACTGGACTCAAACCTTATTCAGTATGGACATGTGTTCTTTATACACTGGTGCACAGGCTCTGCCACTGGCCTCTTTACCTACTCAGGTGTCCCTGAGTGATCCCAGATCTTTGCTTGCTTTAACCACAATACAAAGCGACTATGTGTGTTCAGAAGACACAGCCAAGCCTTCAATAACTAGACCCGAATCATATTTACTCTAAGCCTAAAATATAGGTGTACTCAAAGTGACAGCTTTCGAAGTGAGTAATGCAATGCAAAAAGAGCTTTTTCCTCCGTCCTCAGGACAGGTTATCAGTGCGGATTAAAGGGAGGCAGGTCACACAAGATTGTGAAGCATTTGGTTAGGAGCTGACTCTAAAAGGTATGAACGCTGTCTCAATAAACCACTGTGTATACATGCACATTTCTAAACCATCTTCCTCATAAATACACACAAACAAAAAGCCCAAAAATGCTGTGCTCAGTCTTTCGGTCCCTGAAGACTTCCAGGTTGTTGATTTGCGAGTGAAGGCAGTGGAGGTCTTTGCATGGAGGCAGAGGAGTAATCCCCTCAATGCGCATTGGTTAAGGGCAGAACGCAGATTAAAGCATGGAGACGCAAGGACTCATCTCATCATGGCTTAAAATGTGAGTCTGTTCTCATTCTCCCTCGCACTCGCTCCCTCCATTTCTCCATCCATGGAATGGCTTTTTCCTTCATTCATACAATCCCTGGGCTGCCAGTCCAGAGCCATGGGACTGAATCTCCTGCCAATCTGTCTATGTGTAAAGTTCAAAAGTACACTGCGGTCATGCCACTGACTCTCACAGACTCATATTTATTTTGAGATTTGCTAAAGATTACATTCCACAATGTTAAATTTATTAGTGTTTGCACTAATCTGTTCAAAAGGTTTTTAAATATCTGTTCAAAAGTTTGGGGTCAGAAAGATTTTTTTAAATAAATGTATACTTCTATTCATGAAACATGCATTAAATTGATCAAAATTGACAGTAAAGCCATTTATAATGTTACAAAAGATTTATATTTCAAATAAATTAAAAACATTAGAGCATTAAAAATGCTCATGGCTGAAAAATGATTGCTCGTTACTAAAAGGCAATAGACCTAATTTAACTGAAGTTTTAGAAAGTGAAAAGTCACTACTAGCATTGCCATATGCAGGAATAGTGATTTTCCATTGATAGTTTTTTCTAGTGAGCGAAATGAATAGTGGAGGGCGGCAGTATATGGGAGCCATGCGGCCAGAAGCTCGTCTTTGAATAGCTCGCCAAGAGACTCACAGGCACTGCCAATACTCAGTCAGATCTAGTTTATGAACAAAATTATTCATCTTTCATTGAATTATTTAACGGGTCTTCTAAGGGGTGACCATTCAAATGAAATATACTCAGGTCAGACATCCATAGATCAATATCAGTGGATGAGAGTGTTTAAGTGATGGCAAGTGTTTAGGTTGATTAAATGTCACCAAGTAAGTGGCAGGTTGGCAATAAGATTGACTATCAGCAGTAGAGATGGAAAGAAATACCAACAAACATTCCTTTGGTTTACTTAAAAAAATAAACATTTTAAATAATTATTTTTTACATATACACTTCCATGGGGTCTAAAGGATTTTAAAAATGTTTTTTAAAGAAGTATCTTATGCTCACCAAGGCTGCCTTTATTTGATATACAAAAATACAGTAAAAATTTTAATATTATGAAATATTATTACAATTTAAAATAACTTTTCTATTTTATAATATATTTTAAAATGTCATTTATTCCAAAGCTGAATTTTCACTGAATTTGATGCTTAAGAAACATTTATTATTATTATCAATGTTAAAAACAATTGTGCAGCTTAACATTTTTTTGGGAAACCATGATATGTTTTTTCAGTATTCTTTAATCATGATTATCAATGTGCTTTGAATGTAATGTTCTTTTTATTTTCTCTGTGGAAGCAACATTTACAAAAAGCAACTTTTTAAATGTCTAAATGGACATGAAGTTTGTGATCTTCAGAGCAGATGTTATAATGGATGGATCAGGGGCTTACCTGGCTTCCTCATCTCTGGCAATGAGAAGGCGCATGTGATTGGTTGAGGATGCTGATCTAAGAATGTCCACCGCTCTACAATCAAAGAACAATATCAGGCATCAAGTGTTTTAAAGGTAATAAAATAATTACAAGTGGCTAATTTTTGCAGTTTGCCGTTTCAGAGGTAAAAGTGAATACCAGCTAAATAAACAGTCCTTGAGGTATTTTAAGACTTAATTTATTTTGAAGTCATCACAGAAAGTACATACATGCAGAATAGAAGAACAAATTAATAAAACAAATAAGAGAGTGTAGTATGTACCGTTCACTTGTCACGCCAATCAAGCTTTCACCATTCACCTCCAATATTTGGTCTCCAGGCTGCAGGTTTCCTATTGAAGCATTTACAAAATAAAAACTATAAAAGACCCATACAATGACTTGACAAATATATTACTATTACATACTACATTACATAATATTCTTCATATTTTTCCATTTCTATCATTAAAAGGTTTGGGGTCAGTTCTTTTTTTTTCTTCTAAAGAAATGTGTACTTTTATTCAGCATAGATTCATTCAATTTAGCAAAAGTGACAGTAAAGACATTTATAATATTCCATAAGATTTCAAATAAATGCTGTTCTTTTTAACTTTCTAGTCATCAAAGTATCCTGAATAAAATGTAGCAGTTTCAACAAAAATATCAAGCAGCACAACTGACAAAATCAAATCCGGAATGGAACAAGCTGCAAAGTCTCAAAGGGGTCACCCATGTCTTACTTTGTGTCAGAGCACTTTAGACAAATACAACCTTTCGGGTATCCGATTTTACAGTCACCCTGGATTATCATCAGTACTGTGAAAATCTGTCTGAATTCCCTCAGAATATCTGTCTACCAGTTAAATACAAGCATGTTTATTATGTCTTTCCACCAAACCAAAGAGAGCAGCCAGAAAGCTAGCAAAGTTCTCTAAATGGCGAGCTAACAGCAATCGTGTGAAACGGCTAAAAACAAGCAAAGACCCCGCAGAGCGCATGCGCCCATATAAGCTCCCATATACCCCGTGCTCTGTAGCAGCAGAATGGGAGACAGACTCTAATTCCAGTCCGTCAGGGGCATTAACTCTAAGCACAGGGATGATGCTAAACTCCCCTTCACACGTGAGAGATTTAAGCAGAGGTATACGCAGTGAGACAGACAATCTGTTTCGCAGAAATGTAAACAGCTGCACTGACAGTTTCCTTTCTTAATTTGTGTCTTAACTTTTGAATGTCTGTTTTATTATAATGTGGCTATTATAATGTGGCTGTTTCACATTCAAATTCTGATTTTGGTTTAAATGTAAAGCTAATATCCAATTACAATGAAATTGATTTGATTCATAATAACAAGATTGATTCCCTTTGTTCATTAGCAAAAGCTGTCGACTATAATGTGGATCAAAGCAATTTAATCAAGCTCGCTGGTCAGAGCAGATTTCAACCTCCCATTGTTGACTAGCCTGAGCCTCAACACCTAGGTTTGGCTGGTAACAATGTGATTATGCTAGTCTAACAGCTAAACCAGCATGGAAAATCATGCCTTTCTGAGCTGTTTCTTTTTCAGGTTTTGCACTGTGTCTGAGAGACTATAAATTGATGTTCTTACATTGTTTAAAACTTTTAGGAGACCACCTGGATAAATGTATAAAGTTCCCCTATTATGCTACTTTAAAGGTTACTACTTTTGTAGGTCTCCTACAAAAGGTTTATATGCATCCAAGGTCAAAAAACACTTGTATTGCTCATCACCTCTTTTCTCACAGTGTCTAAAATAGCTCGATAAAGGATTCGGTCTCTCTAAACCTCTCCTTTCCTAGAGCTTCATCTGCTCTGATTGGTCAGATGGCGCAGTCTGTTGTGATTGGTCTACCGCTTACAGCGAGTGTCGGAAACAAAACGCCCATTACCATATCTGAATTTCAGCTCCAGAGGCTTCCTCAGCACTTGCATACACAGTGATACGAACACGATGGTGTCGGTTTTACTGTATTAATTCCAGCGCAAGTCCTCATCCTTTGAAGTGCAAGTAAAGTGGATTCGCAGCACAGAAAACAGCGTCTTCACGACATGTCAACAACATGAACCAAACTCTTCCAGGCTTCAGCTACAACTACAGTTTGATGGAGGGTCACAGTGGACGTTGTTCACGGGCAGCCAATGAAGACCATAGACTGGCATTATGCAAATTTGTACGTAGGTTTGTAACAGGAAGTGAGACTGAAGTTGCTGACGACTCGTTTCAGCAGTTCAGAGTCGATTCTTTATTTAAGGAGACAATAACTGTATTTGTCGAGCACTTAGATCTTTAAAACTTTGCAGACCTTTTGCATTTACAAACAGCTATATTACACACTGCATTAAAGGTAATATTCGAAAAAACATAACAAGGGCACTTTAAGGCAAAAAAACAACTTTCAATCTGTGATAAAAATAAACTTACCATCACTGGAAGCGAGGCCACCAGGTAAGATCCTCTTGACATAAACGCCATATTCCTCTCCTGTTAGTTCTTTCACACCACCGATCACTTTGATTCCTTAAGAAGAGACAAAGCATCACTCAAAGACGTTGTAAAATATTATTCTTACATTTATATTGCTGTTGATATTGTATTTATCAATCAAATTTATTATTTATACATTTATGCATTTAAACAAAACAGGATTTTATGGCCATTCTGATTGCATTGCCAGTACTCACTGATAATTTGATGATAAGTGATTGTGAAATGAAAGATCTAAACATTCACTAATGTTATTCTGACAAAACAGACTATAATTCCTTCTTTCTCTATCTAAACAAGAGGAGATAAATCACATCTATCATGTTTACCATGAACATTAGACAGCTTTGCCTGATGCATGCTGAAAGAGCTTTAGCTCTAAAGTTTGATTTGTGTTCTGAGAGACTCCAAAACCCATTTTACTAGTTATAAAGCTTACTTAACTTTGACTTTTTTATGGGAACTGATTATAGACAATTGCTTGATTATAAGATCAATTGCTTAAGAGTGCACTTTGTGATATAACAGACAAAGCTTCAATATTCTGTCTACTAAACAAAATATTTCAGAGAAATGTTCAAAATTAATATTATGATTTTTTTTAAACATTTAGCATTTACTGTACTTTGTATTGTGTGTGTTGTGTAAAGTGTAACATACAATAGTGTCCAAAAGTTTGTGGTTTGTAAGAGTTTTTCAAATTAATACTTCTATTCAGAAAAAATGCGTTAAATTAATCAAAACTGACAGTAAAGGCATTTATTATGATATAAAAGATTTATATTTCAAATAAATACTGTTGTTTTGAACTTTCTTAAAGGGTTAGTTCACCCAAAAATGAAAATGAAGTAATTAATTACTCACCCCCATGCTGTACCAACCCCGTAAGACCTTCGTTCATCTTCGGAAACACAAATTAAGATATTTTTGATTAAATCTGAGAGGTGGATCACTCCTCCATAGGCTTCCTAAGGGAATGAAACTTGACGGCCCAGAAAGTCATTAAAGAAAATGTTTAAATATTCCATGTGCCTACAGTGGCTCAACTATAAGTTTATCAAGCGACGAGACTACTTTTTTCCGAAAAAAAAAACATAAATAACGACTTTATTCGACTATTCCTTTTCTTCCTTGTGGGCCTGAGACGAGAGTTCAAGAGATTTCCACGACGCATGCGCGAGAACTGAACAAGAAGTATTAGAAGAAGAACGTTCTCTTCTCAGTTCTCGCGCATGCGTCGTGGAAATCTCTTGAACTCTCGTCTCAGGCCCACAAGGAAGAAAAGGAATAGTCGAATAAAGTACAAAAAGTAGTCTCGTCGCTTGATAAACTTATAGTTGAGCCACTGTAGTCACATGGAATATTTAAACATTTTCTTCAATGACTTTCTGGGCCGTCAAGTTTCATTCCCTTAGGAAGACTATGGAGGAGTGATCCACCTCTCAGATTTAATCAAAAATATCTTAATTTGTGTTCCGAAGATGAACGAAGGTCTTACGGGGTTGGTACAGCATGGGGGTGAGTAATTAATGACTTCATTTTCATTTTTGGGTGAACTAACCCTTTAAGTCAAATAATGCAGCCTTGGTGAGCATAAGAGACTTATTTTAAGAAAGGTATAGTACGGTAGTGTACTTTCGGTTATTTTTTGGTAATCCAAATAAATGCATGATGACTAAATAGTGCAGCCCAGCTGCTGTAGTGTTGTGTCTGATTTCAAGTCAGATAAATGAGGCCTTAAACAGCTTATGTTAAAACCAGTCTCCCTAAAATTAGGATTTACAACCGACTCTGGTCAGTATTTACTTCTAAGCATTACATACATCGAAACTTCAACTTTCAGAGTTTCAGGTGAATGCTGTGAGGCTTGAATTCCCCTGCAGGATGTTTTTCTTTTGCTATTTGAGCAAATGGGAACACAAAAATAATATTTAATGTTTTCTCTCATTCACTGCTATAGAAGTTGACCCAACTATGACGCCTTCCGCTTCTGAGAAACCCGGAAATGTGAAAAGGATCAATATGGTGGAATAAGACCCATCTTCTCAATAAAATAGCCATTCGCTGATTGGTAAAGTCATCACTCTGGTTTGCTATGGAAACAGTCAGCATTCTGAGACGAGTGCTTAGCACTGAATCCATTAAACACACAGGAATCCTGTTTTACTCCATTGAGGTTGAACATAATGAGGTTAAAAGTATTTTAAAATTATTATTTTTTAAAGAAGCATTTAGAAAAAAAGATAGGGTAAATTACATTTCATGTTGACTTTAAAAAACTCAGGGTTTATCTAAAAACAATATATTGAATAGAGTCATTGTCTAAATGCCAACATGAAAGGATGGCAGATCCCATATTTGGGAGACCAACAGCAAATCAGTGTTGTCACTCAGGCCATTAATTGTTGAAACAACAGGAATGAGCTCTGACGCCAACAAAGCATGAAAGCCTTTAATGAGATGAGCATCTTTCACACCCAACGTAATCTCATGAGTGTTCGTATGTATTTTTCGTAAAGTGTGGTTTTACCACACGTACAGTTATTTACCTTTCCATAGACAATGAAATGTACAATATTGACATACTGCCAGCACTAAAACGTTCATTTACGTTCGTGAATACACTTCCCTTGATGAACAGTACAGATTCTTTAGATTCGCTTTGGTCGAGCGGTTTAGTCACACTCATGGAATAATAAATATCCTTATTTTGCTTCAGGCTTATCTGGTATTAATAGAAAGACAATGTATTGGCACTAATTGAGTTTTGAGCTGATATTGCATATTAATGGATTCACTTTAAGATGAATCTTTAATGAGAAAAACTGTAACCCGATTATCCCCAAAACACGTGCTAAACTTAAAGTCAAAATTTTTCATATACTCTAAAATAAATGCAAAGGACTGTGTCCAGAAAAAGTCTGTACCTGATAGCATTGCAAAAATGCATTGTAAAATATCTGATTTAGTCTGTATTCATAAAAATGTCTCCTAAAACAGAATCGTCTAGTAACACAAAGGATTGTTGACTGTGCAAGTTGGGATGTAAGAAGGACAGGTTTAAGGAGCTTAGAGCTGCCTTCAAATAATGTTTTTGATCTATTGTGAAGAGGGAGATCAGGCTGCGGTATAAAAATAACGAAGACTTAAAAGACTGGAAAACAACCGTACCCTACATCTATGCCTACGTTTTACTTCGAGACTTCGCCATACATTTTAAAAGATAAAGGTTCTGAAAGGTTGTTTTTTTTGCAGTTATGCCATAATAGAACCATTTTTGGTTCTTCAAAGAACATTAAACATTAAACATCTTAAAATAACCACTCTTAATATGAAGAATATTTTAATAATCTAAAGAGCCTTTTTCCACTATAAAGCATATTTTGTGCTATGGAATGGTTCAATGGATGTTAAAAGTTCTTCATGGAACAACAGATGCTAATAAAGAAGAGTCTACAGCCCCTTTCGCACATACAGTCTTTACTAGTAAATTACCGTTAAGAGATCATGTTCAGGAACTCACGTGCCCCAAAATCGAGGAAAACATTCCACTACATATCATTTTGTAGTAAACCAAAGTGTTACACATTTTATTGGTTCAAAGATGAGTATTTTGTGCAACAATTGCAACTGCTTTGTATCACTTATTTAGAAGCACCACAATTACTAAATTGACATAGGGACTACTGAACAGATATTTAGACGTTTATTTTAAAATGCAAAGTATTGAAATCAAAATATTTACTCTGTAAACACTTGCATTTTTACAACACTATAAGTGTGTCCCATTTGGTAATCAAAAGTCTTCATGCCCACTTGGGTCAAATACAGGAAATACGTCATGTACGTAGACAAGTCAAGCCAAACTTCAAAAGACAATTAAAACATCATTTTTTCTTAACCTATATCTAATTATTCAAAACTGATTTTTCATGGATTACTGGGACGTATGTGTATGTTTGTATGAGCGAGTATGTTGTTGTAACATATGTCATGGTACATTTTGTGTGTATTTATTGTGTCTCACTGTACCTTTTCAGTACCTACCCATTCAAGAACTATGGGCCCCTATTTATTCTTTGGGAGACCCATTTCACTGTATTGTAATGCTTGAAGAGGTACTGTGAATAAACTGAACTGAAACTGAACTGAATGAAAGTGGTCAAGTGTGGGTATTTGGACAGGCCCATAAAGTTCTGTCAGAGCGGTTTATGGTAAATTCCGCTGAACATCTGAACATTGCTCTGCATTTTGTGCTCGAGACCCTGCCTTCTTTTCCATTCATCAGTGCTTACTTACTATAGTAACTATTATGTGTCTCGTATTTTTAAGAGCCAAACCGCGTTCTATGAACTCATCCTCTTACAACTGTCACTCAGAAAAAAAGAAAAAAAAAGTAACTAAAATAAATCTAAGGCACTTCTCCTCATCCAGGAGGATGAAGAAAACAGCTCAGCGTTTAAAGGTCATTTCCGATGATTGACATCACAGAGTTTACCGGTATTCTGGTACTGATGTGTAAATGGTATCTTACCGGGGAAAAAGATGGAATGACGTTGACGGCACATTTGTGTATTTACCGAAAAAATAATTCTGGTAATTTTACGGTAATTTATCCGGATTGCTGTGTGAAAGGGTCTTGAATAAACCTTAGTAACCCTTCAGTCTCAATCCACACCATTCTAAGAGTATTTATAATAATATGCCTTCTGATGTGGTCTGCACAGACTGAAGACAGTGTTTTAAATGATATCAAGATATGATAAGATGTTTAGAAAATTATACAAACACAAATGTTAAAAGAGTCACTTACCTAATCCATTCTCACAGTCTGTAAACTCCATAGAATGCACTGCTCGATCTACTCCATACGGACCCATAAGTGTCCTGTGCAGCACAGAGAAAAAAAAGTGGAAACATGGAAAAAAAACAACTTAGTAACATAGTGAGACCTGTTTGATTCAGAGTAATAATCAAGGTTTTTTTTTTTTTAAGAATCAAACTTCTCTCTGAATTCAGTTACATTTGAAGCAGGCAACATTCAGTTCATATCAGAATATTGTAAACAAAATGTCACTGTACATGCTGTGCCTGTGGACTGTTATTAGCATCAAGACCAGTTATTTCCAGTGGGGAATCAGTATTAATTATTTAGCATGAATGTCCTGCTTTGGACAGGCTCCTAAAAATGTACTCTTTCAAATGAACTCAATCTGTGTATGATTCTGATTTTTGAGAACATAACAGTGATTAAGTATTTGAGTCACATAACAGGGATTAAGTTTTACTTGCGTACTTAAATCATTAATTAAAATGATGTTATTAATTAAAGAAACTCAACCTGGTTTGGCAGTGGAAACACTGTTACAATGCAATTGAAAGAACAAAATATTGTCTTTTCGTAGGAAATACAGTATATCAGGACACTGACAGGGCCTTTTGTTGTTTACCAGCACTACACCAGAAAGATTACAAGCATCCACCACAATCCAGTATTTCCTGCAGGCTCGATGCACTGTCCTTGAAACTGTACTTTAGTTGTCAGAACCTAAGACTTCGTCTGAGGCTCAAATTCAAGCTAAACATAAACAAGAGTTATGTAACAAAGAGTGTCCGCTGTCCCCAACGCAGCGCCCCTTTTAAAATGATAGGGTGTCTGTGGAAATCAAAAAAGATATAAATTGTACTTTTTAGGGTTGTTAAAGTTAACTTGTGATTTTAATAAAATGGCTATTGCAATCATTCAAATATATTAAATAAATATGCTTAATGCAATAATGTAGGCTATCACATACAAAATTTGATATTATTTCTAATTCAAAGAACTCCAAGAGTTTAAATATCAAGAATCGTTACCATAAATGGTTATAATAAAAAAAAACAATGTCACAGTCACACTAATACCTTGAGTAAATATTCATACTATTTTAATGATTTCTTTTAGTTTTAGTGTAATGAAAATATAAAAGCCAATTATTTCATTTTGCAAACTTCATGCCGACCATCATGCCTAATAGTTTAATGCTCCCTTCAGGTGCTATCGGAAATTTGCTACTTCTGAGGCACGACTTTGCAAAATCGTGATTGTAAGCTCATCCTCTTCCAATTTTGACTTGAGGGCGTTAATATCTTTTTTTTTTTTTACTAGGAAACTACTATTTACAATCATTTCGATAGCATGCGAAGCCAGCATAAGCATCAAGAAGTTTGATACCAACGTTAACCTCTGATCAATAGCTAAAAGCAGTTAGTATGAATTCCATGAGGCATGTATGGATTTAGTGAGTACGTACACATTCTCCGGGTGATTAGAGCACATTATAGTAGGCTACATCCTTTAAAGTATTGTGAATTCTTCCAAATATAAATTCAAATATGCCCGTTTTGTTACACTGTAACTACGGTCGGTGCAAATTTGTAGGTTATATTAAAAAGAATGGTTGAAGAAACCATCGTTTAACGCATTTTACTCACGTTTTTCATTCTCTCGCCAGTTATATTAGTAAGTACGTAACAAGCACGCTTTATAAGTGACACACCTGAGCACAGCACAGGTAAAACAAAGTAGCCTACCCTCAAGTTACCGAAACCTTCAGTAGAGGACAAAAGTGACAGCGCGCTCATGTCTACGCTTCTCTCGAAAACACTCGAGCGCTTATCACTCACTGGAACTAATGAGCTGAAAAAACGAGACATAATGCAGCTCAACAACCACAAAATGACAAAACAAACGTTTTTACCTGCTAATCATGACTGCTCCCTTGTACATGACCGAAAATGTTGGCATTTTGAAGCGGTTTTTGCGCATCCAGCAACCCGTAGCGTATGCCCATTCCTCTCGTGATCAGCGCCTCGCGGAGGTCCGACACAGCGCGAGCCACATGATTCACTGCTACAGCCAGCTCTAATACAGATGATCCTAAACATCACCAACTTTGCCCACAGATTAAATCTTATGCAACAGAAATGGGGGATCGTGTTTTTTATATAGATATTTTAGAGATAGAGCAGAGGTTTTTGGCCATTGTTTAACAATAACTGAACCGGTGGTTCCCAAACAGAGAAACAAATATTCACGTTTATGAAAGGACTTTAAAGGTTTAACGTGATATACAAAGTCTTACTGACAATAAGCTATTTCAATCCATGGGGTCTTTCAAGGACACTGGGCTGAAGTCTATTACAGAAATATGTTGGGGTTTTTTTTGCATCAAATTAGACCTGATTTGGGAATTGAAACTGATAAGCTACTTTAATTTATTGATATCTATACAGAGTCTACAGACAAAACACAAGGTGAACGAAACTAAATAATCACACTGGAATGAAGCCCATAGTCTAGTGAAGAAGTAGATAAATGTTATACTATTACTACAATAAACTGTATATTAAAAAAAATATTAAATAAAAATAAAAAAAAAATCTAAAATGTGCTGCATGCATCATCTTAGGTGGCAACATCTAAAAACATATCATTAAATCAACCTTACTACATTTTGTTACACCAACAGACGTCATTGATAAGAGTCAGGTCAGACAGAAATAGCTCCTTAATGACACATTTTTGTGTTGTTTTGGGATGGTTGTGATTTATTAACCTCTGATGGTGTGGAATCACACTGACACTAGTTATTTTATGAGTCGTGAAAAAAATGAAAAAATAGGAAATGCTGATGCTTTTTGGGGGGGGGGGGGGCAACATTTGTGCAAAAGCAGAAAACTCTAAATCCATGTCAAAGACATATTTAATCTCTCAACCGTTTAGCCAGCGTTATTGTCTATGGTCATCCCATGCGAAGCAAGAGTGCTTTTCTCTCACGCAGCAATCAGATTTATACACGGATACTTGAGGTAAAATGACACAATGGGTGGATTACACTCTCCAAATTTACTCAGCTTTTTGTATTCTTACAATAAGTGTAACATTTTCAATGTTAAGTAAGTGGGTTGAAAAAAACATTCCTTGAAAAGACTAACTGCATGCGTAATGTAATGAAGAGACAACCTGTTAAAAGAGATCATTGTCATATAGTGCTCAACAAATAGTGTTGCTTGCGCCCTAGTTAGAGTCAGAGTGACACTTTGCTTTAAATGCATTGTCACTGTGAAACTCCTCACTGTCATTTACCTCGACACATGTCCGACTTGAGCTACAGTCCAAAACAAGGTACAGCACAGGGTTGTTCAAAAAGCTTCTTAGGAGTGTTTGCTTTAGATTTTCTTTTGTTTGAGTCATACCTGTAACAATAAAGCATCTTGGATAATGTTATCAGGCAAAGTGGAAATGTGTGCATTTATTGTTATTGTCTTAGTTAATGATGTAAATAATGTATCTGCTGCTGTTCACAAACTGTCAAGTCCCTATGACAATTAGTGGAGCGGCTAAGTGCTTATGCTTGGCAGAATCGTTCAGTTTATGATACAAGCGTGAAAATTGGCATGAGCAGTCTCCATGGGTCACTTGACAAGAAAATTGTCCGAGCCACTTGAAATTTCAAGATGGCGGCCATTTTTCAAGATGGCCGACACCTTAGTGGAGCAGTTAAGTGATATAGTGGTTTATTTGGTGATACAAGCATGAAAATTGGCATGAGCAGTCTCTGATGGTCACTAGACAATAAGCCACCCACAGGTACTTGAAATTTCAAGATGGTGGCCATTTTTCAAGATGGCCACCACCTTAGTGGAGCAATTAGGCTTAAGAAATCATTTAGTTGGTGATACAAGCATGAAAATTGCCATGAGCTGTCTCAAAGGGTCATTTGACAAGAAACCGCCCACAGCCACTTGAAATTTCAAGATGGCGGCCTTTTTTTCAAGATTACCACCACCTAAATGGAGCAGTTAAGCGATATAATTGTTTAGTTAGTGACATAAGCATGCAAATTGGTATGAGCAGTCTCTAAGGGTTGCTTGACAAGAAAACATTCTCAGCCACTTGAAATTTCTATTTTCAAGATGGCCGACCCCTGGATCCTCAAAAGATCAATTTTCCGATAGAAATGTATTGTTTTTTTTCATTAAGGACGATTTGGTGTCATTTTATTTTATATGTTTTAGATTATTCTAAAGAACAACTTTTAACGCATCAAAATACAGTTGTATTGAAGACAAGATGGATCCCTATACATGAGGTGGTTTCAGCCATAGGACCCGAGAAAACACGTGGTATCCTCTTCTTCCATGCCTTCAGTGGTTGTGACATTGTGTCATCCTTCCATGGCAAATCAAAGAAGTCTGCCTGGAAAACATGGGACGTGTGTGATGAGGTCTCAAACACATTTGCAAGACTCAGCAAATGTCCCTCTGCAGTGGAGGATAGTGATCTGCAAGCTTTGGAGAGATTTGTTGTGCTAATGTATGACAGGTCCAGCGATGTCACCACTGTGAATGAGGCCAGGCTTGATCTCTTTGCCAGAAAGCAAAGACAATATGACTTGATCCCACCAACTCAAGCAGCACTCAAAGAGCATGCCAAACGTGCTTCTTATGAGGCTGGATACGTGTGGGGACAGGCATTGAAGCGACATCCACAAATGCCGAGCCCATCCGACTGGGGATGGGTTAAAAAGGACGAAGAGTGGAAAGTCTTCTGGACTCCACTTCCACCTATTGGAGAGAGTTGTTGGGAGTTGACCAAATGTGGGTGCAACAAGGCATGTACTGGAAGGTTTAAGTGCTTCAGATATGGACTCAGTTGCACATGCCTATGTAGTTGCCCCTGCTAGAACCTATTTGCATGTTTCTTTTGCCAGTGTTAGTCCTCTATGTTTTCCGGTGTAGGCTTATGGCTTCCCCTCGTCACATCGGCGCATCATGTTTTATTTTGTCACCAGACTATCACTGTGACATTTTCAGTTTAGTTCCTTAGTATTGTGTGAGATACTTTCTGTCACATGCCTGTCCTGTCTTGTGTTGCACATGGGTGTTTGTTGTGTTGTGCCATGTGCTGTTTTGATTGTTGATCCCTCCCCCTCGTTATCTGATTAGTGTTTGAGTTGTTCCACCTGTCCCCTCTTGATTTGTTCCCTTTTTAAGTCTCCTCTTGTTTGCAGTCTTTGTTGTGTCATTGTCAGATGTTTCCTGGTTTGGTCTGCGTGTTCCCTGTATTCTTGACCCTGTGTTTGTTTCATGTTCATTTACTATGTTTTCCCCCTTGTGGGTTTTTGCTTTGTGTTTTGTTTTCTTTTGTTAAATAAATCCTTATACTGCATTTGAGTTCTCTCTCCCCTTTTGTAACGTGACAGAATGACACGACCACTTTGGAGGACTCAGCAATATGGGTATCACACTGGGACAGAGATGGAGGTCAACGATTGGATGGATGACGATCTTTTGGACTGCCCGGACTATACCATCGCAACTTTTGGATCTACTCAATTTTCCAGGATCGGGCATGACGGAATGACTCCGGCCTCCAACGAACCCGGTAGAATGAACATTTTTCAGGCTCTCGCTTTTATGGCCAGTCAAAGGGAGGAGTCGGAGCGTTTGGCCAAGGTTTCGGGGAACCGTGGAGGTCGCAGGAGGGAAGGTGCCAGAGATGAGCTCCAGAACCACTCTCCGCTTCGGTCATTCCTCGATCATCCACCGACGATCTCATCCAGCACCAAATCGGCACGTCGCCATCAGAGACGGCGGAGTAGGGGAAAGATCTCCAACCTCCCTGAGTGCCCGGAAGCCGGTCCTCAGCAGCCCGCCATTCTCCTGGAGACCAATCCAGAGACTGTTCACGTCCCGTCTGCCCAGCGAGAGACTGTTCACGTCCCGTCTGCCCAGCGAGAGACTGTTCACGTCCCGTCTGCCCAGCGAGAGACTGTTCACGTCACGTCTGCCCAGCGAGAGACTGTTCACGTCCCGTCTGCCCAGTCAGAGACTGTTCACGTTCCGTCTGCCCAGCGAGAGACTGTTCACGTCACGTCTGCCCAGCGAGAGACTGTTCACGTCCCGTCTGCCCAGTCAGAGACTGTTCACGTCCCGTCTGCCCAGTCAGAGACTGTTCACGTCCCGTCTGCCCAGCGAGAGACTGTCCACGTCCCGTCTGCCCAGCGAGAGACTGTCCACGTCCCGTCTGCCCAGCGAGAGACTGTCCACGTCCCGTCTGCCCAGCGAGAGACTGTCCACGTCCCGTCTGCCCAGCGAGAGACTGTCCACGTCCCGTCTGCCCAGCGAGAGACTGTCCACGTCCCGTCTGCCCAGCGAGAGACTGTCCACGTCCCGTCTGCCCAGCGAGAGACTGTCCACGTCCCGTCTGCCCAGCGAGAGACTGTCCACGTCCCGTCTGCCCAGCGAGAGACTGTCCACGTCCCGTCTGCCCAGCGAGAGACTGTCCACGTCCCGTCTGCCCAGCGAGAGACTGTCCACGTCCCG
This sequence comes from Gila orcuttii, assembly GCA_026230005.1. Taxonomy (NCBI): domain Eukaryota; kingdom Metazoa; phylum Chordata; class Actinopteri; order Cypriniformes; family Leuciscidae; genus Gila; species Gila orcuttii. The sequence continues at coordinate 37,698,275 of JAPDVR010000003.1, read as the reverse complement.
TCTGCCCAGCGAGAGACTGTCCACGTCCTGTCTGCCTTCCTGAGCCAGGGCTATCTAGAGCGGCTGGCTCGGATATTGGAGAAGCCGGTATCCGGCGTTTCGGAGCTGAACCTAGTGTCTGTTCCTGAGCCGGAGGCAGAGCCAGTGCCTGTTCCTGAGCCGGAGGCAGAGCCAGTGCCTGTTCCTGAGCCGGAGGCAGAGCCAGTGCCTGTTCCTGAGCCGGAGGCAGAACCATTGCCGGTTCCAGAGCTGGAGGCAGAACCATTGCCGGTTCCAGAGCTGGAGGCAGAACCATTGCCGGTTCCAGAGCTGGAGGCAGAACCATTGCCGGTTCCAGAGCTGGAGGCAGAACCATTGCCGGTTCCAGAGCTGGAGGCAGAACCATTGCCGGTTCCAGAGCTGGAGGCAGAACCATTGCCGGTTCCAGAGCTGGAGGCAGAACCATTGCCGGTTCCAGAGCTGGAGGCAGAACCATTGCCGGTTCCAGAGCTGGAGGCAGAGCCATTGCCGGCTCCAGAGCCGAAGGCAGAGCCAATGCCTGTTCCAGAGCCGGAGGCAGAGCCAGTACCCGTTCCAGAGCCGGAGGCAGAGCCAGTGCCGTCTGCCTTCCTGGATCTGGAATATCTGGAGCGTCTAGTTCGGATCCTGGACAGGCCCATGTCTGCTGTTCCAGAGCCGGAGCTAGTGTCTGCAGTTCCAGAGCCGGAGGCAGAGCCAATGCCTGTTCGAGAGCCGGAGGCAGAGCCAATGTCTGTTCCAGAGCCGGAGGCAGAGCCAATGCCTGTTCCAGAGCCTGTTCCAGAGCCAGTGCCTGTTCCAGAGCCAGAGCCAGTGTTTGTGTCTGTGTTTGTGTCTGTCCTTGTGACTGTTTCTGTTCTAGTGTCTGTTCCTGAGCCGGTGTCTGTTCCCGAGCCAGTGTCTGTTCCCGAGCCGGTGTCTGTTCCCGAGCCGGTGTCTGTTCCCGAGCCGGTGTCTGTTCCCGAGCCGGTGTCTGTTCCCGAGCCGGTGTCTGTTCCCGAGCCGGTGTCTGTTCCCGAGCCGGTGTCTGTTCCCGAGCCGGTGTCTGTTCCCGAGCCGGTGTCTGTTCCCGAGCCGGTGTCTGTTCCCGAGCCGGTGTCTGTTCCCGAGCCGGTGTCTGTTCCCGAGCCGGTGTCTGTTCCCGAGCCGGTGTCTGTTCCCGAGCCGGTGTCTGTTCCCGAGCCGGTGTCTGTTCCCGAGCCGGTGTCTGTTCCCGAGCCGGTGTCTGTTCCCGAGCCGGTGTCTGTTCCCGAGCCGGTGTCTGTTCCCGAGCCGGTGCCTGTTCCTGAGCCGGAGGCAGAGCCGTTGCCTGTTCCTGAGCCGGAGGCAGAGCCAGTGCCTGTTCCTGAGCCGGAGGCAGAGCCAGTACCTGTTCCAGAGCTGGAGCTCATGTTGGTTCCGGACCCAGTGTTTGTGTCTGTGTTTGTGTCTGTCCTTGTGACTGTTTCTGTTATAGTGTCTGTTCCCGAGCCGGTGTCTGTTCCCGAGCCGGTGTCTGCACCGCCCTGGCCGCCCGAGGGGTCTGCACCGCCCTGGCCACCTGAAGGGCCTGATCCGCCCTGGCCGCCCGAGGGGTCTGCTCCGCCCTGGCCACCCGAAGGGTCTTCACCGCCCTGGCCACCCGAAGGGTCTTCACCGCCCTGGCCACCTGAAAGGTCTTCACCGCCCTGGCCACCTGAAAGGTCTTCACCGCCCTGGCCACCTGAAAGGTCTTCACCGCCCTGGCCACCCGAGGGGTCTGCTCCGCCCTGGCCACCCGAGGGGTCTGCTCCGCCCTGGCCGCCCGAGGGGTCTTCACCGCCCTGGCCACCCAAGGAGTCTTCACCGTCCTGGCCACCTGAAAGACCTGCTCCGCCCTGGCCACCCGAGGGGTCTGCTCCGCCCTGGCCACCCGAGGGGTCTGCTCCGCCCTGGCCACCCGAGGGGTCTTCACCGCCCTGGCCACCCGAGGAGTCTTCACCGCCCTGGCCACCTGAGGGATCTGCTCCGCCCTGGCCGCCCGAGGGCTCTTCGCCGCCCTGGCCGCCCGAGGGCTCTTCGCCGCCCTGGCCGCCCGATGGACTCTGTGTTTCTCCCTCACCGCCCTATGGACTCTGTGTTTCTCCCTCACCGCCCTATGGACTCTGTGTTTCTCCCTCACCGCCCTATGGACTCGGTGTTTCTCCCTCACCGCCCTATGGACTCTGTGTTTCTCCCTTACCGGCCTATGGACTCTCTGTTTTGCCCTGGCCGCCCGATGTTCCTGTCACGCCCTGGTCTATCCCTTCAGTCCCTCCGATTAGTCCCGCCCGTCCCGCCCTGGTGTTTCCTTCCTGCCCCGCCCTAGCCTGATGGAGCGTCTGGTAGCCGCTCCGTAGGGAGGGGGTTATGTCACATGCCTGTCCTGTCTTGTGTTGCACATGGGTGTTTGTTGTGTTGTGCCATGTGCTGTTTTGATTGTTGATCCCTCCCCCTCGTTATCTGATTAGTGTTTGAGTTGTTCCACCTGTCCCCTCTTGATTTGTTCCCTTTTTAAGTCTCCTCTTGTTTGCAGTCTTTGTCGTGTCATTGTCAGATGTTTCCTGGTTTGGTCTGCGTGTTCCCTGTATTCTTGACCCTGTGTTTGTTTCATGTTCATTTACTATGTTTTCCCCCTTGTGGGTTTTTGCTTTGTGTTTTGTTTTCTTTTGTTAAATAAATCCTTATACTGCATTTGAGTTCTCTCTCCCCTTTTGTAACGTGACACTTTCTGTTTGTCATGGTTCCATGGCTGTGTCAGCCAGAGTCGCTGTTGCCTCTGGATCTGTTCTTATTGACATTCAGTATTAGTCATTGCTCAACTTTTTGTTTGGTGCACTGTCCGTTCAGCACCACAACTGTGCTAATTTATTAATCTTATTTTTGTTTCCCCACCTCTCAGTATTAATTTGACATGTTTAATACCTGTTAGTTAAAAAAAAAACAAAAAAAAACTCCCTTGTGACTGTTACCTTGTCGTGGTAAGGGAGCTTGTGTACCTCAATGAACCCTGAGAGCTATGCCGGTGGGAGGCAACTCCTGACAGGCTTTACCAAACTGGACTGGTCATGGGTGAGGAGTCAGACAAAACACAGTCAAACTACCTCTCTTGACAGAGTCTCTTGAGGAACCCAATACATTTCTATGAGAAAATGTATCATTTAAAGATCCACATGGCGGGCGGCAGTAATCCTGAAAAATTGCCGCCATCTTGAAATTTTATGTTGCTGTGGGCGGTTTCTTGTCAAATGACCCTTTGAGACAGCTCATAGCAATTTTCATGCTTGTATCACCATGATTTCTTAAGCCTAACTGCTCCACTAAGGTGGTGGCCATCTTGAAAAATGTCCGCCATCTAAAATTTCAAGTAGCTGTGGGTGGCTTATTGTCTAGTGACAATCAGAGACTGCTCATGCCAATTTTCATGCTTGTATCACCAAATAAACCACTATATCACTTAACTGCTCCACTAAGGTGTCGGCCATCTTGAAAAATGGCCGCCATCTTGAAATTTCAAGTGGCTCGGACAATTTTCTTGTCAAGTGACCCATGGAGACTGCTCATGCCAATTTTCACGCTTGTATCATAAACTGAACGATCATATCACTTAGCCGCTCCACTAAATCAGTGTGACCAGACTAAGCTTTCTTGTGCCAAACTCACAGGCTGTAATGATGTAATTTGTGGACTAGCTTTTACACACACGGCCATGATAAGCTTTATTTTCAAAATGATCACACCAAACTACACTGACTTACAGAACTCTCTCATGAGGTTAATATGTCAAGTGTGATTTGCACATTCACATATCAAGTCATGACTGGGCAGAGTACTTTAAAGTGCACAATAATCTGCTAGGACAACCTGTCAATCAACCGTGTACAGCAAAGGTCTTTGACCCAGCTCCTGGGCAACCACTGTCCTGCAGAGTTTAGCTCCATCCCTAATCAAACACACCTGAACCAGGTAATCAAGCTTGCCAGGATCACTTGAAAATCACAGGCAAGTCTGCTGAACCAGGTTGGAAATAATCTCTGCAGGATAGACATCTGCGTATAGGGCCAATTAATGGTCCCACGAGATCCCTGGAACCCGATCCTCAACCGCCCTTCTTCACAGACACATTATCCAATGTTAAACTACAAGAGAGTGATTTGGCTAAAAAAAAAAAAGAAAACAGAAGAAATGTATGTTTTAGTAGACTATAAAACAAATACTAAAAATAAAGAGATAGTAGCCTACACAAATCTTGGGGCATTTTTGTGTGCATACAGGTGTGCGATCTGTTTGATTGGTTGTACGGTTGGGTTCCTTTGCATTGATTGTTTAGTTGATACAACATTGAGAGTAAAACATTTTTAAAGGGTATAGTTCACCTAAAAATGGTTTCTTCAAAAATCATTTACTCACCCTAATGTCATTCAAAAACTGTATGACTTTCTTTCTTCTGTGGAACATAAAATAAGATATTTTGAGAATTGTTGTTTTTTTGTCCATACAATGGATGTCAATAGGCACCAAACATTCTTCAAAATATCTTCTTTTGTGCACCACAATGGTTTGGAATGACATGAAGGGGAGTAAATGATGACAGAAAATTGTGAATTATCCCTATTCACGAATTCACACTTACATATAATCGAATAGGGCAGAGGGGTTTCCCGTCCTCACGCCTCCCCACATTTTGTAATATCTCTCTTATTTGACACGCTCAGTTTGGGAGTGGGTTCCATTCAACCGTAAGTGTGCTGCAAAGTGGACTTAAAAGGGTATTTCACCATTTTAAGATTCCAATCCGGAGTAGGTGTGTTTGTATGCGTCTGTTCACGGATGTAAAGTGCGTGAGAAGTCAACTATCATCATTACGGGTTAAATAAGATAAAAGACATACTTAATATAACCAAATTATATAACCATAGCAACATATCAATTAGTTTAGGGCTTTTGAATTTGACAGATTAGATTAAGTTCCATTTCTTAAGATTAAAAAAATTAAGTAAAAAAAAAAGAAAAGTCTGTCATCATTTACTCACCCTCAAGTTGTTGTATCAAACATCTATGAATTTCTTTCTTCTGCTGAACACCAAAAAAGATATTTTGAATGTCAGTAACCAGACATTTGATGTCATCCAATGACTTTTATAGTATTTTTGTCAATACTATGGAAGTCAATGGGACCCATCAACTGTTTGGTGGTTACCCAAATTCTTTAAAAATATCTTCTTTTGTGTTCAACAGAAGAAAGAAACTCATACAGGTTTGGAGTAAATGATGACAGAATTTTCATTTTTGGGTGAACAATCCCTTTAATATTTATAAGGATGTTTTAAACACATAATTACACCAGCATCCAAAGAGACAGGCATGATCTTCAATTGCAGTAATTGCAACAGAACATGTCTTTCAAGAATCAGGCTCTACAGTCACAGCAGGCACTGTAACTCAACAAATGTCTCCACTGTCTTTCGAGACAGAAGGATGCCAATATTAAATGAAAGTATGGTAAATTATAGCCTTTTATATTTATTTACAGAAATGTATTATGGCATCAAACCTTAAACTCCTTTAATATGCGCGACTTGAGTTTCGTCTGTTCGATGACGTTGCAGGGTGTTCTGAATGAACACATTTTGTTAAGGGAAGTGAACTTTAACAGATATCCTGTGCTCAGGGAGTAGGGAGCAGTGGACACTGCGTAGGGACCCTGTCAAACTTCATGAGTGATCAAAATCATGACTGGTGTATTACTGATGGATTTGTATAGCTACTATGTATTATTACGATGAGTCTGTAACAACTGAAATAGAACAGTTGTCATCTCATTTGCTCTAAAAAGGCAAAATGTGCCTACATTTATAAAGCCTGATACTAAACGGCTATAAATATCCTTTCAGAGCAGCCACTGTGATACAGGAGACAGCTGTTCTTTATTCAAGAATCTGCCATACCCGTGAATGGCAGAACAGTAAAGCTCAGGCAGAATGGCAGATATTTAGCACTGGAAGCCTTAGCAAAGGCTTGAGACAATTTGAGATGTTCCCGAGAACAGCCTGAAAAATCCTACATTTTAAAAACTGAAATCATCTTTTATTCATTGGGCAAAAATATTTATGAATATATAACTCACTTATGCTGTGTCTGCAGTGTCTTTCGTATAATATTCTACCAGCACTAAAAACACCCTCCAACCACCTCTGATCCACACTGCCTGTCAGGCATCGGCAGATTATATAGCACTACAGTGACACATGCTCAAACATATTTGACAACACAACTATACATTTGTTAATCCTGGAAACAAGTGAGTAAATGTTGCAGTTGCAGTACTTACATTGTGCTGTAGTTTTTTTTCATTCAAGCTTTGGATGAAGGTGACTAAAACATTAATGTAAATATTTATACTATAGTATCTAAAAAATGTCACTAAATCTTGCTCCGAAGTATCATTTATCTCACCACTCAAGAATCTCAGAAAGCCAGCAGCCCTTCACCCCTCTTAAATCGCTGAAGCTGTAAATCCTATGAATGATGATTCATGACAGATTGTCCGTCCATGTGATTTCTCATGATGCAGAGAATTAATTCATATGAGCTGTTTCTACATTTATTGGCATATAACGAGTTTGTATGGTGGTTCTAAATCAAAGTGTTGATTTAGTATATATATATTATAATTAGGCTTATCTGAAATTGATGTCTTACAAGGGAAATATTGTTTTCTGTCTTCAATCTGTTCATTCTGATCACAAGCTGTAAGGATTGTAAACAAATACACTGGGATTATCCACCATGCAATACATGCATATATAATGGTGGAGCAAACTAGTGCCATGAAAATCATATACTTGTTTTAGGCACAATGATGGTTGTGGTTAAAATATTTGATAAATGCAATTAATATGTTGTGTGGATAAAAGTTTAAAGTAAAATAATGCAATTTTATTTTAATTCCAATGATCCAGCAGTGACAAATAAATTTTTAAAATTCTGAATATTCTACATAGTTAATATTATCCCAAGTAATATGAAAACTGCATGGATAATATTTGAATGATATATGATATCTGTCATCTTTGCTTGTTGGCTTACAGTGATTGACTGATGAAATCACAGTCCTAAAATCCTGAGACATCAGACAGGACAAATATAAACGCATTTCACACTTTCAAGAGTCCTCAAAAACAAAATACATCCATAATATAAAACACATTACTTAATAAATAAATAAATTTAAAACTTTGTCAGACTACATGCCTTCTTTTGAACGAAGTGGCTGTTGAAACATGTTAAGCATCTCTCAAATAAATAATTCAATTCTTGGATTTGTCAGTTTTGTTAAAAACGCGTTTGTGTTTTTAAAGCAATAGCCGTCTTCATTTTAGGATTTAGTTTTCAATAAACTTTAAATTTCAATTTCTGTAGTTGGATACATTTTTGTAATTTTTGAAATATTTGTTCGAGCAATGTTTGTTCAAACAATGTTTGAATAACACATCTATATTTTATAAAAGAGCATTTACACTCAGAGGACATAGAAAAAGCACATCATGTCAGCCCCTCAAAAGAAAAAAATGATTTGTGTCTTTGTATGCAAATACATTTATGCACGACCACAATACACATACGAAAACTATCCCTTCTCCTTCCAGCAGCCATGGCAACTACCCATTGCATCAGAAGTTTAATCACCAAATCTGCACAGTGGGTTGTTATCAGATTATCGGATAATCCAGTCCACATTGAGAAATCATAACAGCGGAGCGGTGGAGATGCACTATGTCATGTCTGTTTTTTGGCCAGTCCCGCTTCTTGTTTTTTATCTAGGAATAGCTCAGTAAATGTGCCACCCATTGCAGTAATGAAGAATGGGAAATGAGAGTGGCAGCTTTACTCAGGAGCCAAGTTTCATGCTGGACCACCGAGTGTGGTGAAATGGGTTAATCTGAAACAGTCTGACAGGCCAGTCTGACCTGTTTACTAACAGCTGCATTCTGGGCCCATGACTGCCCTCCATAGGTAACGAACAGAAGCGCATCCCAGAAAATGTCACAACACATCATTATCCACTTGTAATCATGCTTGATGCTGTCAGCATAAAAACAACACTGAATGGGATGAACAATCATGAAGGGATTTTTGAAATTGTTTTTCTCATATTACGGAAGGACAGAGATTGTAATTTACTGAGATGGCTTTGGAGCAAAAAGTCTATTAATGGTCTAATTTTTGATCAAATCAGAGAAGAGAAAAATTAACATATTCACAGAATATTTTAAACTGACAAAATATGACAGATAAACTTTTAGTGACAACAATAAGGTGTAAACAATATTACGCATAGGTGCACCATAATGTATACGTTTATATTCTTTCTCCGGTAAGTACAAAAGCTGACTCTTTGCAGGTCAACTAATGTAAAAACATGCCTGTTTTTTTTTTATGAATCTATAACAGTGTTGCAAATAGCGTAGAAATCAATGAACCACAACAAAGCTGACACAACAGACCGGTTAACAGACCAAACAAGATAACAAAACAGCAAAGTCGGCAAAATTATGATGTTGTTTCATTGATAATGGTTATTAGCGAAAAACATGCAAAAACGAAATCAATAAAAAACAACCATGCAGATAAAGATTTGTTATAGGATGTGTTGTCAAAGTATAAAATCAAGGCTTTAAAATAATGTTTTAAAAAATTGAACTGCGTCTTAGGTGTGAGCTGACTGTGTCTGTTGTATATTAACGTTTGCATCCAACACAAATGATTCTACTCATTAATTGCACATATTTCATTTGATTACACTGCATTTAAACATCACACTGAACTCTTAATGACCCCTTAGCTTCATTCATTTATGTATACTGTAGCAGGCACATAGAGTGCCATATAATGCTGTCGAGTATTTAATCCACAGACATTGACATAACAGTCACAGATTCCTGCAGTTACATTGAAAAAAACGCAGGCTGGTATGGGGAGCCCTTTCCTGGAAAACTTTTATACGGATCCAAAACTTCTAGGCTGGCTATGAGATAAATGCTGCAAAAACTTCTCTGAAGCCTCATACATCGTCTGTACAAAAACACACCAGAAGCATGATGTTGCACACCACATGAATTGGTTTATATTTGTTTCAAATAAGGAAGTCAAAGTCAATAGAAACGCAATCATTTTAAATAGTGTAACATCAGCGCAAATCATGGTTAATTTCGTATTAGTGTGTAGAGTTCAGGAGATGGGACATGTGTTTGGGTTTACAGCGCTCACACAATGCTGAGACTCGAACACCATGTCCATGATCAGATCAGCTATTTACACATGTACATTTGTTTACGTTTTTCCTCCAGATATACATAAATGCTCAAGTAGAAAATCTATTCAAGTTTTTGGCATCGATTTTAGCATAGAATAAATAACATTTGAGTAATTAAGTTATTGATGAAAAGTGACAAAAATCTATGACAAATATCAAAATACAGACTTCTTTTCTTCAACACTATGAAATTAAAGTACTCATTCAATGTACAATTAAACAACATCAAAAGGGAATAATTTTTTAACTGTAGTATCTTGAGGAAAATAAGCAAAAGATTTACTTGTGTTATAATATCATGCAGCTTTTGTTATATTTAAAAGATTTAATTTTGTTACATTTATAAATATTATTCTTTCTGCAAACAACATGCTTCAGTTGTTCAGACTGTTTCTTCAGGTCATCACTAAAGTACCGGTCATCAGACTCTAAATTTAGCACGTCACCGGGCAGATTCATTCTCAGGTAGGCTACACAACCAGCTATTCCTATATTTCATGGCTATAATATTAAATTAATGTGCCTGCCATCAGTAGAATATTCAAGAATGTTTCCACCTGTCAATCACACACCTGCTATGATGCCTGATACTGGTGATGCAACTACTGACTTTCATTTGAACTTGAAGGCTGCTGACAATCATAAACAGTGTTAAAAACCTTTCAGAGTGCCTGTTCACCTTACTTAACCTCTACATTTGGATAATGCCTTTAGATGTAAACAAACAAAAAATCTCTGCCATATACTGTTCTCAAACTGGGGACCAGGAACCCCATGGAGGCTCAATGAGGTGCTTGGGCATCCACGAAAAATTTGAGAGGAAAAAAAATATAATTTACCTAAATGTAATTTTAGGGCTGTCAAAGTTATCGTGTTAACTTAAGAAATTGATTAAATGTGTTTAATACTGTTTATGTGCATTCCAAAACATTTGTTGAAATCATTCGATTAAATCATTTTTAATCACTAATCTTTTATCAGCCCCGGTTTTTAAATGTAAGAAATCATTTATAAAGGTTTTAACATATTACATTATTCTTAGTGGGTAGAAAATATAGGCTACAAAGAAAACATTATCCAGATATTATTATTATTATATTATATATTTTCATCGTCTCTTGCTTTATTACATTGACAGTTATCAGTTATTTACAGTACAACAATTATTTAATTTAGCTAACAACATATTGGCTTTATTATATCAGGCTTTATCTTTGAGTTTTCAGTAAAAATGAGCCTATATGAAAATATAAATCTGCCTTTAGCCTATAATTGACAGCAGGTTCTCTCGCTAATGGATCATCATCTTTGGGGTCCTTGGCATAAAAAAAACCCTGGTCTAAAAGAAGATGAAGATACGTATAACTTCATCTTTATAGGCTATATAAAAGCAACACGTTTTTGTCAGTATAGCCTACTTTTTTGTTTAATAATTACTGGCTATTACATACATTGCGCACGAACTTGACGTCTCAATTTTGGAAGAGACTGTCCAATATATTATCATTACTCAAAAAATATCACTGCCACAAATCTGTAGCCTACTTAATCTTTGTTAATCCGGAAATATGTTGCTAATATAAAAATGCTACCTTTACTCTGTGGAGATAGAGTAATCTCGTCGTCAAGAACATTCTGTGAACAGTAGCCTAGGCTACTGTAGGCTATGCTATGTACATGCTCTTCATTAATGCTGATCTTTACTTGTCACATACACAATTAGAAACTTAAGTCGTTTACATGAACACTTGTAAAGTTTAGAGTTTCATTTAATCTCAATGGGAAGGTAGAAAATAATAGCCTAGAGAGCATGCAAAACTCTAAAACCATATTCAATTCTTACCAGTAAATGAGCGAAAGTCCATCAAAACGCTCGAGCTGTCTTCCACCGGGGTTCAGATAGGACATTGCATCCAACTCAAACGTTAAAGTTGAAATAGCCTGCTCTGGAAACGGAATTATATGCTGCCTCCAAATATGACCACCAGACACATCACCGCGATTTCATGTCATGCTTGTGGTTTGCGCATGCAGCCTCGCTCAAGAGTCAGCGTTCATTCAGCATTAAATCAATGATACAGCAACTGCCAGAGGGGGAGAGAGAGAGAGAGAGAGAGAGAGAGAGAGAGAGAGAGAGAGAGAGAGAGAGAGAGAGAGAGAGAGAGAGAGAGAGAGAGAGACTCAACTATGCCAGTTTCTAATCTGTAAAACACGTGGTTTTCATGCTGACCTGGTCGTCTGTTAGACAAAACTACTACATCTTGTCGACAGCCCTCTGGTCACATTACTTTGACTTTGCCAAACTACAGGTAGGCTAATGTCTGTGTATGTGTGCTGGGATGTGTGAGTCTCTGGCTGCCTCTCAAGAACCATGAGCTGTCTACCTAGAGAGCATTTCAGGGCATCAGTGTTGCTGAGATAGGTAACTAAGCTTTGATTGGTTAATACAGAGATATACTTTGTATAGGCCTATGTGCAGTCAAACTGAGGTAAAGCCAATGACCGTTCAGCTTCAGGTTGACCTGTTCTAAGACATCCGCTGCACTGCAGCCTAAACACCAGAAGGGTTTCCAATTTCCTCATATAGACATTTGTTTGTAACACCAATATCTGTCCCTGTAGCTTCATACGTAAGCCAAATCAAAACCATTTGTTCTTTTGGTGCATAAACCATCACTCTTTGTAATTACTTTAATTAGACCTCAAAACCAAGGCCCTCAGTTATGTAAAGGCATCTGCAATACCTAAGAACTAGTTCTGCCATGAGGCCATTTTCTGCCTTAAAGCAGCCTACACAGTCATTGCTCTGGCACCTGTTTGTGTGACAAACTTATAAAGGACACTAACTATGTAACTCCTCCTTCATTTAGGCCTACATATGAACCAGAGAAGTGAGGAGAGTGATTTGTGTGTGACTGTGTAAATTCATTAAGTCTTAACGAAATAGGATTTGCTGTCTTTTTCTTGAGAAACTCTGATATAGTAAAAACTGTTACACACATTTACCATGGTATTATTCACTTTCACCTGTTGCAGTTATTGTTACTAATGTACAATCAATTAATAGAGGCCAAGGACACAATATGTAAAAAAGCTTGAATAAGTTGATATGAATCAAAGCAACACTCCTGGTCAAATTAAAACTTTGTTTGTTGTTGTTCTTTAGAAACATTTAGTTTAAGTTTAAATTTATTATTAATTTATTAACAAAACTAAAATCAGAGAATGTCCCTTTGGCCTACATTGAAAGAATTTTCAACATTCCAGATCAATGTAATTTGCATACAGAATTCTGATCAATGTTCTTTCTCGCATCTGTTTGCAAACCGAATTCTGTTTGGCCTTTTTTTTCTCTTGCCACTATTTAACCACAGGGGTTTTACACACAAAAAAAGAGGCTGTTGAATCTGAGGAGGACACTAGTGACTGTATCAAGTTACCACTATTTTATTGTAGAAACAATAATTTAGTATGATATGGTATTCTCTTTACTACGGTTTTACCATGAAAACTATTGTAAAGAGATTGCTTTGAGTCTTCTGCTTCAAGTAAAAATTATTCAGTTCTGTTTATGGCCATCATACATTATCCCAGAATAAGATGGCAAATTATCGCAAATTTGCCTTTAAATGTATCTTATTTAGCTTCAAACAAGCATACTATTGTATATTGTGTTTTCTAAATGATGGTGCAAAATTTAGAGGTGTTATTTAGTACCTGATGCACCTTTTCAAAGTCTCCCCCTAGTGGTGAGGTTTGGTAACGCAGGGAAACGCACATCTACAGGCTAATTGCTGAGACAACTTTAGTGAGTCGTCAGTGCAGTTAGCCATATCATCCTCCAGACTCCTGGCATACATACTTTACATTACTTATACTCAGTATTTAAAGTGTGCCGCAAGTTACAGATGACTGGCACTTAATCAGTATGTTTACTCACTTGCTGTGCATCATTTCAGCAGGTCTGAGAGTAAGCGATAGTGGCATCCTGCCTTAGAAAGAAAAGTCACTATAAGTTCAGTGCCATGGTGACTACAATGCTTGACATACTTTGATGAGATCATGAAGTGCGGCGTAAAGAGACAGAGAGAGTGACAGAAAGGGTGTGGCAGCGTGTTTTTAGATAACATAGTAGATCAGTGCACATAACTGCCCGTTCACAGTCATTCTGTCAACATTCCTACTTATCTGAAAGGCAATGTTCCTTGTCCGTCTTAAGCAAGCAGTGAGGAATTACAGCTTTCGACAGCAGATTCCCTAAAGTGACATTTTCAATAACACATCATATTGATCAAAGAACCCATATGGCTTCTTAAAAAAGCATGTTTAACACTCTTTCTAAATAAATGAAATGGCTGGGCCCAGGCAGGATTGGCTGGTTTTCTCAGACCCTACCCGTTGTAGAATGTAGGTGGGGCTGCACCGTCTGCAATCAGACCCAGCCGAGCAGGTTCGTTCTGAATCTCATTCTTGACCTGGGTGTGGTTGTCACCTGTTCTCAATGTGTCAATGCCACTCCATGACTCTTTTATACATACTTGTTACACTGACATAGCCACTTTCAGCTGTACATTTTCAACGACAAAAACAATAGCAAATTCTTAAGGGATGAATAGTGATTAGCCAATGGTGGATCTGTTGCTCTGTTGAGAAAAATCATTGCTCTGTTGAGATTTTCTGCTTAGGATTTGAGGCCATGGCCAGTCTGGTTTGCTGAACTGTGGCTGGGTCATAACAGGATTGTTGCAACACAGCAGTTTTGTGTGTCAGAGGGTCTTTGGGAGGTTTTCAAACTCACTGAGCCTTGGCTTCCTGCTTTGTCCACAGTCTCAGGGAGGATTCAGCCATTCTCTGAGGCTGGACTCACTCTGCATGCCCGAAAGAGTTCCCGAACAGCATGGAAATGTAGTACCTAAAACAGAGTAAAACAGAATCTTTAGTATAGAAACTAGAAACTTGTACTGGTAACGACGACGATACATACTATGTGATACTATATGATACGATATGATAACAATACGATAACCAAACAAAACTTGAACCCTAAAGGTGCGGTCACATTTACTGTTGCTTGGCAAAATTTCATGGGTGATATCCAGTCATTTCAATTGGAATTTACGTGACTGGGAATTTCGCATCAGGTACAAGTTTTCCCCACGTTAACCAACAAAATTCTTCTTGGTTTGAAAGTGACTTCTGTGCTTTGTGCATCACTGCTGACAATGGACAAATTTGTACCTCTTTTGCCAGGGGGAATAATGCAGAGAAATAATAAGTCTGGAGTGACATTCATCAATGTCAAGTTCACATGTGCAGTCTCAAAGCTACAGTCTTCATCTGTTCAAGCGTACGTGACAGAAAGAATATTTTGAGGATGAAACACATGCTGAGCATCACTTTTGTCTCACCTCTAGGTCTGACCAACTTCACACACTGAATCATTCAACTGGTACAAATTCAGATAATAAAGCATTTACATGGTGAATTACTGTTTTAGCTGAAACAGAACATTTAAAGTAATGACCTTTCTTGGCCTCTCACTAAAACAGCATTTTTAGTGGTTTTGTAAATGTTCCTCTTTGGCTTAAAGAAGTAATCTGTCTAAGAACCCAAGTGTCACCTTTATCAGAAAGAAAAACAGGTGTAATGCAAGACTTTACGACTGCACAGCGTATCCCCTTCAGAGACAAAAGTTGTGAAGCTATGTTGTCAGCAACAATGTCTCAAATACCTCAGCGGATGGCTAGCATATTTGCATCTTATGGTTTCTAGGTGTCTTTTTAGGGACATATTGGAAAGAGAAACTGCGCGACACACCTTTAGCGACTAAAAAATGCAGTTGTGTATTTAACAAAGCAGGTGCTGACACTCCTGCCATTGAACCTTAAATCTTCACACCCGGAAAAACAGACACTCCTCTTTCATTAGAAATCAGAAGATTGATGAATGTAATTTCTACATTTGTTTTAGAAATTTATAAGGTAATATGGCTAATATAAGTGACTTGGTTTTTCATGTTTTAATCAAATGTTATACTGGTTTGCCTATTAGTGGAGGATTTTAAGAAATCCTTGATATGAGACTCATGCTTTATTCTTAAACTGTCAGGTAGGGCAGTCTATTTTGGTTGATAGCTCAAAACTACATGTTTAAAATACTTTGGTCTCTCCACCCATGTTTGGATAATGCACCTTGCACTGAGAGAAATGCTCAATGCAATGCAGTACACACCCCACAGTCCATACACGTTTATCACAGACGAGACTCTCCACCGGAGGAGAATGAACGGTCATTTGTACCCCCCACCACTAAAAAGTCTACTTCACGATGGCTAATTGCACACAAGCTCATCGTTACAATATTGAATTATGTGTTTTGAGTTCCAAAGTAGGCCCATCCTGGCAGAGGAATGCTAAGAAACCCACACGCAATCAAATACACTAGTACTTCAAATCTGGCAGCACAGGTCTCACTGCTGAATTGTGTTCACATGTTCCACACATCCGTCAAGCGCTTTAATCACCTTCACTATGGGTGTGTGTAAGGGAATTCCGGCCTTTCACCTGTTTCATAAATTCCGGGTTCCAAACCCACTTGCACTGAGTATTATTCATTATCAGCAGTACATGCAAATATCTATTCATTTGCATACAATGTGTGATGACAAATTCATTTCTTGCTCTTTTCTCTTGTAAAATATGTAGCAGCTAGAATGTGAACAACAGTTGAAAAGACACTTGATACAAGCACTTCTGGCATAGAAGAAACTCTGCAGGTAATGAAAAATGACACAAAAACCCATTCACACATAAAGATCATTAGGAAGTGTTATATATAAACACTGTTTGAGTAGTATGGCTGCTTGTCAAAGTTAATATTTAAGCCCTTGGAATGGACTGTGTTCACTTTTAGCCAATTTCACACAAGGACTCCACAGTTGTAGCTTATCTTTGGGCATTCCTTTAGAGATGTGATATAATATTGCATTGCAGCTATATCCATAGTAACACATTTCATGTCTTCTACAGCTTCAGGCATTAAGGCTCTTTTTATAGGGTACTCAATATTTTTTCACTTACTTTTACAAAATGTACAAAAACCCATTTATCATTAAAAAAAATTATCAAATTAAATATATTGTCACTGTACTGAAAAGCAAATACGATTATTAAAATATTATCTGAAAAGTATTTATCAACTTACTCGTATCAAGTTGATAGTATATTTCCCCCCAATATTAATAGCTGATGTAAAAACCATTGTTGATAAACACTGTTAATTAATTTCAGATTTATTTAGTAAAGCTCTTTTCAACTTTGATTGACCCAAAAATACATTATAAAAAAATTGTTTTCTTTTAAATTTTACACAGAGCCCCTAGCACCCCTTTGCTTCACCCAGACCCCAGATCACATTAATTGCATACACATTATTAGTGTTTTTTAGTGTTATTTACATACTATTGTAGTATTTCATAATAATTTAAATTAGCTTTTGTTTTATATTTTCAGTTTTCATTTTAATTTAGGTTTTAGTGATTTTGGTTATGTGCTTTTGTCATTTTATTAGTTGTTTTTAGCTTCTATTTAGTTTGAATTTATTTTTAAATTAAAGTTTTTGTCATTTTAACTCAAACTTATTCTATTTCAGTTTGTTGCCATGAGGCAACATTTTCATTTAAGTTTTTTTTTTTATCTAATATTTATATTTTATTTCCACTTTATTTCAATTAACGAAAAGCAATTTAATAGTTTACATTTTATTTCTGACAGTATTCAACATGTAAGGGGATTGTCTGGGTTTGCTATGTGTTAAGTTCTGTGTTTTTAGTTATTGCTATGCTTTCTCATTGATTTGTTTATGTTTTAGGCTACACCTGTTGTTAATTTATTTTCATTTAGGTTCCCATAGAAACCTGAGACTTGCGCTTAGGACTGCACATCCGCATCGGCTTGCCTAGCCTAAAAAATAAGCTTTTTTTTGCGCTATTTGAGTACAAACAGCATCTATGGGGCAGTTCATGTCAGATTTTGTTACTGATTTGAAATATGTTATTTAATTGTGTTCGGCAAGCAGTTTTTGAGATTTCAGGATTCCCCTATTCAAATAGGCTTTATAGGACTTGGTCTTGGATGCCTGAAATAGCTGCCTGGAGGCGTTACAAATATGGCCGCCGAGTGAACAGACTTTCATTGAAAGGGACTTTGGTGTTTGTTTAATAAACTTTGATAATGCTGCAAATAGATCCTTCTCATCATCGTTTTTGCAACCAACTGTGACAACACACTAGTTCACACTTGTACATGTTTATGCACTTTACAGTTTTTAAAAGGCTCAAAGCTTCTTATATCAGTATAAACATTAGCATAAAATATTCAAATATTTGAATTTTGGTTTGAGGTCAATGCAGCTGATCAATGTATTTGAGGGCTAAAGCCTGTTGACACCTGTGGACACGTTGGTATTTGTTTTATTCTACTGCACTTCTTCAGCTAACCCTGTGTCATATTATTCTTGTTTTTCATTCATGTTTAACTGTAATTCAGATAACCAAAATGCATCCTCCTGGGTCAACTTGAAATCATACGCCCTCAGAAATAATTTGTCCTGTGCTCTGTTTACTTGTTTGTGCTTTATGGTTTGCGTGTGATTACACCGCAGTCTTCACCTAACACCTGTTGAATTGGTGTCTGAGAAAAATTCATTATTTATACAGCGTGAGGCCTAAGGCATACTGGAAAATGGAATAGTAAGAGAGATACAGAACACCAAACTAGTATTGCTGTTGCTTTTCCATCTGCTTCCATCCAAAAACAGACAGTAAAAACACACACAAATGCACACATACACATCCCCTGATGACTCATTGTTTAGCCATCCAACAATACCCGGTTCTCATTACTTTTTCCTCTGTTGGCATTAAGAAGGGTCCTCTAGTGACTCTAGGCACTGTTCAGAGACAATTGCGATGTTTTAAATCTGTTTCAGATATGTACCATGGCTATAAAAATGAAAACTGCTCTGCAGTTTAACAAGCACATCAGCAATCAGTCTAAAAAAAGATCTGGCTTTTAAAACTCTTCATGAAGCGGAGTCTCACAAAGTAGCTGCATCCCAAACAAAAGTCGGACTGGATATGTAAACTCTCTGTTAAGCTGACACTCTAGTATGAGAGAAACATTTGTTATGTCCACCCAGAAATTTATGGCAAAAAAAAAAAAAAAGCCATCAATAAATAAGACATGCTAATTTGTACTGTGGTGCATGTGTTCATGTTTTGTTTACATGAGAAGCAAGAGTCATTATACATTTTAAAAAGTTGGTGTTTGTGATTTGCCCTTTTCTAGCTAAACATTAAATAAACATCAAAATTAAAGTCGGCATGAAACGGAAGTTGCAATGGTTTTTTCATCCCTATTTTGATATCCGAGTGAAAAATCAGGTCCTCCATTGAAAGGTTCCCTGTCAGGAACCCAAGCAATCCAATAGGATCCAATTCCTTTTGATAGGTACTCTCTTTAGTTACAATTCCTACAAAATCATGTTATTATAAATGCTGTTTGAACTATGTTATAATGACCTTTAATGTCTGTATTAGTTAATGTACTAGCATAGCATACAGATACACGCATTTGCACTTATTTCACTTTTGTCTTATAAATATTGATTGGGTGGTGTGTGTGTGTGTGTGGGGGGGGGGGGTTTCAAATATTATTTATTAAAAAATGTACATTTTTTGTAATTCTACCTTTTTTGGCACAATTAACCATTTTTGAACAGTCAACTGTATTAAATTAGTTAACAATTTTGAATATGTTTATGTTAAATGATAGTTTATGAAAGATTGAATAGGGCTCAAGCACACATCTAATTTTATTGTTTTAAATCATGAGATACCCAAAAGTATCGTCATTGTGGACTGAGCCTACACTCCATGGCCACAATTCTATCCAAATAATCACAGTAAACGCTGATGTTGCTTACTTTACTGAATGAAACAACATAGCATACTATTGATTAAAAGTTTGCTCTTAAGTCTGTATATTAGCCTGTTAAATGTATCCCACGAAAGTACAGAAGTAACAGGACGACGCCTCTGTTTCGATTGGATGCAGGTATGTCTCTCAGAAAGGGGCGGACACCAGCCAGTGCTTTAAATGGGCTTGACGTTATTAAGCACGGCTAACATTGAGAGCTCCTGTTCGTGGGAGGATAGTTGCGGTTTCATTCATAGTGGGCGTTGTAAGTGAGGTGTAGCTGTCCTGGAAGACGCTACAGGTAGTTGAACGACAAACACCAGAGTGGGATCTTAACTGAGCCATTTTAACAGCTAGACGGGTGTTGGAGAGACACCGCAACTGTCATCATGTTCAAGAAAAAGACTACAAAGAGCATTGCGCCCATCACTGAAAAAAGGTTGGTGGCAACCGGATACACTTATACGTTTTGTTGGGATGAGGACTTTCATTCGCGTCACTGAGGAGTCGCGCGCGACTGTTTTAACTCTGTTGCGTTTCATTCTCTTTGGTTTGTAGTAGCTACATTAGCCACGGTGCACAATATAACTTAATAACTTAATTTAAAATATCAGTTTCTGCTAAATCGGTTTTGGGCTTGCTTGACGTGTGGTTACTGTAGTAAAGGGTGTGGCGCTGTAACAGGTTGGATAACTTTTCCCTGAGATATTGCGTGACTTGCGTGATTATTCTGTACTAAACAGAGTAGATTTATGTAAATTAATATTAGAGGAATATACAGTAGGCCTAGTCATTGTATTATTTATTTTTTATTATTATTATTTATAATTAGTATGTGTATATATATATATATGCTATTATTAATTTGATTTAACACTAAACATTATTATTAGGCCTATATTATATTTTATATTATATCTTGTTGCATATTAGTTCTCAAATTACATCTGTATCAGTACAGGCTGGAGTCAACATATGTAGGGAATGTTTAAAGAAAGCTGATTGGTTAAGGGTAAAAGTTTAATCAGAGTGACAATTTCAAGTTCAAACAAGCATAAACTACTGATGGTTTGATAGATGAGTCTAGCCTCGAGCTTTGTTCCTGTAGGACTCTATATAGGACAATAATAGTAAGGTAGTTCACTGCAACTGTGGAAGATTTTAGGAATATGGTTTCAGTTTGAGTCAAATTTATTTTATTGGTTACAGATGTACAAAAAAACAAGTTTTCTTAAACACATAGTTTTCTGTGTAGGTCATCTTTGGGTGTCGTTTGGCTGTGCTACGCGCAATGGGTCCCTCAGTGTCAAATGTGCCAAGTTTTGTCTGCTTTTGACAGAGACCAGGCATGACGTACAGAGATATGGGCAGTTTGCTTGCAGTGAACTGTAAAAGGACAAAACCTTAGTCTATTTCATAACACTGTTCTTAAGATATCCGGATTTCATAGTTTATGTTTTTGCATTTGTATATTTTGTATACGGAACACCTCTAGGAAAGGGAAGCGAGCATCAAATAATTACTTGCCATGCCCAGAGCTTCTTCTCAAATCTTCTCAAATAATTTTCTCTTGACAGCAAAAAAATAATAGATAGATAGAGCTTTGTTTTTCTATTTTGCTTTAATGGTTGTTTTTGATTAAATAAATTACAACAGCATTTGGTTGCATAATCGCTTTCTTTAACAATCCAGCTGTGTTTTGCCACACCTTTTGATGGGTTTTACATACAGATGCATTTATTTCAGGTGACATAGAAAGTCTTTTTAACCTTCTTGCATGTGTGAATAAAACCAGTTAGACCGGTTTGAGTTTCTAACGCCCTCGTTAAAGCCACCTTCTTGTTGTAATTATCATCCTCATTTACATATCTCACTCATAACTCAGTTTTACGGTTGTTTTTGTTGTTTTCCATCTCAAATGAACACAAAACTGTGTTGTGTTTTCTTATTCATGACATTATCATTTTAACCAGTGTAAGAACTGCCATTAACATGCACTAACCTTATTATTAATGATTCATGCTATTGTATGTTCAAATAACATCCCTTGTCCTTAAGGCAAATACGGCCCAAGGTGCATAATTTGTTTTCTGATCAAGTTTATTCATGTCCACCGTGCACTGTCAAACAGTATTTTTCTAGAATTCGTAGAATGCACTAAAACTATGCTAGGCTACAGTTATGGTGAACAGCATTTCTTTTTTTTTTTATTCAGTACGGTTCAGCTGAGACAATATTTTTTGATAGCACCAAGGTTCTCCTAATAGATCTGAAGTCTGTGCCAGATGATGTGGAATGAAAGTGTTTCAAGTCCTGTATTTATTTTCAGAGCATCTCAGCATGACAGATAAGTGAAGTGAGGTGTTATGTCCTACATCCCAGAGATTCAACATAACAAATCTACTACATTCGCTGCAGTATTTTGGGAAAATGCAGACCGAAACTTGTACATTTGGCTCACTTAAACTATATCAAACTGCACCAACAAAAACTAATTTCCTTTTATTTCACCTCAGAACACCTGAAATTGATTTGGCGACCCTGATTGACAAGTTGCAGAAGAATGCAGACAAGGTGGAAAAGAACATCATTGAGACAGAACAGAATCTCAATAGGGTAGGTACAGTAAACACGTCTGTGGATTACAAATCAAAGCATGTTAATCGTTAAGCATGTTAATGTCATCTTTAAATATGTCCATTTAGGGTTATTTGGGTTAAAATAGTGGAAAGTTTATGCCAGTGTTATTTTAGTATTATTTATATACTATTGTAGTATTTCTCAGTATCTTGAAAACAGCTTTTTTGTTTGTTTGTTTTCATTTACATTTTAGTTTAAGTGATTTTTGTTATGTATTTTTGTCATTTAATTCTTTTTTGTTTTATATATATTTATACATATTTTTACATAGCTTTAATTCATTATTATTTCAGTTTAAGTTTCGATCATTTTAGTACTTCAACTTATTTGATATTGGTTAGTTGCCAAGTCTACATTTTAATTTTCTTTTAAGTTTTTTTTTGTTTTGTTTTTTTAAGTTCAAGTTTTTCCATCTAATATTTTATTTTATCCCAGCTTTATTTAAATTAACAAAAACAATTTGTAATAGTTTTAGTTAGCATTCACAACACTGGTGTATAGCAATGGAAAAATAATCTTTAAAGGAATAGTTCACCCAATATTGTTATTATTTACCCTCATGTAATTCAAAACCTATTTGAAGTTTTTTCCTTCTATGTAACACAAAATAAGATATTTTTAAGAATCTTAAAAAAAAATTGTCTCTACAGTGAAAGTCAGTGGAGTTCAAAATAACACTGGACCCCATTGATATGGAAAAAAAAATCTTATACATTTTTACAAATATCCTCTTTTGTGTTACACAGATGAGAGTCAGACAGGTTTGGTATGACATGAGTGTGAACTATCCCTTTACCTATTGTTACATAACTATCATTATTTGTGTTGCTCATTGACCATTTCTAGGATATCAGGAAGATCAATGAGGGCAAGCAGCCCCTGTACCAGGAGGACACCAACAAGAGGATCCAGAACTCACTGGAGCTACTGAATAGCCTGGATGATGATGCATCCCAAGCCACCCTTTTGCAGCACCCTCAGGCTGAGATGATTGAGAAGGAGTATGTTTTTATAGCCACCTTCAAACTGAAATATCTGATAGCATATCATGCTATATGCCATGCAAGCAGAATTATATGCTGTG
This sequence comes from Gila orcuttii, assembly GCA_026230005.1. NCBI lineage: Eukaryota > Metazoa > Chordata > Actinopteri > Cypriniformes > Leuciscidae > Gila > Gila orcuttii. The sequence continues at coordinate 37,675,243 of JAPDVR010000003.1, read as the reverse complement.
AATGCTTATGCTATGGTATTGTGGATGACTAATTTTTGTTCTCTTCAATGAAAAAGTATGAGACAGCTGCGATTGCGTGTGACGAAGCTCCGTGAGGATCACACTCGCATTTACAACATCACACGATCTGAGCAGGTTCCCAGCGTCAACTGGGGAAAAATGATTGATGAAAAACTGGTGTGTATCTAAGCATACCTCTCTCGGTTTCTTTCTTTCGAATATATGATTTCAAATGCAAATGATTCATGGTCAAATATTTTCGGATGTAGGCAAATTTGAACAACAAAGGATTCGGACAGGATCTGCCCACCATCGAGAATGAAGTGGAGGAGCACAATATTTTCCACAGTGAAGTGGAGGCATTGGCTCCGTATATCACTGCAGACCGGGTACATTTTTTTAACTGTTGGTTTTCAAAATAAAATGCAATACAAGAAGAATATTTGACTGTTTTGAACAGTCATGCGGGTGGCATCTGTGACTCATTTGCTTATTACTTGCATCACAGGACGGTGTGGATGGCCAGCAGGCGAAGTACAACAAACTACTGGTGAGACTTCACTTTCTGCCTTAAATTTGCTACCTAGTTATGCACTAAAGTTGTACTAGTTAAAGACTGAGAGTTAGTTGTCAGTTCACGTGTCTCAAAACACTGTGGATTTCACCATGTCCATTGCAGGCGAGCTCAGCAGCACGTCAGAAGAACCTGCTCAGTCTGAGAGATTACATGCAGCGCTGCACCAACGAGCTCTACTGGATGGACCAGCAAGCTGATGAGCGAATAACATATGACTGGAGCGACAACAATCTGGACTACCCTGCCCGAAAGAGGCAGTACGAGGTAAGGCTTAGAAGCCATTTAGTGATTGGTAATACAAGCCTAGATGGCACTAAGACTTTCGAATATGCTTTCATGATTCAAACCTCTACAAAGTATATGATTATAGTACTGAAATGCTTATTAATAAACTATACTTATAAATATTTTTTTAACATGCTGCTTGACATCTTCATCAGAACTTCATCAGCAAGTGTCTGGAGTCTAAGGAGAAAACCATTACCCTGCTGAATGAAGATGGAGAGGAATTTATTGAGCAGAACCATCCGGGGAAAAATGTCATTGGGGTAATATTACAATCCGTTTGCTTTAATGATTAATTTCACCCCCATTGAATTTATAGTCAAACACTGGCAGTAAAACTGCATTAAAATACATTGGCACTGTTTCAGGCATTCTGGGATGTTGTTTTTGTAAGTGTATATTTTACAGTGTATAACTGTACTGCACTATAAAGTAGTATGCAGTAAATATAGAATAAGAAAAATGACTCCAGTCTAATCATATATCAGTCTTCACACTCCATTTTCTCTGAGCATAGTTGAGCCAAACAGCATATATATCATAAAGGATGTGATCCTATTTGAAGCACAATAATCTGCTTCATATTTTAAAATAACCACCATAATTGATATGTGGATTAAAGAAGTATTTACTTGCATAAAGCTGCGGGGGGGAAATTATTCTTAATCACAGGCTCCTTAAAGACATTTGACAAAATTATGTCACTTATGTGTAAATAAATAAATAAAAACGCGATAAAAACACAGGTGGTAAAGTAGGAAGACATTGGGCTAGCACACATTAGGTAAAACTGCTATGATTGTAAATAAACTAAACTTAAAATATTGCTTCATTGCTAATAACTAAAGAAAAAATATGAAAAATGGCATTTTAAATTAAAATATAATTTTAAATATACTTTAAATGTGATAATTTAAAGTATTCTCAAAAATCTAAATGATAAGATGGCGCATACATTTAAAGCTACTGCGGTATAGCCATATACAGTATGCCTATTCTAAAACATGTCTTGGTTTTAGGCACACATGGATGCCGTGCATGCGGATTGGAAGGAATACCTCAACCTGCTCATCTGTGAAGAGAACCACCTCAAGAACATGGATGACTATCACAAAGTCAGTCTACATTTTACACACTCATTTCCTGTTCCATATTCTATATTGCTTTCAGACTTGCTCAGTTGCATTATTCCTTCCTTTTTATTTTTACAGTTCCACAAGGATGCAAGAGACACCAACGATTTGTTGAAGCGCCTGGAGACCGAGATCAACCAGAAGTATAATCCAGAGTTTAAAGACATGTACCAGATTGAGGGGCTCATTACTGACCTGGATGTAAATATATTGTTTAGTTTGGCACCTATATTGAATTTCTTTTTAATTCATATAATGGTTATATTAAATGATTAATGAATTAAAAGGTGTCTTCACTATCTAAGGCTGTCTGTGTTTCTATTGCCAGGATCAGTCAAAGGCCATGGGTCATTTTGACGAGCGACTGAAGAGTCTTCAGAAGCGCAGCCTGCAGGTGCTCCCTCTGAAGTACCGCAGGGAAACTCCTCAGAAACTGCTTCCTATCGAGGCTCTGTGTGAATACGAGGCTAATGAGGTATGAAGTTTGAGCTCTCGCTCACTCTGTGCATGCAGCTTAGAGCTCCGCTAATACCAGTCAGTGAAACATCAGCTATTATCATGAGTAAGCACAGAAAACCGTTACACTCTGGCTCTGCTCGGGTTTTCGGAGTCCCCCATCTAATGTATTTAAATCCTTAAGACGCCCTTCACCCAAACGATTCATCTCATATAAACCTCTGGAGACGTGTGCAGGGGATTTTGTACGGATTTCACATTTATTTAAGGAATTTGTTTTTTTTGCTGCAATATCAAGTTGAAACAGAGCTTACTTTGCTTATTTTGAACGACACAGGGTTCAATTTTGCGAGGGGAGCGGTACACCCTGCTCAGGAACAATGGGCCCAAATGGGACGTGAAGGATGCAAATGGCTGCACCATGAGTGCTCCAGGAGTGTGCTTCATAATCCCGCCAACCGACCCTGAGGCTGTGGCCCTTGCTGACAAGTGGGTATTTCTTAATATCTGTATATGTCATGTGTAAATGTGTCAGTTGTGTCTAATATTACATTTTTTTTTTGTAGTCTCATAAATCAGCACAAAAGCATCAAACAGAAAGTAGCCAGCAGCAAATCTGGACTACAGGCACGACTGCTAGAGCTAAAGAAAGACAGTACAGGCGGTCAAGGTTTGTCTCTTATGTTATGATAAACTTAGATGCAAAGCTCTCCTAAAGAGAGTTGAATACTTCATTCATTCTTACCTCCATCCTCAGATAAACAAGAGCAGCAATGCCGTCAGCTGATGGCAGGACTGGATAAAGTGGTCAGTGATCTGGATAAGCAGGAGAAGTCCATTTACTCTCGTGTGCGCCCCCCACTGGAGCAAACACGTCCTGTTCAAGACAGCTTTGACAGGCTACAGGACATAAAGGTACAAAGTTTGGTGTCTTAATGTTTATTCTGTAGTGGACAACAAGTGTCATGTGTCTGACTAAATGTAAATAAAAAGTACATTCTAATAATGTTCATTATCATTATATTTCAGTCACATTAGTACAGTGGTTCTCAATTGTTTTTGGTGATGTCCACTTTTAAAGAATAAAAATTTGAGTGCACATTTTAAAGTCATAAGGCCCGTTCACACTGAGAACGATAACTATAAAGTTAACGACATAGGATAAGATATACTTCTAAAAATCATTTGAAGTATAAAAGGATAGCAGAGTCCACTATATCGATTAGCAGCACAATGAAACAATTTCATTGGATACGTTTTCAGAATAATTTTGTCTAGCTGATGAACGATAAAAGCAGTGAAAGCCAATCAGAATCCATCCTGGTTTAAGACCTCAAACAGTTAAAGCAACAAACAACATAAACTGGAGCATGCACTAAGAAACAACAGAACAATATCATCCGCTGGTGTGGAATCTAATATAGCTATTGTTATAGTTAGCTTGGTGACACCTCTAATTTAGGGTCCAATTCTCACGATTAACTCACTATTACCTATGACTTTTGCCTCAATAAACTCCAAATTACTGCTTATTAATAGTTAGTAAGGTAGTTGTTAAGTTTAGACATTGGGTAGGATTAGAGATGTAGAATATGTACTTTATAAGTACTAATAAACAGCCAATATCCTAGTAATATGCATGCTAATAAGAAACGAATAAAAATTATAGTTAATAGTGAGAATTGGACTCTAAAACTAAAGTGTTACTATTATCTTTATAGTTATCATTCTTGGTGGTATTAAAAAAAAAACAGGCATTCAAAGTCAATAAAAGGTGAAAAATAAACTGCACATACACCTCATTTGTTCTCTTGTTTATCATCAACACGGTAGACTTAAATGTGTAAAAGTGAGCAAGCATCTGAAATGACCCTGACCATATATTTCAGTGGCAAATGTCATTTTGACTTTGCCTTAATCCAGTATTTTGTTCATAGGACATTACTTCTGCTGTTTGCAAGATAGAGCCAGAAAAGTCTGCAAAATTACAGGAGGCTGAGACTTTCCTCAGATCCTCTCCCAAATGTTCAAGTGCACCACAGCTCTACTCCAAGGTGGATGAGACTAACAAAAAATACAACAAAGTCGATTTGCTGTTGAAGTGTGCAAGTGACAAGTAAGTACACATCTTTTTCTTTTTTTTTTACAACAGGATTCAAGAATGTCATGCTAAATGAGAACCTAAATTGTGAGCCTAAAAATGTGACTTTTGTAGACTGCAGAACTCCTATCAGCTGGAGAATTCTCTGCAGAATGGCAAAGCTCTACTGTCCACCTATGAAAACAAACTGGCAAGAGAGGAGGTTGCCCCATCCGACCCCACCTCACTGGAGAAGACCCAGCGCGAGTTGGCGGTAAGCTTCGTAATCCATGCCACTTCTTTTTTTTTCTCATGATCTTTTTTTCCTAGATTCACTATATTCAATCATGTCTGATGTATTCTTGTCTTCAGGACATTACATCTGAGCTAAGGAGCAAAAGAGCTATTATCACAGAGTCTGAGCAGAACCTGAGAGATGCCAAGGCCAGCTGCAGCAATATGGCCAGCAAAGTGCAAGAGCATTGCCCTGATATTGAGAGGCAAGAAGCTGATGTTCAGAAACTCAGCAAACGCTTTGACAACCTGAACAGACAAACTGAAGCCAGGTGAGTTCATATTAAACCAAAGTTATTTCAAATGCGAGTGTACTTTAAAAAAAATGTCATAAGAATTGAATTCAGATTAGTCTTTAGTATACTGCGTTCTGTGATTATATTATTTATATTAAATCTAAAATGAATAGAATTGTTTTCACTATTAGTGTTTATGGTTACACTTTACAGCAATTTGTTAATATTAGTTGTTAAATTTAGTATCATGAACATCATTTAATAATCCATTTTAATTTATAAATGTACTATTGTTCACTGTTAATTCATGTTTGTTCATAATACATACATTAATGTTAATTTATACAACTTGAAATTAAAATAATTATTAAAAATTTACAGATCACAAAGTCTGCAAAGAGCCAAAACCGCCTACACCAACTACCACAATGACTATGACAACCTCAATAGCTGGCTTTCTCGAGTACCAAACTATGAGCCACGTGAAACTGATGACATCAAACAGATTGAAGCAAAACTGAAAAATCAAAGAGTAACTTCTATAGTCATTTCTGTCTTTACAATAATTGCACTGTAATATTACAAATTATATTTATTTACCAAAACCATGTTTGAAATGTACAGACTCTGCTCTCAGACATCACAAGAAAGGAATCAGACCTGAACAATGTGTCAAGAAATGCACAGCTTTATCAGCATGCAGTCAAGGTACTAAAATATCCGTGTATTATTTGCAGAGAATTATCCTACTATCATGTTTATGCAAAGCTGTGTGAACTCCTTTGTGCCGTGGCTTTCAGGACTATGAAAATGAAGCAGAGCGGTTTAAATCCATCCTTGACCTTGAAGAGGGCTTGGTTCCCCAGACATACAAAAGGCCCAGACTTGAATCTCCTGCCATGAAAGTGAATAGAGAGGTAAATGTTTTTGAAAAGTAAACAGTTTCCTGGATCAAGTAATTAGAAATTTTTATAGTCTTTTTAATGAGAACAGTTTTTCTGACTGTTGAAGTTTAAACATGTGTTCTAAAGGAATCTGCAATTGAGGCTAAATTCACTGAAGTGAATGCTGTGAACAAGCAGAGACTGCAGAACCTTGAGTTTGCTCAAAGCCTTCTTAACCAGGTAAAACACATTATCATATGCTATGCATACAAATAACAATAGCATGGTATAAGCATTGCTTTTTTAGTGCTGTCAAATCAATTAATCGTGATTAATCACATCTAACATAAAAGTTTGTGTTTACATAATATATATGTGTGTATATATATCATTACATTTTTTTATATATATATATATATATGTATGTCTGTGTGAATACTTTATACACACATTTATATACTGTATGTGTGTCTATGTACATAAATAAGACACACACACACACATACATATATATATATATATATATATGATGTGTATATATATATATATATATATATATATATATATATATATATATATACATACAAAAACATGTTATGAAAACAAACTTTTGTGTTATATGTGATTCATCAATTTGAAAGCACTATTTTTTTTTTTTTTTTTTACTTATTATACACATTCAATATTTTATAATTCTTTATAGCAACCAGAAGTTTCAATAATCAAGCAAGATGTCCAGACTGTGAGATCATCAGCCCCAGGCGAAGAGCCCTGGAGAATCAAAAAACAGCTTCAGGAAGAAATTCAGCGTAGAGACCAACTGGAAAGGGAAATTCAAAGTGTACAGACTGACATCTATTTACTAGAGGGCCAGAAACCACAGGATACTATCGTCAAGAAAGAGCTCATCAAGCAGGTGCCTGACCCTCAACTGGATGAAGAATATCACAGGATCCAGCAGAAGCTCTTAGATGAAAGCAGGACCACTCGTGTTTTAGAGAGTGAACTGGAAACTCTGCGTATAAAGCTGCGTGGAATTGAGACTGAAATGAAAGAGGGAGCTCAGCAGTATACAGTCAAAGAGGTGCTCCGCATTGAGAAGGACAGGGGGCAGGAAGAAGATCTCAGGAGACTAAGAGAAGAGCTAGAGGAAATCAAGCGTCTAAAGATAGTCAGAGAGAATGAAATCATTCAGATTCAAAAGCAAGTGACTATTCTTGCAGAGGAGAAAAGCAAGGAGCAGGAAATAATCACTGAGGAGGAAGTCATTAAGGTTCAAAACGACCCTCGACTTGAGAGTGAGTACAGATTGTTGCTTGAGCAGAAACAAAAAGAAATAAACACCCGAAAAGAACTTGAAGATGAGCTTCGATTCCTGCAGGAGAGATTAAGACGTCTTGAAAAGGAAAAGGCAATGGCTGAGGAAAAGATCTCCATCAAAGAAGTCCTGAAGGTTGAGAAAGATATTGCTTTGGAGAGAGAGGTAGAGAATCTGAGAAGACAGTATGAAGATGAAAAAACAAAGCACAGAACTTCACTGAGAGAGAAAACCGACCTTAACCGCAAGATCACCAGTCTGGAGGAAGAGAAGTCGAGGGTCATAATTCAGGAGAAAGTCCGTGAGATTGTTCGACCTGATCCAAAGGCGGAAACAGAGGTGGCAAATCTTCGACTTGAACTGGTGGAGCAGCAGAGAAGGTGCAGAGATTCAGAGCAGCAGCTGATGTCCCTTCAGGATGAACTGACAATGCTAAGAAACAGAGGCCCACAAATTGAAATCAAAGAGATGATCAAAGAGGTCGTCAAATACAAGATTGACCCTGAAACAGAAAGAGAACTGGAGAAACTCAGGAATGAAATTGTGGATAAATCCCACCAAACAGAGAAGTTCGAGATGGAGATCCTCCAACTCAAAGAGGAGATTCAAAGATGGAAAGACACCAAGCCTCAGATTCAAACCAAAGAGGTCATAAATGAGATCATGCAATACAGAGAAGATCCTAAAACCAAGGAGGAGATTGAGAGTCTCAAGCGGAAACTGGCTGAGGAACAGAGGAAACGTTTGGACCTGGAAAACGAAAGGGCTGCAAATGAAGAAAGGATCAGGCTCAAGAAGATCGACTTGTCACAGGTGAGGGAAAAGATTGTCCAGCAAGAAGTTGTGAAGATGGAGAAGGATCCAGTCCTGAAGTCAGAATGTGACACCTTCACTTTAAATATCAACAATGAGCAGAAACAGAGAGAGATCTTGAAAGAAGAGCTGATAAGGCTGCAGCATCAAAAGACTGAATTGGAACTCCAGCTTGAGGAGCTGGAACGTGAACGCAGAGCACGCAGAGATGCTGAGCTTGAAATTCAGAGGTTGAGAGTGAGGCTCAATGAACTAGAGATTAGGGACAAGGAAAACAGAGAAAAGGTTACAGTAAAGCAAAAGGTTGTACTCCAGCAGGACCCTCAGCAAGAAAAAGAGCACTCTATCCTTCGTCTTCAGGTTGAAGAGGAGAGGCACAAGCGTATGCTCTTGGAGAAGGAGTACAATGCCTTGTTGCAGCAACAAGAAATACTTGAGCGAACGGAAGTGCGTGAAAAAGTTGTGCGAACCGAAAAAATCCAAGTCGAGCGAGACCCAGATGCCGAGATGGACATTATAAGGCTGAAGAAAAGCCTTGAAGAAGAGGAAAGGAGACGTCGTGAGCTGGACCAAGAGATTATCATCCTAAACTCGAAGCTTTCTGAGGTGGAGTTTACTAATACAAAATCATCTAAAGAAGTCGACTACATTCGCGATGAAAGCAACAAGCTACAGCAGGAGAACCAGCGCCTACAGAACGAATTAAGGAAGCTTCAATCTGAAATCCAGATCACATCAAAAGAAACCAGACACATCACTGAGTCTTCTCCGGCAGAGAATAGCAGGAACCTAGAAATTCGACTGGAATCCTTGCAAAGAGAACTCTCTGACCTTAAACGCATCAGAATGGAGAAGGACGTAGAGATTGAAAAGCTCCAGAAGAGTCTCTCTGCAATGAGAGTGAAGAGTGAGCAACGAGAAAGTCACCTCCGCCGTTCAATTGTCGTCATCGATCCAGACACTGGAAAGGAGATGAGGCCTGAGGAGGCTTACAAGCTCGGTCTAATCGACTGGAAAATGTTCGTCAACCTTCAGAGTCAAGAGTGCGACTGGGAGGAGATCACTGTCAAAGGTCCGAATGGCGAGTCCTCTGTTCTCCACGACAGAAAATCAGGCAAGAAGTTTGCCATTGATGAAGCTCTGAGGGCAGGAAACATCACAAACCGTCAGCTGCAACAATATCAGAACAAAGAGATAAGCATCCAGGAGTTCGGTGTCATGTTGTCAGGCAGAGGCATATAAATTGCGCCGGAAATCTCTTTTCATTTTCCCTTTCTCAATACAGTATGTATTTATTTTAAAAAAGCATTTTTATATCAATGCAAGATGGTGTTCCTTTATGGTTATGGTGCTGAATCTGGTTTAATGTTTCTATCACTATTCCTGAAGTGTTTTCATTAAAGATTAGCACTTTGAGGATGTTTTACTGATATCTAGTTCAGTTTCACTGTAATCTGATCTAATACATGCATATAAAGTGTGCGCCTTAATAATAAAGTTACAGCCCAATCTCGCTTTTCATGCACTTTTCACTAGTCAGATTAATCTATTCTCCTTTCATGTGTTTGGTTTGAGATTAAAACATGAATGAAATGTGGATAAACCTGAGTACTGTGTGTTCTTTCCCTTCATCTTTATCATAAAGCAATAAAAGCTCAAAATATCTTTACAATCACTTTTTAGTTCACAAAACCATTAAGTGTCTTTCATCTATAATTTAAATGATTACCAAACATTACACAATAAATTAGCAGACTGAAAATATTTTACTTCAAATATATTAGCTACTCTTAAAAAGAGTAAACATTTGTTTTGACATTTTGTTTTGTAGGAATTTAAAGCCCCCTGAAGTCAATAATTTTATCCATTTAAACTCATCTTTGATCACCAAAAAGGCATGTTTTTAAAAAAAAAATCCTGTGAAAATTGATTAATGTCTTAAAATAGTTTGTTGCTGTCAACATTGTTTTTGAAAGATAGGCTACATTAAAAATGCAGTTAGCTTCTGTGTACGGATCTACAATGCATGTCATAAAATGTGGATAATAGTGGATAATTTGACGCGCTTCCGTGTCAAAGTGTCTGTTATCTGCGGATTCTGTTCATGTGTGCCCAGACATTTTAGAAATCCCGACCTGCTGATGTTTTACGGCCATGTCCGGAATAAAGAGTAGGCCTATGTATGGTAAACCTATATAGCTACATACAGTTAAGGCATATTAAAGGACATAAACCGTGTTATAAGATTTTGGCCATACTGCCCATCTCTAAGTCATTTAATTTCCTGCGTGACCAGTAAAGTCTAATGGCGCTTTTCCACTGCATGGTACGGTACGGTTCGGTTCGGTACGGCACGCTTTGGCGTTTTTCCACTGCATGGTACGGCTCACTTGTGGCGCTTTTCCACTGCATGGTACGGTACGGTACGGCTCGCTTTAAATGGTACTACCTCTGTTGAGGTTCCAAGCGAACCGTACCGATACTAAAATGTGACGTGGAGGCACTGTAGATCACTGATTGGTCAGACAGACAGAATCGTCACTACCAGCGTCATTTGTATTTGCAAGACATCAAACCCGCTAGATTTAAATAGCCAGTAACAGCCACCGCTGTAGCACCTGTTTTAAAACTACTTGCTTGACTTGCTTGAAGAAAAAAAACTTCCAAAAAAGAAATGGCTGAATCGTGGTCAGTGGACGAGAAGCGCAGACGTTCCTCTTGTTGGTTGACGAGGAGCGGATAAACTATAACGATCAGTCATAATCCCACCCACTTTGAAGCGGTACTAACTGCAGTGGAAAAGCAACCGAGCTAAAGCGAACCGAGCCGTGCCGCGCCGAGCAGAGTCGTACCACGCAGTGGAAAAGCGAAGCGAGCCGAACCGTGCCGCGCCGAACCGAACCGTACTGAGCCGTACCGAGCCGTACCATGCAGTGGAAAAGCGCCATAAAGTCACGTCCACAAACCTCTTGCGTATTGTTGGTCACACCACAAGGTGTCACTGTGGCCTCAATGCTTCAGCACTGCTACTCTGAGATCGATTGCTATGTCTTAGGTAAAACACGCCCCCCTCATTAGCATACAGAGCAATAAATGTATAAATAAATAATGTATAAATAAATGCATAAATAAATAAATGTATTAATAAATAAATGTAGACATAAATACATATATACATAAATAAATGTGAAAATAAATAACATTGAAAATAAATAAATGCATAAATAAATAAATGAAAAAATAAATAAATGTGGAAATAAAAGTATAAATAGTCATTTATTTATTTTTTACATTTATTTGCATATTTATTTGTTTATTTATTCATTCATTTTTAATTTCTGCAGGTTTGGTCCATACTCTTGAGACTCCCCTGCTTCACAGTAATGATGATATGCTAAAGCCCGCCAGCACGTTGATGTGATTGGTTACAAGGTAGTTTATGATGCAAGAAACACCAGCGATTTCAAACTGCGTTTTAGAGACTCTTTTTTCACTGTAGTTTTAAGGAGAAAATACAATGGTGTTGACATGAATTTGCAAGTTTTGTCTTAAAGGGATGGTATAATGCCCCTTTTTACAATATGTAAAATAAGTCTCTGTTGTCCCCAGAGTGTGTATGTGAAGTTTTAGATCAAAATACCCCCCAGATAATTTTTACAGCATGTTAAAGGGATAGTTCACCCAAAAATGAAAATTCTGTCAGTAATTACTCTCCCTCATGTTGTTCCAACCCCGTAAGACCTTCGTTCATCTTCGGAACACGAATTAAGATATTATTGATGAAATCTGAGAGCTGGATCACTCCTCCATACTAGTCCATAGGCTTCTTCAGGGATTGAAACTTGCCAGCCCCGAAAAGTTGTTAAAGACATCGTTAAAATAGTCCAAGTGACTACAGTGGCTCAATCTTAAGTTTATCAAGCGACGAGAATACTTTTTGTGCGCAAAAACAAACAAAAATAACGACTTTATTTCAACTATTCATTTCCTTCTCTGTGGGCCTCTAGTCAGTTAGCGTAGTGTGATAGCGTAGAGCTACGTCACACGTACGCTCAATATTTGCCAACACTGGTCATGTGGGTGATGCGTGTGACGTACAACAACAGAAGCTTACGCTATTATACTAGTGAACTGACTCGAGGCCCACAGAGAAGGAAATGAATAGTTGAAATAAAGTCGTTATTTTTGTTTGTTTTTTGCGAACAGTTAAGTGGATATGACCACAACTGCAGTTTTGTAATTTCACATGAGCTTTATCAAAAGCTGATATTGTCTGAATTTACCTGTAAAAAGTTAAAACTGAGCAGGTTTGTGTTAAACAGTTGTGTAAACCAGTATAACAACACAGTGCTATTTCCATGACATCTCAAATTGTATTGTGTTTAGTGCCATTATTGGTAGTTTCATTTATAGAAATGTTTGGAATAAAATGGCCTCTGCTTTGCTAATGCTAAATTTTCAGCTATCATTTTATGCTAAATAAACACAAATATCTAGTAATTTCAAACTTCTTACACAATTTGACAAAATAAAAATAAATATTAAAAAAATATTCACAAGTAATATTTACATTGATTTTCATCTCAAATTTCAAAATTGGCCAACAATAGATTTTTTTGGGGAAAAAATGATTATGTTGGGGGTTTTATGTAAATATTTAATTTAACTTTTAATTGGTTTACATTAATCTAGTTTTAGTTTATTTTCTTAGTTAAAGATTTGAAGAAAAATAATTACCCATACACAGACCAATTAAACTATTTTTGAACTATTTTTGACTAATGTAATCAACTTGACTCGGCAACAAATATGTAACCGTTTCCGTTTTCAGAGCTTATACCGTTGTAAATTCATATTTGTCTTCAAGATGGTTGTCTGAATTCTCATTGGAGAACTTTAAACTTTGTTTAACTTCTTATGTCCAGCACCACCTGTTTAGAGATACATGAATCAAAAGAGCTACCATTATGTCCCCATCTACATTAATGAGACGAGAGCGCCCTACTTTGTCGCGTCGCTTGTAGTGGTAGATAGATGATGGGTGATGGGTGTAGTGGGTGTGTTCATTCCCTGCATTCAGTGCGACGTTTCTCACTAACAGTTTAAGATGGCGACCGTGCATCTCAGGATCGGGGATCTGGTTTGGTGAGATAACAAATTTAACTTTTCACAATTTAATTTCCCGTCGAGGTTGAATACCTTTTCGAGCACGTGGAAGACAAATGATCGTGGCTGCAATCAAATGTTTTGTTAAAAATCGAGCATATGGCCCAGTTTATGTGTCGTCAAGCCAAATACTGAATCACCGAGAGAGCATAGCATGCACGCTAACGATTACTTTCCATGCTTTTTTGGGGAGGAAAACACGTGACCTTAGTGTGTTTAACGCTACAGGGGGGTTTCATCTTACTTTTAACTGTGTTTTTATACGAGTGCGGAATATAATACAAGTTTAAGTGCAGTTAAGATGGTTGTTTGCTGATGGGATCGAAACGGGTTACGCTATAACGTTACACTAGCTAGCTAGTTTCGAGGCACGATAGCTTTCTTTTAAAAAAAACTCAATCGAGCCACGGTCATTTAAAACACTAATTTCTCCTCTCAATATATTTTCAGGGGTAAGCTTGGACGCTATCCACCTTGGCCAGGAAAGGTGAGAACTGTTCATGTAAACGATTGAGTTGAACTTGTTTTTCCTATGGTCAGCTGTTGGATGATGCATATAGAGGTCGAACCAACCGGCTGTGTTCAAAACCTAGCTATCTTAAAAGAGTTTTTGGTTGCTATTAATCCAACCAAAGCAAAAATGCTTCAAATTAAACGTTCAAATATGTAAATAAATTATTTTATATGAAAGTTAGGTAGCTTGAGATACAGTTACTGAATCCATATACTATTGTGGATAATGTGTTTGGTTGTGTTTATTTACTAATTCCCAACCATTGTGTTTTCAGGTCGTCAGTCCTCCGAAGGATCTGAAAAAGCCAAGAGGCAAAAAATGTTTCTTTGTCAAGTTCTTTGGGACTGAAGATCAGTGAGTAAAAAAAGATATTGATAGCCATCACTTCCTCTTGTTTTGAGAGGTTAAACCAAGCAGATGTTGACTTTTGATATGTGTTGCCATTTTAGTGCCTGGATTAAGGTAGAGCAGCTGAAGCCGTACCACCCCCACAAAGAGGAGATGATCAAGATAAACAAAGGCAAGCGCTTCCAACAGGCTGTTGATGCAGTTGAGGAGTACCTAAAGAAGGCCAAGGGGAAAGATCAGGTTAGTATGTTCACAAATTTAAAGGTAGGGTAGGTAATTTTTTTAGGGCTGGGCAAGTTAACGCGTTATTATCGCGTTAACGCATTTATTAATTAATGCCGACAATTTTTTTATCGCAAGTTAACGCAGTTTTTTTTATTATTATTATTTTGAAAGTCCGTTGCTCACTGGCTCTGAATACACATAGGCCTACAGTCAAACCATGATCACAGGAGGGGTGGGATGTTGGTCAGCCAGCAAATAACCCACCCAAACAAGCAGTGGAGAGAGGCAGGTTCTCTCTGGTGAACAGTTAAAGGGTTGCGCTCCGCGAGTGAATGACAGGCGCTCTATGGATATTACCTATAAAACCTATAGATAATAACTATTTAGATCCTGGAAACTCACTAACAGCGAGCCGAGGATCAGTCTCTCTTCTAATGATTTGTGCTGCGCGTCCTTTATAAAAAGTTATAGACAATTCAACTTCGGCAACGAGCGGGCGCGGGCGCGTGCTTGAGGCGAGCATGACCGCAACAGTTTCACAGGAACACACCCGCTTGTCGCTGCACCTTGTGCTCGACCACTTCACCTCACTCTTGGCTGATTTATACTTCTGCGTCGGACTTACGCCGAAGACAATACGCTATAGACTACGCGTTGGTTTTCATTTATATCTCTGCGTCGTTGTCCGCGTTGACGCGCAATTACACATGCAGAGGGAGCATGTGAAACCCGGGGAGCGGTTCTAGCAATCACAGCGCTTGCGGTACGCGTAGAATTGACGTTACATTTTTGGAGAGGTGCACGTCAGGGTACGCCGAAGTGTACGCGCGCTACACAGCAACAGCGTGAGTATAAAGTATAAATTGTTTTTTTTACTCTGTTTAATGTAATCTTAAACCATGGCATGACCAAACCTAAGCTACTATAAGTAACGTTGGTCGACTTATATAGTAGTGATCATGACCTCTGACTACTACATAGACTGTTTCTGCTGCTCCCTGATAAAAGATACCTGTTGATACCTGTTCAGAAAAAAAACAAGAAAACTGGACTTGTTTTAACAAACTAGATAAAAGGTAATGCCCTGGCAGTGGCAAATAGCTTTGTTTAAATATTTGATTTGATTACATTAATGTTTAAGTTGAGATTTGAGATTACTGTGTAAAGGGAATACTGCTGGTATAAAAGCACCTTATTTGTTTAAAGTTATTGCACTTTTGTGTATATAGCAGTACATTTAAATCAAAAGTGCACAATACACTACTTTAGAAGTCATTATTCAATTTTGCGCATAACAATGCGATTAATCGCAAGAAAACCATGCGATTAATCGCGATTAAAAATTTTAATCGTTGCCCAGCACTAAATTTTTTGGAAAGATTTGTTTTGAAAGCATGAGATACTACCCTCCCTTCAGAGCACTCTACAAAGCCACACCTCCTCCAAAACACATGAACGCGCACAGCAAAGGAGCAAACAAAAGTTTCACGAGAGACTGCGTTAAATTACCTCATGTCTCAAAGCATATAACATTACAATAATAATGAACATAAACGACTTAAAGTGCTCTCTGACCTGTACTGCAGATTCATTTCGGCATTGATAGTGTTGCCATTTAAATGCATAGATTTGATTCACAAACCACTCCGAGTATAACGTCACGGGTTTCCGTCTATTCCAAATTACAGTAGTTATGGTGTGAACTCAGCATAAGCTCGTTGTTTTGGTTCAGGAGGAACTATGGCTGCTGTTTCGGTTGCAGTGCTGCTTGGTGACTGACGTCTGTCTAACTCATAGCATGAAATGCGTTGATGACGTGTGATGTCTTGGCGAGGAGGGTGCACGGCAGTATGAAAATGCATACGTTGACAGGCAAGTAGGGCATCGTATCAGACCGAATGCAATGGTTGGACGAACGTTTTATTGTCCTACGCCTTCCACAGACGAGATGTAAATCAGTACATTTAGACCACTTAACTTAGTGATTGCTATCAGGATGTGAAGAGACTTTCAACCAGCATAACAAAAACTGTTACTGGAACAAATCAACTTCCCTGCGTGGTAAGACCTGTTTCCACCTGGTATTTTGATTGGTTTTCAGTGATTCCATCACAAGTGGTCTGTGAGACGCATACTTAGGGCTGGACAATAATTCAATATATATCGCAATATATATTTTTTTCCCGATAACGGTGATATGATTTTTAAACACATTTTCGATATTTCAATTAGGGCTGAGCGATATGGCCAAAAAATCATATCTCGGTATTTTTTAGTTAAATGGCGATATACGATATATATATCGGTACTTTCTACGTTTTTCTATTTGGCTAAAGAAAATCTGTATTTTTTTTTATTTTATTTTTTTTATTTCACATCCTGCTCAATGATTTCCAAACAATGTTGATATTGAAGGATATGGAAACAAATATAGTGAATGTAATGTAGGCTATGGAATATATTATGTGCAAAAAGGTGGTTAAAATCACATTACATTGTAACAATACAAACTAAAAACAAATATAATTCTTTTGTTTTTAAAATGACTTAAGGCTAAACTAAAAATGAAAATAAAAGCAAAAGCACAAAGTAATTACAGGTCCTTCTCAAAAAATTAGCATATTGTGATAAAGTTCATTATTTTCCATAATGTCATGATAAAAATTAAACTTTCATATATTTTAGATTCATTGCACACCAACTGAAATATTTCAGGTCTTTTATTGTTTTAATACTGATGATTTTGGCATACAGCTCATGAAAACCCAAAATTCCTATCTCAAAAAATTAGCATATCATAAAAAGGTTCTCTAAACGAGCTATTAACCTAATCATCTGAATCAACTAATTAACTCTAAACACCTGCAAAAGATTCCTGAGGCTTTTAAAATCTCCCAGCCTGTTTCATTACTCAAAACCGCAATCATGGGTAAGACTGCCGACCTGACTGCTGTCCAGAAGGCCATCATTGACACCCTCAAGCAAGAGGGTAAGACACAGAAAGAAATTGCAGCGTGGCATGGAGGCAATCAGCCTGTGGCACTGCTGAGGTGTTATGGAGGCCCAGGATGCTTCGATAGCGGCCTTAAGCTCATCCAGAGTGTTGGGTCTTGCGTCTCTCAACTTTCTCTTCACAATATCCCACAGATTCTCTATGGGGTTCAGGTCAGGAGAGTTGGCAGGCCAATTGAGCACAGTAATACCATGGTCAGTAAACCATTTACCAGTGGTTTTGGCACTGTGAGCAGGTGCCAGGTTGTGCTGAAAAATGAAATCTTCATCTCCATAAAGCTTTTCAGCAGATGGAAGCATGAAGTGCTCCAAAATCTCCTGATAGCTAGCTGCATTGACCCTGCCCTTGATAAAACACAGTGGACCAACACCAGCAGCTGACATGGCACCCCAGACCATCACTGACTGTCGGTACTCCAGTGCTGCTTCTCTGTAGCCCAGGTCAGGCGCTTCTGCCTCTGTTTCTGGTTCAAAAGTGGCTTGACCTGGGGAATGCGGCACCTGTAGCCCATTTCCTGCACACGCCTGTGCACGGTGGCTCTGGATGTTTCTACTCCAGACTCAGTCCACTGCTTCTGCAGGTCCCCCAAGGTCTGGAATCGGTCCTTCTCATCAATCTTCCTCAGGGTCCGGTCACCTCTTCTCGTTGTGCAGCGTTTTTTGCCACACTTTTTCCTTACCACAGACTTCCCACTGAGGTGCCTTGATACAGCACTCTGGGAACAGCCTATTTGTTCAGAAATTTCTTTCTGTGTCTTACCCTCTTGCTTGAGGGTGTCAATGATGGCCTTCTGGACAGCAGTCAGGTCGGCAGTCTTACCCATGATTGCGGTTTTGAGTAATGAAACAGGCTGGGAGTTTTTAAAAGCCTCAGGAATCTTTTGCAGGTGTTTAGAGTTAGTTAGTTGATTCAGATGATTAGGTTAATAGCTCGTTTAGAGAACCTTTTCATGATATGCTAATTTTGAGACAGGAATTTTGGGTTTTCATGAGCTGTATGCCAAAATCATCAGTATTAAAACAATAAAAGACCTGAAATATTTCAGTTGGTGTGCAATGAATCTAAAATATATGAAAGTTTAATTTGTATCATTACATAATGGAAAATAATGAACTTTATCACAATATGCTAATTTTTTGAGAAGGACCTGTATATTAGCCTGCATTTGATTACCCCATTATAAAGGTCACTTTCATAAAAATATACTTGTAGGTTTAAAATTCCACATATGGCACATTTATTGTCTCCAACAACAAATATTTTAGCAATAGCCTATGTATATTTTAGTCAGAATTATTGCGCTACTATTCTACTGTGCTCATCTGTTTGGCGCGCATGCGCGCGGCGGCGCTCATTAACGGAAGCTTGAATTTTAGCGGAGATTCACTTGAAGAAGCTCGTCCTCTCCTGATTTTAAAGCGCTTAATATAAGCTTGTGTCATGTTTACGACAAATTGTAGGCTACCACTTTCACTGCAGGAGCTCACACTGTGTCCTCCGCTATTTTTCAGATGTGCTCGTATCAAACTACTGTATCGATATAAACGGTATTGCCTCATTCCATATCGTGGGGATAAAAAATATTGATATATTGTACAAACTCGATATACCGCCCAGCCCTAATTTCAATATACATAACAGCATTTGTCACTGACTGACGTTAGGCGCGCAGCCGTCAGAAGGAGCGGATCACAATTGGCTACTTTCGTGATGGCGTACACCACAGACACGCAGCCAGTGCTCAGCAGTAGTAGGCTGATTTCCAACGCGGCAAGTTTTAGCTACAGAATGAGCGCCCCTGACCGCAATACAAATGTGACATAATGAGCTTCCACAAGTGAGGAGAAAGCAGACGAAATAGTTGATAAGAGAGGAAAGACTTATTCAGTGGTATAAATCCAGTGGTGTTTCGGCTATCTGAGATCTCAAAACTTCAGGTTTCAACATGCTGCAAAATGTGCCGGAGAGTGGTGCCGACTAGCAGCGGGAACACATCAAACCTGTTCCACCATCTGAAGCAGTTCCACCCGATAGAAGCAGCACAAACAAAACTTAAACCGACACAAACGAAGCACAAACAAACGAGACTTTTTATGCGTGAGTTTGGAGCATGTGGGGATGCTGAGTGACCTCAGAATGACCAATACATATGATTTTAATATCTAAGAAACCGAAACTTCACGCAGTGATTGACAGGGCGGGAGGAGGCGTGATCGGCTCGGAATGCATTTTCAATTTGCACTTTGAATTTTGCTACATTCATTGCGGGACATTTAATGAAAATGCAATCGCAAGTGTCCAGTGCTCACCGGTACGCAGTACTGCTACTTCTACATTTTACTCTTAAGCGTACCTGCACTTTTTCTTGCGTACCACTACTTCTCATGTAGCAGGCACTCTACCACTGACAGAAAAAGCGTCAGTGTCAAGCCCGTTTTACATATACTCCGTTTGCAGTGCGTATGCACGCTTTCACACTGCACACGGATGCGCTCCAACTTGTTTTACGACTTGTTTTAATACATTTATGTTAATAAATAACAATAAATTGTTGTTGTACCAGCAATATCTCCAAGTTTTGTTTTTCACTGTAGAAATCTCAAATGTCATGATTTGCCAATACAAGAGAGTACCGGCACCTTTCTTTTCCCACTTCAAGCACTGCAAGTGTCTTAACTAGGGCCAAATGATTAATCGCGGACGGAATTGCGGAATTGTCAAATTAACGCGGAATCTACTGTTAATGCGTAATTTCGCGTAATTTTACATATTTGGAATGAAATTCTGTTTTTGTGTGGGAGAAGAACGTATGTCTGGGGAAAATGCAGACCGGGGGAAGCAAATATGGGCGACACAACCCCTCCCGTCATTTCAGCTCCCTCTCCCCCTTCAAAACAATGAAAGCATGGCGAAGCTGCTCTCCACGGCTCTGCTTTCGTCGGCAAAAAAGTGAAGAAACTTGACGCTAAAGCCCTCAGTGCCGAGCAGTTCCCACGTGACTTTTATGTAGTGTTTCCCACACATAGACTAATTCGTGGTGGTGCGCCACAGAATGAACACCGGCCACCACATTTTGCGTTTCGTTATTTTTTTTTTAACGCCATTTAAAACGCAGCGTATTCTTTCAGTTGCATTTCCTTTCCCTGCTCTCCTTCCGTCTCTGTCACTCACGCGTCTCTCTCACACACACACACACACACACACACACACACACACATACACACATACAGCCCCTCCCCTCCATGCACTTCGCATCTGTCTATGAGGCGCGCCGGACTGGACAAAAGCAAAGCGAACACCGCGAGCGACACTGCACGAGTGAGACCGAGTGTGTCCGAGAACGCGCTCGACGGTGCACAAGAGAGAGACTGAGTGTGACTTTTATTTAAACTTATATAAACTAATATAATTTATTTTACTGGACAATTTAAAGCTCATAGCCATTAATATTTTGTTGTTACCTGAAGTACTTCGAGTGCAGTGTTTGCATCATCCATCATTTGTCCTGAAAAGTAGTAGGCTAAATGTGATGTTTGTTACCTCGATAAATTTAAGGTCATTCCTTTTTTATTTGTGTACATTTTAATCATTAACATTAAAAGCACACTCTTTTTACGACTAAAATAACAGTAAAGGGTAAAAAAAAAAAAAAAAAGAATTCCCAAAAATTAAAACGGAAAAAAAGGAATTTGCTAAATTAAAACGGAATTTGAAAAAAAATTAAACCGATTTCATAGGGCCCTACTTAACTATGAGAGTAAATGCAATTAAGAAAAATGACATTTAAATTTATCATTTTGCTATTGTTTTTGCTTGAACATGTTAAACATATCTAATCATATCTGTAATACATTTTAATTTTGCAACTTATAAAGCGTTAAAATATGTATTCAATTTACTATTAAAACTAGTGTATGAAATGGCAAATGGAAGTTATAGAATTGAATTTAAATTTTGTTAGGGTGCATTACCGAAAGACTCCAGCAGGTTTCATAGACTTGGCAAATTCATTTTTCAAAAGATTGTAGGTACAGACATTTGTTGTGGCCGTTCTTGGCAGTTTTTCTGAGGCTTTTATATTTATTGTTCATATATTGTTCGATATCTGAATTATATCGTATCGACCGAAATTAAGAAATATATTGTGATATAAATTTTGGGCATATCATCCAGCCCTACGCATACTGTTTGGTATTAAATGCTTTTCAAATGTGACCACTGTTCGAATTTCCTCAAGATGCTCCACTCTTATTTCATCTCACTGTACATCACTTTCGCGTGAGCACACGATTACTATTGACTGAACGGCCCGTGTTATGCAGATTACGAGCGATTGGGAAAGGATGAAAATAATAAAAAAGCAGTAACGATTTCACCCGTAATTAACATGTTTTGGTAAATGCAGTAAAATATGAATCAGTGTGCTTTCTCACAACACGTCCCACAATGATTACGTATCAGGCGAGTAGGCAATCTTTTGTGGCTGTTTGAACACGTTCTATCACATGAGCCTCTACACTACCAAAGCAATCTGGTTGAATTTGTTGAAAGTGGACAAGTTTAAAATGTTTTAGACTCATTTATTTAGCACCGCCCTCTTGTGATAGTATCTTAATACCAGGTGTCAACCAGGCCTATAAGAACCACATGGTCTGCTGTTTTTATTGTTAAAGGGGGGTAAGTTTGCTCAAATTAAAATGATCATTTACTCACCCTCATGTTGTTCCAAACCTTTATGACTTTCATCTGCGGAATGTAAAAGTAGATATTTAGAGAGATGTCTCTTTTTTGTCCATATAATGGGTGTTAGTGAGCATAACGACTCTCGACACCAGTGTGTAACTGTTAAAAAGCATATCGCGGAGACAGTATGCTGTTGTTTTCAAATAAACATTAACAGTGTATAAATCTCACTGTAAACAATGTTTTGAACAGAATGTTTGTCATTTGTTTAGTCAAGTTCCAGTATTAACCATACTTTGGAAGTGCTTTTCAATTGGATGGTTAATTTTGTAAAGCTACACTTATTTGCTTTGTCTGGGATTACCTGTGAATCTGAGCGATCAGATCACAAACCTAAATCTTTATTTAATGTTGTCCACTTGTTATGATTGACACCCAGAATACATTGGTACCAGGTGTAAAAGGGTTATTTGAAATTGTAGGTAGTAGAAGTGTTTCAGCAATAATTGCTCATGTTGCATACAACTTTTTGTTTTACAGACACACTCTGATGACAAAAGCAAGTCAGAGAAAGGGCGTAAAGCAGCTAAACCAATGAAGATCATTGAAGAGGATGATGAAGACGCCTTTAAGGGTGGCTCGTCGGACAAGGTTGGGAGATAATGCTTTACCATTAAATGGTACTGTGGAGGGCAAGGCTTAGATCATACCCTGACTTTTTTTGGGGGGGTCAGCTTCACCAAAGTCCTTTGCTGTTGCACCTGCTGTGGAGTCAGGTTACAATTGTATGTTTTGGTATCGGATTTGTCAAGTGGGACCCACCCATTCAATGAGGCCGATGTCATCTTTTGCAGTGCGACCAATGCATCCACCTTGTCGGATTTTGACTGGGTAGAGATGCAGCTATTTTAGGGCTTTGTTTCATGAGATAAAGCCATTCTGTACACAAGGTGAATGTGTCTCTCTTTCCCTTAAGGAACAGACTGATTCTGACCCAGAGCCATCCTCTGTACAACGGCTGGTCGCTGGAACAGTATCAGGATTCAAATGGGAGAGCAGTGTAGGTTACATTCACAGTTTGTTTCTGCACTTTTATGGGTTCTTCACATAAAATACCCTTTTTTTAGTTAGCAGTAAGACTTATCCACGGTTGGTTGATGGAGTTAGGTGCAGTCACAGCTGTGAATTTTCATAGCAACTACACAAACACATCCAATAAGGTTATTTTAAGTCACTTAAATGAGCTGGTGTGAAAACACCCTAATTTTTAAAATGCAAGTCATCACATCCTTCACTGTATAGTTGCACCTTCCACCATGTCACTTCAATTAGTTGCAGATTAAACGGCTCTCAGGTCAGTAAGTCTCTTTGGAGAATAGTTTCCAATTTAACTCTCTTCCATTATAGCCAGTAAAGGATGACCCACATTTCCATCACTTTCTGCTCAGCCAGTCTGAGAAGGTAAGGAGAAAATTTTACTGGGATGCTGAATGATTTTCTAGTTAGTGCAACCTTACCCCTGTCTCTTGCACATTGCACACAATGGCTGCTCTAATAAGCTCTGAATAATTCCCTCCCCCAAACTGCTTCTGGCAATGCTATTTGGCCAAATCTGCAGCATGGCAGTTGTACTGAATTTCTTACTTATCAGAACAGAGTGTGTTGAGCTTATTGGTTGACCCTCTAATCATGAGCTGACGTGTACTTCTTAACCTATTTTTGGCTATGGTTTTGAAGTCATGTGTAAAATGTCTTTGTCTGGGCTGTGGTCAGGGTCCAAAATGAACACTTGTTATTTTACTACAGAACTCCACACGGCTAAACATTTACACTTCCAATTTGGGGTCAGCGAGATGTTTTTAAAATGCTATAATTTAGCAAGAGCACATTAAATTGATCAGAATTGACAGTAAAACATTTAGAATGTCACAAAAGATTTCTACTCCATATAAATGCAGTTCTTTTAAACTTTCTATTTATTAAAGAATCCTTAAATGTTGATAAGAAATGTTTCTTGAGCAGAAAATCAGCATATTAGAATGATTTCTGAAGGATCATGTGACATTAAAGACTTTTTATAATAAATTACTTTTTAAATTATATTAAAAAAGAAGTGTTTCACAATGTTACTGAAGAGAATAGACTTATTTTAAAAACATAAAAAAAAAAAAATTAGTGACCCCAAACTTTTGAATAGTAATATATAGATTCACTGTTGTACATTTGACACTTTGACATAAGAGACAGCTATGACCACAATTAAAACCTGGTAATACAAAGTTGTTAACTGCAACCAAAAAGTGGGGGGATAGTTTGTTGACAGACCACCAAAACAATACTATGAGAATCATGTTTTTTGTGCCACTGCAGTTGTGAGCTGTTCACTACAGATATGCAAGAAATTAGGGCCAAATATACTTTCAATATACAAATATTCAAAATACATGGGCAGTAATAAATATTTGTCCATATGTGTGGCAAAAATTTTAATTTTGACCCTGGCTATGGTTGAACAGTTTGTTACAGGCTAGTGTTTAATTGATTCGATTTGTGGGGGGAGGTTGTTTTCAGCCAGCAGAGACGCCCGGCCAAGTTACTCTTGTGTTGCTGTTCATGTGCCAGTTATACTAGCAAACTGTTTAAATGACTCTTCCTTTCCTCTTGAAATTTCCTCTTCAGAGAAACATTTCTTTCTTGCTTGTCCTTCTGCCCTTTTGCTTTCAGGCGCCACAGTCAGAACAAATTGATCTTACATTTATATCTCCAAAAAGGGGAGACAAAGATCTTAATTGCCTGAGGCTTTTCTCAAACATTTTTCATGTAGGCTGTGTCAGCCGTTTTCTTGCCCTGTATAAGTTTCAGTTAAATGGAAACGGAGCATGTGGCTGAGCATGATAACTTGATTTTCAGTTCTTAACACTGGCTTTGCTCCTGGCTCGCACATCAGATATGGCAGTATGAGCCGCGTGACATGAAAGCAGAGGATAATATAAGTGCAGTCCTTACAGGAAGCTGGCAGAGTAATAAATAACATGCATTTAAGATCATTTGTGACTGTTGGGCCAAAGGGCTTCCACCTGGTTTTCCTTCCCTGGCTCTCTACTTGGTGTTTTCACCTTAATTTGTATCTAGGATCCTTTGAGTGCAAGACTTTTTGCTCTTTCTAGAAAATCTGAAATGAATGTTGAATTGACTTTGATTTACAAAAAAAACCCTCCCCTTTCCTTACAGCCAGCTTCGTCAATGGAGCCCATCACCAAGCGTTTAAAGATAATCGAGGAGGTGAGCACTGCCTAGAAATTCACAGCTTGTGGTTTCTTCAATAACCTGATATATTAGCCTGCTAGAATTGCTTAGTAATTGTAATAATTTTGTGTTTTATTTTTGAAAAGGACACAAGATCAACATCTATTCAAGCAGCAGACAGCACAGCCATCAATGGCAGCATCACTCCTACAGACAAAAGGTAATAAAGAATCATATTTTTAGTGGTCTGAAAATTGGGCCACATTGAAATGAAAAACTTAGAAATAAAGGTTTATTCAGGATTCTGTGCTATTTTAGGTAATTGATGAATTTTCCAATTAGTTGTGATCAGTAGCCGCGTTTCCATTACAGGTTTGCGCAAAACTTTTGCGATTTATTTTCTAAATGTCAATAAAAAGAACTTTTGCGAAATTGCGGCGTTTCCATTAACTGATGTTATGCAACAACTTTTTTTTTTCTTTCTCCCTCTCATGATAAGTCTTTCCAAAAATCATTGCAAAGGATGTTGGTAGGTTTACGTATATCCCAGCCACCGTACTAGCCATTATTGTTAATCGAAGGAGACGTAGGCGTGTTATCCACGCATTAATGGCAAGGAAAGCCCCTTACACTTGGGAGCGGCACATATGAGGTACTTCTCCCCCTATCTGCTTCAATGTCTTGATAAATTGTGGCATTTCTTTTAGAATCCAGTATTCCGGTAATTCTCTTGTCTTTTATGAGTTTAATAACGGTCTCGTCTTCTGTCCAAACATTCCGCGCCTTCTTTAAAGAATGATCAACTTTTACGTACGCCAGGTGACCTGTAAATGCGAACAAACTATTCCTTTTTCGATTTGCCTGAAAAACCACCAGAATTTACGTATTTTCAATTTGCGCAATTTGAAGGGTAATGAAAATGCGGCTAGTGTTATTTTAATATTTATACACTAATATTTGTTCATTAATATTTTGAATGAGCTTTTATTTTTAAATTTTCGGTTTATTTTCGTTTTAGTAAAAGTGTTGTTTTTTGTATTTTTAATATTCAACTAGATTTCAAGGAAATATTTCAAAAAAAAAATCTTTCAATTTTTATACTTTTTCAATTAAAATTTGAATAATTTGTTAACAAAACACTGATCGCTATCTTCATTTCAGTGACTCTACATTCTTAAAATCCCCAGACCTGTTTTCAGTTTGTACAGAGCTTCCTGTACTGCTGATGTCACAGTGTTCTGCTGAGCCGTGTTTTGATTGCATGCAAAAACAAGCGCGCTACACAACCAGTGTAATCTGATTAACAAATAAATTACTCTGAGCAGGTTCATTTTAGAGAAAATACTGTGTAGCCTGAATCTGAAACTTAAGTTAATTTCCTAATTAAACTTCACTTAAATTGTTATACTGATGGTACCTATAATGTTAGTAATGTAGTTTTTTTGTTTTCTAAACAGGATAGGGTTCCTTGGACTAGGACTGATGGGAAGTGGTGTGGTTTCTAATTTGTTGAAGATGGGACATGTTGTGACCGTTTGGAATCGCACTGCAGAAAAGGTACAAACAGAGGGGCTTAAATATGGTCGCTTTCTGAAGTTACATTAAGTTTAAATGATTTTTCAACTTGTTTTTTTGTTTTTCATTCTGCAGTGTGATTTGTTCATCCAAGAAGGTGCCAGATTAGGACGAACGCCTGCAGAGGTTGTGTCCATGTGCGACATCACGTTTTCCTGCGTATCAGACCCAAAAGCTGCCAGAGATGTAGGTCAATGTTTTGTAAATGGCTCTCTTTGTTTTCAATCTGTCAAGCTGCTTTTCTTTGGTTTACATATACAGTATTATTTCTGTTCAGCTTGTGTTGGGTCCTAGTGGAGTCCTACAGGGAATCAGACCAGGCAAATGCTATGTGGAGATGTCCACTGTTGATCCAGAAACCATCACAGAGCTCTCACAGGTAACCAACATCATCCAGACGAGTCAGTTACAGACTTCCTCCGTTCATATCCTGACAAAGGTTCATTTGAATCTGTAGGTCATCACGTCCAGAGGCGGCAGATTCCTAGAAGCCCCAGTTTCGGGCAGCCAGCAGCTTTCCAATGACGGTATGCTGGTCATTGTTGCTGCAGGAGACCGTAGTGTTTATGAAGATTGTAGCAGCTGCTTCCAGGCAATGGGAAAGACGTCTTTCTTCATAGGTACTACCACCTTTCATTTGTGGCGTGTGGCTGTATGAGATTGATGTTATGTGATATTAACTTTGTCCTGTCCAACAAAGCAGGGGAAGCAGGAAATGCTGCAAGAATGATGCTGATCCTTAACATGGTTCAAGGCAGTTTCATGGCAACCATCGCAGAGGGATTGACCTTGGCGCAGGCCACAGGACAGTCACAACAAACATTCTTGGATATTCTTTGCCACGGACAAATGGCAAGCACGTTTGTGGACCAGAAATGCCAGAGTAGGTTTACTTGTAAATGTTTCAAAGATTCTACTAAACATAAGTGATTACAATGACGGGTTTTGTCTGTATGCTAGTCATTTATAATAGTAGTTGTCACAGAGTTACTAGTAGTTATGAGTTGAAAGTTGCTGCCTTTGAATCCTCCTGCCTTTAACCATTTTCTGTAACGTGGTGCTGCTTGGAGATCGTAACCTTTAGTCTCAGCCAAATTCTGCTATTTAGTCATCCATTGCAAAAAAATTGTAGCCTGGCTAACGTCAGACCGAGTCTCATTGAGACGTCGGTCTGGGAACCACATGTTCATTTTTTTCATGTATTTGAGGCGTGGTTTACGAATGCCCAGAGCCGTTTATTGGGTGCTACGAATGTCCTAACAAATGCGCCTGTACGTAGCTCATAGCCAATCGTTTCATTATACCAGATGACGTATGTAGAACGACAGAAATTAGACGAGGAAGAAGATGATGGGTCAGAGATTTAACTAAACTACTTAGAACAATATCTAAGGCTGCATCGAAAGGTAACTTCGCGTCTGCTGCCATGTTGGATCCATAGGTATAAACAAACTGCTTCGGTGTGTGGCATAGACGTCGTCATCGTCTTGCTGCTCCCTCCCCGTTCTGTGATTGGTCCCCTCGCTGAGGCGAAAATCTGGTCCATGGAATCCAGGCTGCCTAGCAGCGTGAATAAAATCGCGCTGCGCTCAAGGCAGCATGGGGAAACCCAGGCTAAAAAATTGAGGAACATTGCAAGACTATTAGAATCTAGATGCAACACTGACAATTTAACCTTTGGAACTATTAAATTAGGCTGTCACTAACAATTATTTTGGTAATCGGTCGATTATTTTGATGATAAATCAAGTAATCATGTCGGCGCCGATAGCCTCGTGGGCAAGTGCGCCGATATGTAGCGCCGTTGCACTTCGGGTGACCGGAGTTTGAGGGGGAGCTGTTCCCCCTCTCTCTGTTCCACCTCACTTCCTGCAGGGCTTAAAATATTCTGGCACCATGCCGGATTTCTGGCGTGCGGCCTTGAGGAGAAAAAAAAAAAATTGGGAACTTTCATGCGGTTTAATATTTTCGAGTTTCTCTCCACCCACCCCCCAAAAAAGTTCAGGCTCAGGATTTTTTTGCACTTTAACCCCTGTTCCTGTCTAGCTACTGTCCTATCCTAATAAAAAAAAAAAAGCCAAAATCAAGTAGTATTTTTTTTATTTGAGGTAATCAAAATACAACCAAGCAAAGACCTAAGCCTTTAAAATGACTTAAACTACATATATAATAATGAGGCAATAATAATTGGTTCAAATAAAGTATCAAAAGCAAGTAATCATATGGTTTTATAGAGCAACACGGTTAAAATACATAATGTACATTCTTATGTACATGATGTATTATAACACATGCCTGCAGAGGGCACCAGGGTGGTTGTTGCACTTTACCCAGCAGGTCAAATCCAAATGACATTTAATTCAAATGTTTACTTAATCTTTAATATTTGGCCACTTCTTTATGATAGAAATACCACAGCCACTGTAATTTCTTGAACAAGAATATGTGAACATCAAAACATGCAAACTCAGAGCGAAGGTTTAAACTTTTATTTTTGAATCACGATGAACATTTAGCATTTTTAGAAAACTATTGATGTATTCTCCTGTGTTTGTGTAAGTTTGTAAGTGATTTACCTTACAAAATGAAGTGGCACACATTGCATTCCCAGATGAACGTTATAAGCAACCTAAACTCACAGCATATGCAGAGATGGAGTTTGAGACGCACTCCATATAAATGATAACAGTTGATGTGGAGCAGCATTTTCTGTGAACGAAGCCGCTCTGAGACGCACGTAACCTACACGCATATAAATGAATAATAAACCTGCAGGGCATATTTATTGAATTAAATCACAGCTTTTGTGAATTCACAATAGCACAATGCTGTAGTATGTTTTTTAAATGGGTTTTATACATTGTGCAGCCTTAGAAAATGGTCTAATAATGCGGTTCATGGATTCTCGTCTGTGGAATGCTCCACTTCTGGTATTTTGGCGGTTACTTGACACGGATAAATTGCAATCGAGGATTGAATTGTAAATTAAGTACTCAAATTTAATTGAGGAATCGTGACAGCCCTAATAAAAAAATACTAAAAATGACCTTATGAATTAATTTAACATTTGATTGTTTCTTTGCAGATATCTTGCAGGGCAACTTCAAGCCTGATTACTACCTGAAACATATTCAGAAAGATCTGAGATTAGCCATTTCAATGGGAGATTCGGTAAATCATCCAACACCAATGGCAGCTGCTGCAAATGAGGTAAGACAACATTTGGTAACTGAATGGATTAATTTGGAGTGTCATCTGTGAATTTATTGGATATTTTATTGTGCTGCTCATTTTCCCTATTTTTACAATTCGATTACCTTTTGTTGTAATCTAACGTTCATATTGAAAAGCACCAATAATTTAACAACACGCTTAAATGTAATCATTAGCTAATCTCCAAATGAATATCCTTTTAGTGGTTTATTTTTATATTATTTGGTGTGTATTAGTAATATCGAATACATTTTGCTGTATTTCAATATCGACCATAAAATGACTGTTATCTGCTTATCGGTAAATAATCAGTGACATTAAAACCGTAAATGTTTTCTCAAGAACTAAATGCAATTTCTGCGTATACTTCCATTAAAGTAATGTATTATTTCATACTCCTGCAGGTGTACAAGAGAGCAAAAGCATTGGACCAGTCGGACAATGACATGTCTGCAGTCTACAGAGCTTATATTCACTAATCCTGTAGATGTGCTCTATGTCCTGGACCACAAACCTCACCTACTTCTTTGTTCCTCTCCCTCTGTCTTTCTCTTTTCTGCTGATGAATTTCTTTTGGGCACCAGTGATATGTTTTCCCATGTATAATGGGATCTCTTTAGCAGCCTAATCTGAGCATTGCACTGACTGTAATATTGCTGCACGTACGCTCAATGGGAGGTTATTAAACTCCCTGAGAATTATTATTTTATGATAGACTGTGCAGTGTATTATATCCGCATTTTGTTAAGGCTACTGCATACAATGCAGTGTTGTTTGAAGAGGCTAGGGTTTTATTTATCATTCATATCTTTAAAAATGAATTCCCTCGTAATTTTCGATGTTCAGAAATCTGTAAAGTATGAAGTTCTGATCACAAACAGACTTGAGGAGCACGATGAAGATAAAAGCCACTGCATTGCCTTAATACCCATATAAGATAGATGTATTTATTTATTTTATCTCTAAAGATCACCATCATGTCAGGTGCAATTTGGCTGTACAATTTTATTTTATTTTTATTTTTTTCTCGTTTTTGGAGGTCCCCTGTTCACTAGTTAATGATTTTTGTTTTTATTGCCTTATCAGAAATGCAGTGTTTTTTTGTTGTTGTTGTTTTTTTAAGTTGGGTGTGTAACAGTAACTCAGAAGATCCTGAAATTATTTTTCTTTTACAGTGAAGTTGATCCTAAAAATAGATTTGAGTGTTTTCCAGCTTGACTACTTTAGGGTTGCATTTGTATCACAGATCTTTCAACTGGGCTGTGAAAAAAAAGTTTTATTTTTATTTTATTCGAACACTTTTAAATTGGGCTTCTCATATTTTGTCCAAGACAGTCATCTGGCAAATTGATATGTTGCCTTTTGGTTTTCTTGTCAATTTTAATTTCCGCTATGATTCATAAGAAAGAAAAATGTAAAACAGTGTCAAGTATTGCTGCATTTTACTCCTAAATTATGTTTGCATTAGTTTATTTTAAGTGATATTACAAGACATAAATTCAGTGGCGTATAATTTGGTAATTTTGGTATTTTGTTTAAAACTCAAAAAAATACAGGGTGATTTAATTTTCTATAAATTGTTGTTCTGCCAAAAAAATACTTTGATTATGTTTGATTAAAGATGAGAATTTTGTGATTTATTAAGGACTCTGTAAGATTAAGACGTTGTATATATCCCCATGAAAGGGTTGGGTTATTTGAATACATGAATAACATGCTTTCAGTTTGACTCTACTGAATTTATTAATCATGGTGTCTTAATGTAGGCTGTTCTTTTGTCTTAGCTAATGGGTTTATTTACTGTAAATGGTTTGATTTTTGTGGCTTAAACACAGTTGGTAATGACATACTGACAACTTGATTCCAGTTGTGCAAGAAAGGTATTGGTATTATAATCGGAGTTATTTATAATTTCATGTAAATGTGAAATTTCTTTTCTTTTTTGTTTGTGCGGTCAACTGAACCCTCTGAATAAACAAACCGAAAGTCCAACTTTCATGTCCATATTATGTTGTTTTTTGTTCACAAATTACTCTTAATAACAATAATAATAAATGCCATATATATATATATGCATACAGTAATTGATTACATGTAATTGGATTACAATCAGATTACAAAAAATAAGTACTCCTAATCAGATTGTTACATTTGAAATACTTTTAATCGGACTATAGTTACTTATGATTGATTGCATATTATTCACACAATGGCAGTAAATTTGTTTTAAATTTAAATATTGACTTGAATAAACATTGCTTACAGTATACATTCATAAAGTATTCTAGTTTTGTAAAATTGAACACAGGCCAGCCACTAGTCATGTGGGCATAATTACATGGAAAATTGAGAGGCCACAAAGCATTTGACCACTGGATTTACAGAAATAATTTTACTTTTAAGAAGTGTTTTCTCAACATTGTATATCGAATCAACTCCTGACGAGCACATTAATATTTGAATTATCACTCAGTAAGTCATTTATAACCACATTGCCATGTCTTTGGGGAGGCTTTTGTGTTTCAAACACATTTTTATTTTAAGCATTTATTTTTATTTAAAATGTATGCAATTTCTTCACGAACCCCAGTTTGTTGAAACCTGACTTATGTTTAATGCACGTCATGTTGTTGGGAACAAAGAATGGAATATTTTCTTTCTCTTTGTATTTATACATCAACATGGTACACGACTATCTTGTTAAATTCAATGTGATAAACAAGGTTAAAATGTACTCTAAAATTAATCAAAAAGTAGTCCGATTATATTAACTAAAATATTGTAATGTAATGGATTACGTTACGAACTACAATTTTTGTCACGCCATTTGGAATCAACACTACAAAAATGCAGTAAAACTAAGTGAAAAAAAATTAATCTGCAATGCCATTACGTAATTATTTATTGTTTTTAATGTTTTTCATTTACAGAAATAAATATTCAATTAGATTTTGAATAAATTTAAAATCCTCCAGGCTCCAACCAATCCTCCACAAGCCGGAAGATTTCAAGGTTACACAAACCGGAAGTTTTGGGAGAAGGAGGCGGTGTCTATAGCCTAATTGTTTGTGTGTGATCGTCTAAGCCCGTCACACTAAATAGGTGACTGCTCAGGTCATTTTTAACAGATTTTGGACAGCTTTATTGAATTGTAATGCTCGGAGCAGAGCTATCCTCTATGTCTGAATTAGCGAAAATGACCGCCGCGAGTCAAGCAGAGAGGACTGTGCTGGTGAGAGATTTATTTGTGTTTAAAATACATGGACCAGATGCATTACAGACATGCGAAGTCGTTATGGTTTTATTACGAACAGCCATATATTCAGCTGTAGATTTCAGGTGCGCTGCAGTTGCATATGTGCATATTGCTTTACGATGCAGACTGAGCTTGTTGGAGCAATTTTGCAGCACAGCTGCAGGGACAAAGTTTAAATTCATCCCAGTGTGAATGGTTAAACAATCGTAACAGTGATTTGTTCAGCCTTATCATTGCTCTGTTCAGTTTATGTATTGATGTCGGTGTGCTGCTACTGACCACTGTATCATCTCCCAGTAATGCAACATAGCGAACGATTTTGCAATAGAATTAAAGAAATAGTTCGCTCAGAAATTGTTTACAAACCTTCTGTTGTTGTTGTTGTTTTGGTTAAAACAAATGTTATGCAGAATAGGAGCCTGAGTCACCATTGACTGTCACTGTATATATAAAAAAAGATTCAGTGAAAGTGAAGGATGACCGAGGGTTTTAGTCTCCATCATTCTGCCTAACATCTTTATTTTTGAGTTCCACAAAGGAAAGAAAGTCATACATAATGAGGGTGAGTAAAAAATGACAGAATGTTCATTTTTAGTGAGGCAAGTTGTGTTTTTAGGAGGAGGAATTTACTTGGCTGCTGAAAGAAGAGGTGCATGCGGTGCTGAAACAGCTGCAGGACATTTTGAAGGTATCTTCAGCCAAATAGCTTACGACAAATTAATTCTGTATTATTGTGCAAAACAAAGTACATTAATAATAGTGTTTGTGTGATTTACCCAAAGGAGGCTTCAAGGCGTTTTTCAATACCATCACCAGGTCTGGAAGGGCAACTGAAACAAGAGAACTTCATTCTGGGCAGCTCAACGTAAGATCCATTAAATGTGTCCACTTTGCTTGGTTAATGTTAGATTTAAAGAATACAATAATGTATGGTTAGTTTTATGTTAATGTGTACATTTGAGGATGTGTACAACACCGTATAGAAATACTTTCATTATTTTTATTTCATTAGGATGGACCAGGTTAAAGGAGTCTTGACGGTACAAGGGGAAGCTCTGACTCAGGCTGTATGTTTAACAACATCATGGAAATGAGATCCGCTTTCAGCCTAAATGGCTGTTTTGATTCTGGTATATTAATCAGAGTTTTTAAAATGTACGAGTATAAATTCGTCAAAACGTCAACTTGATGTCAACCAGTGGAATTGCAAAGACACTTGCAATGCAGTTTAGTTCATTACCTCAGTTTTTATTGTTATTATATAAAAAACATTTCTTCGCAGGATATTAATATCAAAGTTGCTAAAAGCAGTCAAGTCTTGCATTTCGCATTCCGAGATGATAAACAGTGGAAATTGCAGCAGGTAATGTTTCTTTCTCCCTTGGTTTGATATTATTCTCTCATAAAAATAGCTGTTAAAACGCATTCTGCCTCTCCTCAGATCCAGGATGCCCGAAACCATGTGAATCAGGCCTTGCAGTTACTAAGCAGCCGTGATGAGAGTTATCACTTTAAAACTGGGGCTGAAGTCAATAAGGTTTGTTTTTCACCAGTAAAAACATCTAGCTGTTTAATTTGCATGTCACTAAATGTTGCATATTGTTGTCCAGGAACCAGATTCACACAAATCTACAGTCTTTACAATGGCACGCACTGAATAAAGGTCCTAGATCACATAATTTACAAAACTCTTTTTTTTTTTTTTGTCTACTGAATTTTTTTTAAAAAGACGTTGCGTCAGCTGAACAATCGGTATGTTGTTAAACAACAGTATGAACCGACGCACTGTCCTTCAATCCTTCACAGCCTTGTTTTCATTCCTGCCTAAAAAAAATGGCACTACCTAAAAATGTTTTTGAGAAAACAAAATATTCTTAAGTTTAAAAAAGACGAAAATAGCAGTTAAGAAGAATTTTATTTCATGAATTCAGCCCCTGGTCTCCTTAATGTGGTTCTTATCTGCATAATTGAACTTTCTCATGAGTAAGTTTGAAGGTGTTGTGCGCTACAGGTTATCCAGGAATAGGAACATTCTTTCCTTACGAACAGTCTTAACATTTTCACTGGTATCGTATGTGAAGTACGATTGCACTTGGCATCATTTGTTTTTCAGCTCATGGATGCGATAATGCTTCAGTTGACCCGAGCCCGTAACAGACTCACGACCCCGGCCAGCATGACTCTTCCTGAGCTCGCAGCCAGTGGCCTGATGGTTCGTATGTGGATCTTCAACTATTTAAATGTGGATACTCCATGTGCTGTTATGAACATTTCTCCTGTTCTTTCTAGAAAATGTTCACACCTCCAATGCCTGGGGATGTGATGGTGAACTTCTATATCAATCTCAGTAAACTGTGTCTGACGGTGTATCAACTACATGTGCTGCAACCTAACAGTACTAAGGTATCAAGCCATCTGAAAATAAGCACTAAATATGAAAACAACTAGTTTGCACGGCTTTTACAGTCATGCTTAACATGAATGTCTGTTTAAAAATGCATAATCATTTTGTTTTCTGTTAGAACTTCAAATCAGCAGGAAGTTCTGTAGTGCATAATCCAGGAGCGATGTTGTAAGTGCTTATCACATTTCCTGTTTTCATGCTGCAACACTAGCAGTCAGTCTCATACAGTATCATAATGTGTCATTCTGCTCTTTTTAAACAGTCTGTTTGATGAAGGTTTTACATAATTTTCTCTTATTTTACTTTCTCCTCAAGCGAATACAACAACACCAAGTTCGAGGTGAGCCACATCCATAAGGTGGAGTGTGTAGTGCCATGGCTGAATGACACACTGGTGTTTTTCACCATTTCCCTGCAGCTCTGTCAGCAGCTCAAAGATAAGGTGGGTGTGGCCTGTTAATGTGGGAACAAATATAATCTCACCTGCACTGTCACAATTTAAGAACATCGCATGGTAACAGAATGACATCCGATAGCTATCAGAGACACTTGGCAGTTTAGAAAGATTATGGCAAAAAGAATAATTGTTGATAATTACCCTGATATTGTAATCACATTTTTAACAATCCTTGTAATTCTATCAATATTAACAGTAATGTTAATAATAATAGCAAATAATAATATTCATAGATATATTATCATTTGCTATTATTACTATTACTGTTAAAGATGAAGAATTTTGGTAGAATTACTGGGATAGTTAAAAATGACCAACAATGATTTAAGCATGTTTTTGAGTGAAATGTGTCTGGTGGTATTTCTTCAGCATTCATTTTAGTATACCAGTGAACATAAGTCAAACATTCAAAACCATTTGAAAGTTTGGTGTCAGAAAAATACAGTAAAAACAGTAATATTGTGAAATATGATTACTATTTAAAATATAGCACTTAAGGTTTATTGGCAGAATTTACAGACTTTCAGCTGTTTGCACTGAACAAATCCAACAAAAGTAATTGAAATGGCTCAGCAACAAATGTTTCGAGTGGTTTCCCCAAATTCAACTAAAAATGCAACTTTTAAAGACCTCTGCAGTCTCAAAATGATTCAACCCCTTCATTGGCAAGCATATTTAGTACTTACTAAACACCCTTTTGCTGTTATGATCTGCTGCAAACGAGATGTATAACCAGACAACAGCTTCTGGCAGCGTTTCTGAGGAATCTTAGCCTATTCTTTTGACTAAAAGGAAATAAACTAAAATTGTTCTGTGTGAACTCCGCTTATCACGTCTCGCATGTTTGGTTGTGAAACGTAGTTTGCGGACCAGATAGAAGTTTTCGGCGATTCTTTCTTTTAAGTCATGCCGTGTGAAACCTCCTGTCGCCGATCCATCGTGCAGTGCGCACACACCAGAAACTGAATGTTACCCCATATAGTCGTGCAGTGTGAAAAGAACAGTGACCCGACTACTTTGAAAATCGTGCAGTGTGAACTCTGCATTAGCTATATTTCTAAAATGCCGTCAAACATGACACTCAACAAACCTAGCCAGTTCAGGTATTTTATGTGTTCTAGCTCAAGCACACCTGGTGCAACTAATGAAGCCCTTGATTATTGCATCAGGTGTGCATGAGACAACCCCTGATTTGCAGATTTGTGCTGTTGTGAGGGATTCTATTCGGGGGTTGAATAATTTTGATTACAACTGTGTGTGTGTATAAATGTGTGTGTGTGTGTGTATATATATATATATATATATATATATTTATTATTATTAAATGTAATTTTATTCCTGTGATAGTGCAACTGAATTGTCAGCAGCCAAAAGAAATTAAAATCTTTTGTAACATGTCTTTTACTGAACTTTTTGATCAATTTAATATATCCTTGCTGAACAACAGTTTTAATTGCTTTAAAAAAAATCTTGCTGACCCCAAACTTTGAACAGTAGAGTAAAATGTGGCTCTGTCCAGTTAAAACTCACTGGTTGTTGTTAATGATTGGCCTGTGATTCACCATTGAAGTTGATAGATTAATTATAATGATCAACCGGTGCAAAAAGCAAAGCAAACATTTTGACACAATGGGAGCAGATCTGAATGGAATGTTGTAATCAATACTTTAGATTATCTAATGTTCATTTCTTTCCTTTTATTTGCAGATTTCTGTCTTCTCTAGTTTCTGGAACTACAGACCGTTTTAAGCTATATCTGACCTGAATGATAATAAAAAATGATATAATTATTATTCTTTAGGATGCACTAGGAACAAACAAAAAAAATTCTGTGAACAAGTTCCAAGAGATCTATTGTGAATTTACTATATGACCGATGTATTCATTTTGTGTGCTTCTTGTTCAGTATGTGTACTGCAGCAGAGATAGTTTGCCTAGTTTATGGACTGGATGCATTCATTTGAAACAGGCTCTTCAGATGAAGGTATTCAGTGATGTGTTTTTTTTGTGTAAATGCAGTATTTGTCATTGTCAGTGTTGACTATTTGTCAGTAATCTTGCCTATATTGAAGCTTACCTCATCTAATGTGTTTAGGTTTAGACAATACACAATGCTTTTGTTCTTATTTGTCACAAAGCCTGTGAAAATATTCCAGCTTATTTGTTGAGAGATCCCTTCAAACTTACTTTACCAGTGTTTATTACTTTTAATTCAGGGGCTTGTAAGTTTAACACTTGAACATTATTCATCTAATACCAGACACTATCATCAATGCAGCAAAGTAAAAGGCATTGAGGCCATTATCATATGCTTATAAATGTGCATATATGACCAACAGAATATTTGCCACTGTGACTCAACTGTAGAATGATTATATTAACACTAAATGACAGATAACGTTGAAAGATGTCAGGGATTCATATTCCATTAAAACTTCACACATTCCTGAGGATATCTAATAACCATCATTCTATGAAATATTATGTTTATCGATATTTATCTGATAATGTTCAGGGTTTGTGATTGTTACAGAAAAGGTTTATCTGTGTTGGTAGTTCATCTACTCTACTGTCAGCCTTGTATTTATTGCCACATTTTTATTTATTTCATGTTAAATGCACTTAATTTGAGTCCTAATTGATTTCATGCATGACAATTTGAATATTGCTTAAGTAAAACCTAAGCTATTTTAATGTATATTTCACGCTTAATATGGAATATTCTGTGCAATAAACATACTTTATGAACACTACCTTGCTCTTGTCCCAGTTCTCAAATGTTTTGGATTGAATTAACTGACCAATGCTATTGTCTAAAAGTACTAAGTATACAGGCAAATTAAAATTTTATTTGATCAATGGCATTGAATTTCACTGAATTAATCTTTTAAATAGATTTATTTTTGGTTTACAAAGTCTACATTTCATAATAAGCTGGTACATTGTAAAAAAAAACAAAAAAAACATTCATACTCATTTTTCTTTGTTGGTTTCCATAAATAAAACCTCTGTTTGCCTCTTCTAAAAGCTTTTAGCAGTAAGGTAAACCATTTTAATTTCATGCAAGTTCTGTAATGATTACATTTCAGATTTAAAAGTCAAGACTAAACAAATTCATTAAAAACTCCACTCAAGGTGTTGGGATCTCTGGGATAAGTTTCAGATTAAAAGCTCTTTAAAAACAAGAAAATGTCAATGAAGGCTGTTTGTTAAGGGCCTGCATTCATTTCATCCAGGAATGTTGCAATAAAGTGCTTCAATAATGTACTTAACTAGAAAGTGGATCAGGAATCTGTAATGGACAAACACAACTTCAGTCATGTGATGTCCTGGGTAAATATTAATAGCATTTTTACACAGTTGAGAAAGGTTTGGGCTTTTATCACCCCTATAAGGAAGCATCTACATAAAATATTTTCTTCCTCTATAAATTTACCTTTTCCAAGTAT
Organism: Gila orcuttii; assembly: GCA_026230005.1. Lineage (NCBI taxonomy): Eukaryota > Metazoa > Chordata > Actinopteri > Cypriniformes > Leuciscidae > Gila > Gila orcuttii. Next base: position 37,635,618 of record JAPDVR010000003.1, on the reverse strand, counting down.
AAATAATGATTAGGTGGCATAAGTGATATAAAAAGCTATTCACATATTTGTTATTTTGTGAGTGATTTGAATGTAGTGTTTCCCGTCATTTCTGGAAAATCATGGCTCCATTCCCATATTGTCGATGCCCACCTTCTGTCTTCTTGGCTTTAATGTGGAAACAGTAGCTGTTACCACAATTGTCATGACATGTATTGTTTCATGAATCTATAGATACGTTATCTGTGAAATTACACCAGTAGAAATCTGACCTTCTCATCGCAGCAGCAGCAACAACAGCAGCGGATGAGAACCAAAAGAACCAGCAAGAGGACCATGCCTATGAACATTTAACATTGTGTTAATGATTCTTAATTATGTATCATCATTTCACTTTTTTCTTTTACTTAATTTAACTTGCCTATAAAGATGAAGAAAACTGCAAAGGAGACAATGTCCCAATCTGACTGAAACATCTGCTTTGATTGTAGTCTTGAGACCACATCATTGAACTGGTTCTCAAAATCCTGTTGAATGGTCTTGTCCATGACTTCGGTACGAAGATTCCTAAATGGATGGAATGATATTAATTACATGCTGTTGCCATATATTGTGAAAACAGAAACTAAGAAAATAAAACCCAGATGCCCATAAACTAAACCAACCTGTTCAATACACAAATATAGGCTACTCAAATGACATCCTGAATAAACAGGGAGTTGTTTTCTATCGTCTTTCGTACAAAAGAAATTAGATTAACCACAACGAGAATATAAACGATATTCCAAACTTTAGAAGAGTATTGTGAATTAAGACATTACTAAAAGAGAAAATTACATGATTCTAGTCACGCCATTGTTTACTCTGTTAAAATCGACAGATTGAGCTCAAATTCATTCGCTTAACACTTTTATTAATCCTTAAATATTTGATCGTTCGCTTTTAAAGTAAGCAATTAATCTTACAATTACCAATATTATGAAAATCAAAGATCGCACTTCAACCTCAGGTAGATTAATCGTACATAATCTAAAATAACTTATAATCGTCCTAATTAGCTTATTTCCATTTTCATAAATCGTCTTAATGTACCTTTTAGAACGATTCTCGATCACTCACCTGTTTTGCTCTGTCGTGTTTCCGGGTTACGGCGCTACACCTGTCTGTCACTGTGGCTGCTGCTCATAAAGGCTGTTCAGCCTCTGAAATTATTTTGCGGAAGTGCGATATCTAGCGCCAAATCAGTGGCCTTTAACGTTGACAAAATAATACACACACCACTCTACCTCCAGTAACTCAAAAGCCCTTTTTTGTTTTGTAACATAACGAAATTTTCTATCGTGCATTCCCCTGGAATTGTTATGTTCTAAGCATTCATAAAAATAAATAGAACAATAAATTCTATCTGGGGGGTGATTTTTCTTCATATATATATATATATATCATCATCATCATCATCATCATTCTTTATTCAGGACATATAAAATGGTCCATAGCACTATACAAGATAAAGAACACACAAAATAAAATAAATATATATATATATATATATATATATATATATATATATATATATATATATATATATATATATATATATATATATAAATGTGTGTGTGTGTGTGTGTGTGTGTGTGTGTGTGTGTGTGTGTGTGTGTGTGTGTGTGTGTGTAGTTGTAGTTGTAGTTGTAGCGAAAAGATATCATGTATGTTGTAGTACCAAACATCCACTAAAGGGGGCACTGTCTCACTTCATAATGACCTCCGACCCTTTGTTTACGTGGAAGGAGAGCTGGTCGTGCTTCCGGGTTTTATTTCTGCAGTTATCTGCTCAGTTTTAAAGAGATGGCTACGGTACCGGCCCAGTCTCTTCGGGTTTCAGAAATTAAAGACCCCACCGTTTTATTTGAACGGTACGGTACAGATGAGATCCGTGCTATCGAGAGGAAAGTGCGCGGAGAGATAGAGCATAAAAAGGAGGAACTTCGACAGATGGTCGGTGAACGTTACCGGGATTTGATCGATGCTGCTGACACTATCGGTGAGATGAGACAGTGCTCGGAAAGTGTCGTTCAGTCCATCCAGGACATGTACCGGTACTGTCACAAACTGAAGCAGGCGAAACACGCCCCTCAGTCCAGCGGCAAAGCAGAGGTAAAGCTCTCATTCTGGAGTACGGGAACAAAACAAACAGCATGCAAAAATAATCAAGTTTTTGTACTATTTATTCTGACTTAATTTATTCAGCTTTGTCATAGCTATCCCCTATGTTTGGTGTTGCTTTCCTGTTCTAGTCAATCGAAATGGGTCACCGTCAGATACAAATTCAATATGTCAAATATTTTTCATAAATGTTGGTAAATATAGATCTACGGTGAAATAATGAAAACTCTATTGAATTGCCACAGCTGTCAAAAATGAAATCTTTTAGTGTTGAAACAATATCCAAGTGATATATATGGATATTAAGTTAACTCTGTAAGATTTTATTTTTGACAGTTGTGGCAATTCAATAGTTTTTATTCTTTCACCGAAAAAAAGACATACCCCAGTTTCTATCAATATACAATAAATCCCAAAGTCAGAGCTCACTTGTTAAATGCTTATTAGGTGTATTTTTATTCCTGGCAGGGTCAGAAACAGTCCCAGGAAAAATTCTATACGATGGCGTCACAGATAAAGCTCCTTCTGGAAATCCCTGAGCGGGTCTGGAGCGCAATGGAGTCCTCTCAGTACCTGCAGGCCACGCAGCTCTACCTGCTGTGCTGTCACCTTCACAGCCAGCTACACTTGGAGGGCGGAGGGCATCAATACAGCCCCGTCCTCTCTCGCTTCCCCATCCTGGTGCGTCAGGTCGCAGCTGCAGGTCATTTCAGGTACACTGTACTACATTATAGGGTGTCAAAATGCTTTTTAAATGCATCTTTTAGATTAGTTTATTGCTCTTACCTAAAGCTAGCTGCCTTTTATTTGTAGGTCTACAATCTTATTGGACAGTAAGTCTGTGCTGCGAGGCAGGGCGGTGTCGGATCAAGCGATCGCTGAAGCGCTGGTCTCCACCATGCTCCTGGAGGACAGCTCCCCTCGACAGGCTCTTGCTGATTTCCTGCTGGCTAGGAAAGCATCCATTCAGCAACTACTCAATCAACCCCAGCATGGTGAATAACCTTGATAATATGAATAACCTTTTGGCTTATGAATAGTTAAGCTTGTTCTTATTTTGATCTGGTTGATTAGAATATATCATTACATTTGCACATGGTTGTTCTTTATACAAATGTGATACTGTTGTCCCTCTCTTAGGTGCTGGTGTTAAAGCACAGGTTTGTTCTTTGGTGGAGCTCCTGGTCACCACTCTGTATCAGGCGTACGCTGTGTTTTATGTGCCTCCGGAGGGCCAAGTGTCCGATACCGGTTTGGGCTGTGGCCTGCTTTTTACCACCTTGGAGAATGTGACCTCCAACACATCCTCTGGTGAGTTTTCGATTTTACGATTACGTTGGGATGCTTAAGGGGTCAGCAATGTCAGAAATGAATGGGGCAAAAATGCCACCAAAAGAAACAAAAATACCCCCCAAATTCAAGATAAGGGGGTAAAAAATGTCCCTGCATAATAAGCTAAATATATTACAGCTGTCTTGGTTAAAGTGAAATGTGAAAATGAATGAAAAGTGTTGATTGCGGCATTAAAATTAGATCTGCTCACATTGCATCAGATTTCTTTTGTGATCGTGCAGAACTCACACTAGAAGTCATAGTGGGGATATTCTTTGCTCACGTTCTGTATTTCATTTGTTGCCAATTTAAATAACCGTTTGGTTTTAAAGGGGCATTCGGCAACTATTTCAACTTAATAAAACCGTTTAGAAATCATTTGGATGGTTTAATAACCTGTTCCAGTGAAAATGGTGACTTTGCCCGCTCCCCCCAGCGTTCCTAGGCGGAAAACCAACCTTGCAACATGAGGATTAACATCCCGGTAAGTTGGAAATAGGAATTCTCGTGAGAAGCGTGAATTAGCGAGAAACACAAACTGCTTTACGGCAATTTGACATAAACACACACGCCGCCCTCAATGTGTATGATGTATTACCCACCTCGGTAGACATAGCTCCACACGATAAAGTTTGCTGGCTCCGATAATAACAAATGCAGGTAGAAAGGGGGAGGAGGGTGCCGCAAGTGATTTTTTATTTTTTACGACATTGTTGTGAAATATACGCCTCACAGCTGTAGGGGGAGCTCGTTGAGAAAACATGCAACAACAAAAGTGAAAATCAGCGAAGAAATAGCTAGAGCTGCCGAATGCCCCTTTAATGCTACTAAGATAACCAATGTAAAGTCTTGATTTTCTAAATTATATTTTATTTAGGCAATTTATGTAAATACTTGAATGCCATCTTTGAGCAGCATTAAACAGTTTGTACAAATAAACATAAATGGTAACAGTCTATAGTATTCTGTTTGAAGTAATTGGTCAACTTTATCCCCCGGTTTCACAGACATGGTTTAAATTAGTCCCAGACTAAAATGCATGTTTGAGCTGTTTTAACTGAAAGCAACTTGCACTGGCATATCTTAAAATATGTCAGTGCCATTGTTTTGTCTCAAGATGCACAGCAGTAATGTTTTTTCTAATGGCGCTTTTCCACTGCATGGTACGGCTAAGTATGGTTCGGTTCGGCGCGGCACGGTTCAGCTCGCTTCGCTTTTCCACTGCGTGGTACGACCCGGCGCGGCACGGCACGGCTCGGTTCGCTTTAGCTCGGTTGCTTTTCCACTGCAGTTAGTACCGCTTCAAAGTGGGTGGGATTATGACTGATCGTTATAGTTTATCCGCTCCTCGGCAACCAACAAGAGGAACGTCTGCGCTTCTCGTCCACTGACCACGATTCAGCCATTTCTTTTTTGGAAGTTTAGTTTCTTCAAGCAAGTAGTTTTAAGGTGCTACAGCGGTGGCTGTTACTGGCTATTTAAATCTAGCGGGTTTGATGTCTCGCAAATACAATGACACTGGTAGTGACGATTCTGTCTGTCTGACCAATAGTGATCTACAGTGCTTCCACGTCACATTTTAGTATCGGTACGGTACGCTTGGAACCTCAACAGAGGTGGTACCATTTAAAGCAAGCCGAAGCGAGCCGTACCGTACCGTACCATGCAGTGGAAAAGCGCCATAAGGCACTTTATAAAAGCTACTTAAATGTCCTAATTGAACTAAGGCCTAATCCTGGCTTAATCTAAGCCCTGTCTGTGAAACACGAATATATTTTATAAGTTAATAAAAATTACCCTTATAAAAGTAACAAATGTCCTTGGAAATCAATTACAAGGGGCCTCTTTAATGGAAAAGTTAATTTATGACCCTCAGGGTCACTGTGCGAACCAGCCTTGTTCTTTTACATTATGTGTCTTAGTCTAAATAACTTGCCTAAAAGAACCTTTGTGATATTCTGTGAAATCCAGGGAAAGATAAGAAGGTTCTGGACAAGGAGATGAGCACAGGAAGCTGGTTTAAATACCTTCCCCCTTCAGTGATGAACTTCCAACCTGTCCTTCGGACACTAGCGCAGCCTATACAGAGGGAGCAGCTCAGAGACACGCTGCAGCAGTGGATCGATACGTATGTCCCTCCTACAAATGTTCATCTACATTTCTCAAATGATTTGTTTTATACTCTCAATTTTCTTGTAATAGCTGTAAGGAGGATATCCGCAGCGGAGTCAGCAGCCTTCTGGTCTACGTGAAGAGTCTAAAGGGTCTGGCTGCGATTCGAGATGCCGTGTGGGAACTGCTCAGCAGCGAATCCATCAGTCAACACTGGAGTACTGTGTGTCAGTCCCTCCTCGAACGACCTCTGGCCTTGTGGGATGACCTTTTGCAGCAGCTCTTCCTGCAGAGACTTAAGGTACTCATAACTGATTTAACCAGTTTAACTGGTCTGATAGATGTGTTTACACCTGCAGTTAACCTATATTGGGTGATCCCAATGCAGGTATTCAGGTGAGAAAGTTTGCCTTTCTAACTTCCAGTGAATAGATTTCAAGAGAAGGGTATCAGACTATATACATAAATTTACCAAGTCATTATGGTAATACATGTTAATGAGGAACAAAAATATATAGATATTAAAAAAAAAAACATGACAATTTGAAAGACTGTTGCTCTAATTATTAGAATACTATTTTGATGATCTATAAATTTGTGCATTTTTTAGTTCATTGAATGAAAAAGAAAAACATCTTTCCCAGTGTCCAAATTAAATGCTAAAGATACATTCATGATTATATGCTATATTGTGTATAAATTGTATGAAATATTATTATAGTAATTGTATAATATTATTAGTATTGTATTTATGTACATTTAGCGTTCAAATTTTGGGGTCAGCAAGATTTTTTTTATGTTTTTGAAATAAGTTTTTTGTATGTTCACCAAGGCTGCATTTATTTGATCAAAAATACAGTAAAAACAGTAGTATTGTGAAAAATATTACAATTTAAAATAACTGTTTTCTATTTGACAATATTTTAAAATGTAGTTTATTCCTGTGATGTCAATGCTGAATTATCAGCATCATTACTCCAGTCTTCAGTGTCACATGATCCTTCAGAAATCATTCTAATATGATGCTTTGCAGCTCAAGAAGCATTTGTTATTATTATTATTATTATTATTATTATTATTATTATTAACGCTTAAAACAGTTGCGCTGCTTAATTTTTGTGAAAACCGTGATACATTTAATGAATGGAAGAAACAGCATTTATTTTAAATAGAAATCTTTTGTAACTGTGAAAAAGTCTTTACTTTCATGTTTGGTCAATTTAAAATGTACTTACTGAGTAATATTTGTTTCTTTAAAAATAAAATCTTATTGACCCCAGAGTTTTGAACTGTAGTGTATGTAATGTTAAATAATCTGAAGATGTAATGGATATAAAATATATATATATATATATATATATATATATATATATTAAAGATGCACTGTGTAATATTTAGGAGGATCTGTTGACAGAAATGCAATATCACATACATAGCTATGTTTTCAATGGTGTATAAAGACATTACATAATGAACCGTTATGTTTTTATTACCTTAGAATGAGCAGTTTCTATCTACATACACCACGGGTCCCCTTACATGTTAAGTCGCCATTTTGCGCCGTCATGTTTCTACAGTAGCCCTAAACGGACAAACTCGTTTCGTCACTGTTGTTCTTCGTGCAAAGAAACTAGCTAAAGTCAGCGAATAAAACACTGACACAATGATGAACAAGTAACAATAATATTCGCAATAACGTTTCGTTTTACTGAATAATTAAGTAAACATAAATTCTTTATCTTTGTGAAGAAACCTCATTGCTTAACTGGCTTAACTGGCAATTCGCAACCACACCACTGCCGCTAAAATTTACACACTGCAACTTTAATATACATGTTTTGGAACCCCTTTACGCCTGTAATTACCGCTGTCTGCTTGTGATCGAATCACCTGAGATTGAATGTTAACACCATGGCTTGTCACCCAAGGTGCGGTGTCAGTTATCTCTTTAAACCTTGAGTTTATATATACAGGTAACCCGTCTCCTCCTTCACTCATGTACCCTTGATCTCTCTAGGCGATCACGCAGGAGGGCACAGAAGGGATCTCCAGCAGCTCCAGACAGTTCTTGTCTTCAGCCCTGCGGGATCTGCAGGGTCAAGCCACAGCTGGGACTTTCAGCCGCGGGGCGCAGTATGAGAGTGACGTTGCAGCTTTCTTGTGGTCCGAGTCTCAAGGCGACCTGCTCAGCGACACAGCCTGGGTGAGTGTAGCACATCGCAGCCCGCAGCAGAAGAGCGGCCTGTCCATGAAGACCCAGGCCCTCACCCCCTGTGTTCAGACCTTCTGCTCCTCCCTGGACTCCAAGCTCAAAGCCAAACTAGATGATCTGCAGCACTACTTGCCCTCAGAGGAAAATGGCAAGGAGCTTTCAAAGACGGTCCCGGTGACGACTAGCTCTCCTATTAACCGCTTTATGGATGCTGGAGCAGTGGAGGACATTCTTAGAGAGCACTGCCTGGCATGTGTGAGGGATGTCCTTGCCAGCGTTCGTGCTGAGCTCACTAATGCCCATGATCAGACCAGCAGCCCCAGCCAGTTAAGTTCAGTGCTTTTTATGGCCAGACTATGCCAGTCAATGGGGGAACTGTGTCCTAGTCTGAAACAGTGCATCCTGGGAAAGCAGGGAGGCATGGATCTGGTGAGCAGAGGCACTCCACGACTGGGCAAGAAGTTGGGCAAAGGGAGCACAGCCAAGTTAGCGGACGTCAGCCCAGCTCAGGCTAAGTGGAGCTGTCTGAAAGAGGAACTTCTTTCCTGTAGCATGGAGGCCTATGGGATCTGGAGCTCGGCACTCACCAGGGTAAGATTATGAAGACAATATGAAACATTCTGAGGACAGGAAATCAACTGACTTCATTCGCCAGCTTGATAATGCTTGAGAATTACATTTTTATGCCGAGTACATATTTAAGGCATATATCTTTTAACTTTTTGATGCTTATATTCTTCAATAAAATTGAGTAATTAAAAATGCATTTCAGGCACTGGTGGGCAGCTTTGCTACGACTCTCCATGCAGGAACTGCTGGATCCATCCTGGGAACTGCAACTAATTGGGAGGAACTTGAAATACCGGAAGAAACAGAGTCAGGCAACAGTATAATGTCCAAAATACGCCTTCCTGTGCAGGTAACAGCTACATTTCTCCTTTTATTAATATTATTATTATTAACATGAATACTTAAATATATATACATTAAGGAGACCTAATGTGGACTACACAATTTCTTATACCTTATTGTATACTGAGTTTTCAAAATGTTCAGTGCCAAATCTCAAATATGATGATTCCCTTTTAAGGCACCACCTCCTTAAAAAAACTCCCTTATGTTTTTTTCATGTGTAGCAACCCATCTAATGAAAGATAAACGCATACAATACTTAATATGAAAGACATAAATACAAACTATTCTTGCACATAGGTGCATGTTTATTTATTTGTGGTATTATTAATATGTTCTTATTTTTACCGAATAGAATAATAGCTGTTAGTTCTGTTATACAATTTTGTAAATGTTTTATTTAAATATTTGTTTAATTATTCCATAAAGTCCATTTTGTATAATTCTTGCATTTTTGCAGACTCCCTAGCACCCCCTTGTGGCCCACTAGATTATGTATTATTGTACAGTGTTTTATGGAATAGAAAGGATGTCTTTATATTGTAAAATATAAAATAATCTTTTTTTCTCTCTCTCTCTCTCTACAGCCATCATGGTATGTTCAGTCGTTACTCTTCCATTTGTGCCTTGAGGTCAATAGGGTTGGAGGTCACGCGTTACCAAAGGTCACTCTGTTGGACATCTTGCGGTGTTGTCTTGATCAGGTGGTGAGTGAGTATGAAAGACTCACTCAGAACACACAGAGCAAGGTGAGACGATCGATTAAATCTCTTTCTTATTCTTCCATTCTTGCTTTTTAGTCACTGTTGTAATGGAATAATTCCAAAAACCAAATGTCTGTTGTTCTGTCTCATGCCGTTCTTTCCTCCCTGTCTCTCTCTAGGATGCAGGCCTCCCCATGACCCAGAACAGAGCTTTGCAGCTGTTGTTTGACCTTCGGTATCTCAGTGCCACTCTAGGGTCCCGTCTTGAAGAGGGTAGGAGTTCCCGCTCTCACCAAGACCCAAGGTATCCTCTTCACAAGCTAGGGATGGGCACACGGTTTCAGTAGGAAGTAACAGCAATGATCTGTCATAAAAACACAATCATAGCGTGACTTGACCTTCCAACTTTAAAACAAAGCACAACCGATTACACCAAGAATAGCTTATGCCTGAACGGCAGACCTCTTACACTTTCCTTCATTCTCGCTGTTTGTTAAAGGATCCAGCAGGTCTGTGACTCCCTTGAAAGTCACATTGATCCATTTGACCTGGATGTTTTCACTCCACATCTGAACAGCAACCTGAACCGACTCTCACAAAGGACTTCTGTAAGCATTGCCGTTTATCTCCCACTAACCCTGTTTTAAACATTTCAATTTGCCTGTTCTTATGTGATTTAGATTGCCATTATGTTTTGTATTGAACAGTGTTTTGTCTAATGTTGTTTTTTAGGTGCTTTTAGGATTGTTGACTGGCACAGAGAAGCAGTTTACCTCTAGGACCAACAATATCAACTCTCAGGAACCATACAACATCCTTCCTTTGGCTAGCAGCCAGATCCGGTGAGTATAAAGCTCTTGTCTTGCCCTTCACACTGTTTAACTCGTTGTTATATATATTTATGGCTAGTTAATTGCTGTCATGCTGCGTGCTTCATTATTGTACAAGATAATACAAATATATTTTATGTTAGAAACTTCATATATGCGTTTAGATAAGTAAAATTATACTTGTATTTTTTTTTTTCAAATAAAAACATTTTTCAAATTGAATTTCTCATTTATACTTAAAATATATAATTACATTCCTTCCCCCTCAAGGTTTGGTTTGCTGCCGCTGAGTATGACAAACTCTCGAAAGACTAATTCTGCCACACATGGAGCAGATGTCACTAGATCACTGGTAGGTTGGTTAAGCATTTGTTATGTAAAATACAATAATGTTTAAAAGAAACGTGTTTATTGATGTTTATTGAAAAAAGACTTCAGTTGGTGTTTTATGTTATCATTCCTTTGCAAATGAGCCACTTTCTACCAATGCTCCCAGTTTTACGTGGCCTAGCAGAAGAGCTGCTGGATCTCAAGGCGATAGGTGACGTCATATTGCGTGATGCTACTTCATTTTTTGCAGTGAGCTTGCAGTGCAAAGTTTTGGATTTACTTTACTAGAACTTGATTCACTCTGATTGCATCAGCTGATATGCTTTGTGAATGAAACGCGTGGCATAGCAGCAATCAAATGCAACTGATGTATTGAGCACTTGAGTTTAATACTTCTGTATCATAAGCAAACAAGCATCATGTAGTTACAAATTTCTCCACTGGCTTTAAACCTGCTAAATCTTCTGCTTGTGGTGACAATTTTTGGCTCTAACTGTTCAAAACTATTCAAAGCTCTGTACCTGCTATGAGATGCAAATCCATTTTTAAGGCAATTAATATATTTGTTTTTTTGTTTTTTTTTTAGGTGGCTCCCTCCTCTGCTTCTGCTCCACATGACAGTTTCCGGCCAGGAAATCTCTTCAGGCAGTTAGCAGATCAAGAAGAGGAGTCCACAGCCCCTTCTCTCTTTAAATTAGGCTGGCTTTCTGGCATGGCCAAATAAACTTTTATAAAGTTGTTGTTGTTTTTAACCGCATACAACATTATGTAAAATAATATTTAAAATACATTTGGAAATGTAACAACTGTGTCCTGTATTGCTTATTCTTTCAAAATCACATAATATAAAGAGAAATTGCAATGCAAATCATTAATAAAAGGGGAAAGATTAAATGAACATTACATCTTTGTATTTATCAAGCACATTATCTATTATTTAGTGGTTTTTAATTATTTTATCCTGATTAAATATGTTAAGTGAATCAGAAGCACAATATAGTATAAAATAGTATAAATTTAGGTCTAAATGTATAGTTTAGCTCTATATCATCAGTTAGTTTCCCTTATTAAGCTTTTGCTTGTGTATATTTAATTTAAACATTTTTTGGTTAGCATAAGAAAAAGTTCAATGGGATTTTTTTTTTTTTTTAAGTAATGGTTAGAAAATTTTATAAAAGGGCTTTAGTATGTAGCTTTGTAATTATTCATTTAAAATAAGAAATGTAAGCTTCTCCAACACTGCAAGCACTGTTACAACCACCATACAATACTGCACCAATGAACATGCTGTCTTTTATTGTTTTACAGTAAGAGATACAGGTATCGCAATGACTACTGCACACATACAAAACATGTTCACACAATAATGGAAACTGCTATATGAACTCAATTGAAGGTAATGCAATCTTTGTGTTGGATGAAAAATCACTGTGCAAAAACAAATGTGATCTGAAAAAGCAGCACATTTCACAGCAGTCATCCACGTGTATAATTTAACCCGAGAATAACATTTTGTTACAGAACTTAGCCAGCTACAAAAACATATTTGGATGCAGCAATACAAATGATTGGAACTAGCTATTTGGCAGTGATATGTACACAGCTGTCATGTTTTATTTTTATATATTTGGTAGCAATTCTGTGTTCAGCTAATTTCATGGAAGAATTAAACTTAAGAGTCTGTAAGTTTAGCTCGATGTGAGACTTTGTATTGATATGTACATGTAGAGCACCCAAAAAAAAAATCATGAAACATTTTATGGGTCTCTTTTAATTATTCAGATTATTAAGTAAAGCATTTTCCAGCATGTATCTTTGTCTCTTTTTATTTGCGATCTAGTTTGCTGGCCATCAGTTTTTTAATGTCTACGGGTCCAGCTGCAGCTTCTGCCTTTGCTTTCTCTTCCTGCTCCTTCTGCCAGGTGATGATGGGGCTGATGCTCAACCTGCGGTTCCTGGTGTTTTGCTGCAGCTGGGTTTCACTAAATGGGGGAAAACAGGTCTTTTTATGGCAAAATACTGCTGGTTTGGTGACATGTTTTATATTTCTGAAATGACTGGGGAATTGTTGTGTAGAAATTGCAAAAAAGACAATCAGTAGCAAAGTTTACTAGCAGAAGATGATGAATTAAGGGTGAAAACGCATATACACACACAAAGAAAATGACTTACGAGAAATTGTGTGGTACTGGTGAAATGGCCTTTTTCTGTATTTCCTTATAAACTGGTGACTTCAGGTAGCGATAAAAGGTATCCTAAATGACAAATACAGAGTTCAGAAATGTCCAGTGTGCAGCTTTTCTTTAAACAAATTCACGCGAAAGTTAAAATTACAAAGTAGAGATGAAGCAGTTACCAGTTTGATGATAAACCATGATAAAATCTCGACAGTTAGTATTACCGTTTCATATTTTAATTATCATTAAATCATACCGTGGCACGATTTGAAGAGTTTGATAACTTTATTCAATTTCTGTATATTTCACAGGGCACAGGTAAATTATTATAGGTTTATGTGAGGATTGTTTTAAGTTCACTTAAATTAAAAGTTGCTATTTTTTAAAGCCTAACAAATGTTAAAAAATTGATAGCTTTCAATTACACTGTAATGTTGAATAGCTATAATTAATGTTCTAAATTGAAAAAAGAAAACTATTTCATTGAGGCATCAGTAGCTGAATTAGTATCAGTGATACTGGCCTCATTCATAAAAAGATGCCCTTAAACAAGTATTTAAAATATAGGCTACTGTCTTTATGTTGTTTCTACATTAATTTGGTGATTTACTGTGAAATTATTACAATATAAAATATTAAAACTTATGAAAATGTATATTAAAAACATACGTGTAAAAATAAATAACTAGATTATTCACACATTTTTTGTGAATAATCTAGTTATTTTAGTCGATTGGCAGCACTAGTTTTAATATTTATACCACATCTATTTTTGATTGTTATCAGGATGTGAAGAAAGTTCCACCCAGTATAACAAATAGTGTTTATAAAAAATTGCCTGCCCTACCTTTAAGTTAGCGAGTCTCATACAGACGCAGCATCCACCGCAGGTTTCGTTTTGTGTGAAAACATTGACGGAAGACAACTCAACTCAACTCTTATTTATAAAGCCCTTTCGAAACCATTAGAATGGACCTAAGTGGACAACTTTGGACAACCTTTACAACCTAGTCTTGTGCTTTGTGTACAGCCATTCTAGGGAAACAGCAGCTCCATAAGTGCCACCTACTGTCAGAGAGTGGGTTTTCATTTTTATTCTTCCTGTCTACCGCTTTTGTTCAAACCAAAGCAAATATTTCATGCACTGTTGTAAATTTTAACCAGTTGATGAAAAATAAGCTAATGTGCCTTCTTAAAATCTAAACAATTTGGATAATATGGTATATAGAATTATTCACAGAGCAAATAAAATACCTAATCATTTCTCATTTTACTTTATCCCTTTTCTTAAAAATGGTTTAAAGGCTAAAGTGCGAGGTTTCTCATTTTATAAAACGTTTTTGTCAAACCTTAATTTGACCATGTAGATCATGTTAATAAATATTATGTTATGTCATAAGTCACCCAACCAACATTTATTAAAAGTCCGGCCATCATGGTTAATGTTATTATTTTTTAAACCAAACATTGCACAGTGCTGCTAATTCTTTTATTTATAGTTTTTTGGTTTTCAATATAAAATTTGGTCAAATGATTGTTAGTGTGTGTATCAGTACTTTTTTAACATTTCCAGCACATTTGATCAATACCGTGGTAATATTGATAACGTGATTATTTTCGTCACTATAATCGCAATATGAAATTTCATACCATTTCATCTCTATTACAAAGCCTACAAAATGCAAGTGGCCACCACAAAAATAGAGGCGAGAATACAATCGCACCTTTTTCATCAGCATGAAGATGTGGGTCTGAGCACCATCCAGTACATATCGGTGAGGATGCTCCAGGCCCTTTATTGTAATACCCATTGTCCTGCCATCAATATTGATCCAGCGTGGTGCTCCTGGGGCCAAAAAGGTTCTATAAAAGAATCAGATGCTGAGAAATGGAGGCCTGATATGAAAAATACATGTAAAGCAATAATGTGCAAAAATAATGTGTATCTGACTTGAAAATTTGTTCTGCTTTATCTGACATAGAAGCTCCTGCGCCCCATTTCAACTCCTCAGCGGCTTCCCAGAAAGCCAGATTCTCACCTGCAGTGAAAATGAAAAGAAGAAAAACATATTCAATTACTAATATAAATAGTTTGCCTAAAAAATGGAAATTCTGTTACTTAACCTCATTTTGTTTCACAAACATAAATTGTAATGATATATAATGAAAGTAAATAAGCACTGGAACTGTCAAACTATTAAAATCGTTTATGTTAATTTTAAACACAATTTTTAAATGCAACTGAAATAAAATGAGTACTTAAATTACTCAAAAAATCCAAATAGATATAAATGAAAACTAAATAGAATTAAAAATAATAATAGAAATGACAAAAGCACATAACAAAATGACTAAAATTAAAATGACAACTAAAATATAAAAATAAAACCAAATTCTAAATACTAATAAATACTATAATAGTACATACATAATACAAAAATGACACCATAAAGTAATCATCAAAGCTGTTCTTTTGAGTCTGATGTCTCAGTTGATCCAGTTCACAAAAGTGGTCTAAATCATTTGTTTGACAGATATGATAGATAATGATCACAATAGACATTTTTTTCTTTATACCAACTATTAGTCAAAGCATTAATTAAATATTCACAAACCACTGAATTCCTTCTTCAGGAAAATCTTGAAGTCTGCACGGCCCCGTGGGTCATTGAGCAACTCATAGAAGCTAAAGGACCAGCGCTCCACTCTCATCTTTGTGGGAACCTCAACACTGTAAAAAATATAATACACCAAAGTGATATAAAGGTAAACTCTGTAACTTTTGGCACTCTAGTGGTTAATTTACTCACCCTCATGTCATTCCAAAACCGTAAGACTTTCGCTCATCTTCGCAAAGAAGATCTTCTTTTTATTTATTTTTTTTTATTTTTTTTTGTACTTTATACAACAGGTGACATCATACAATGAACAAAATAAACACTGTGTGGTGGGACCGGAATGTCACCTCCCAAAGAAGATCTTTTTGATGAAATCTTGAGAGCTTTCTGTCCCTCCATTGACAGTCTACGCAACTACCACTTTTAAGCCCCAGAAAAGTACTAAAAACATCATAAAAGTAATCCATGTGACTTCAGTGGTTTTAAGATGTCTTTAGTACATTTCTGGGGCTTGAAAGTGGTAGTTGTGTAGACTGTCAATGGAGGAACAGAAAGCTCTCAAGATTTCATCAAAAAGATCTTCATTTGTGTTCCGAGGATGAACGAAAGTCTTGCGAGTTTGGAACGACATGAGGGTGACTAATTAAAGACGGAATATTAATTTTTGGGTAAACTAAATCTTTAATAAACAAAACTTCAACGTCTTGTGGAATAACATTATAGCCGGAGCTACTTCTCTCTGTTTATGTATATGACTAGACTACTCTACAGCGGCTGTCGTCCCGCCCAGTCTAAAATAGTCCAAATATGAACACTTATAGGCGTACCAACAAAAACACAGTTTGGAAGATGGATTTATGATTCACTAACTTTTGTAAACATTGAACAAAACAAAGTTATATAGTACACCTATAAAAATGAATTAATTTAACTATAATTTATTTAGATAGCTCTCAGGGAATCTTACTCTGCCATGTTCAGTTCCCAATAAGTGTCATCATCCGTTTGCCAGGGATTACTAGGGAGGCAGGACACGAGGAAGGGGTCATGGTTCATAAATGTCGCCATATATTTGACCAGGCTGAACGCAAAGAAAAAGATATTTAGAAGAAAAGCCCAAGAAGCACATTTAGGTGACAACTAAAATTGATAACGGCAACTGCTCTGTTTTGGTAGGCTAATTTTGACTTACGCTCCAAGAGATACTGTAGACTTGACCCTTGACCTCATGACTGCCTGTTGTGTGTAGATGATCTAAAATATACAGTTAGAACCAATTAATCAATATCATTAAATAAAATAAAACCAGTTCTTTAAATGTGTGTAAAGAATCAATGTCACTTACGATTCTTCTATAATAATCATAGGTTTTTTTCTGAAAAAGATGGAGAAACAACATCCTGTTACATGTTATGAAATGTTTCTGATAAGACACCACAAGACCACACGCAACATGCAATTCTGCCAAACACAAATGATATTCAGTATATGTGTGATACCTACAAAGTATCTTGGCAAACACAAACAAGCACAAGCAACTACATATAGCCACAGTCTAAATTTCAAGGAAAAATTAAAGGAACAGTTAATGTAATGGCCTGAAATGATGCTCAGGGTATATAAAAAAAAGGGAAGTACTGTGGCACACTATATATACACACTTGTTTGAATAATAATCAAGGAAGGAAAGGATAGTTTGTGCTCTCTTATGCGTGCGTGTGTGTGTGTGTGTGTGTGTGTGTGTGTGTGTGTGTGTGTGTGTGTGTGTGTGTGTGTGTGACTGTGTGTGTGACTGTGTGTGTGTGTGTGACTGTGTGTGTGTGTGTGTGTGTGTGTGTGTGTGTGTGTGTGTGTGTGTGTGTGTGTGTGTGTAGGAATCATCTTGAAAACTGAAGACGTATTAGTACAAATCTGCGTGGAAAGGAAAGAGAGAAAAAGAAACAGTCACACCAACAGATTCACAATCTTATCTTTCAAAGCAGTCAAATAGAGTTATATACACCATATATTATATATACATAATATTATTATGATTGATCATGACAGATACACAACTGTTCGAAGGTTTCGAGTTTTTTTTATGTTTTTGAAAGAAGACTACAATAATACAGTAATACTGTGATATATTATTTGAATTTAAAATATCTCTTTTCTATTTTAATACATTTTTAAATGTTTTATTTATTCCTGTGATGGCAAAGCTGAATTTTCAGCATCATTACTCCAGTCTTCAGTGTCACATGATCCTTAAGAAATCATTCTAATATGATGATTTGCTGCCTTACAAACATTTCTCATTATTATCAATAGTTGTGCTGTTTAATATTTGTTGTGAAACTGTGATCATTTTTTTTTCACGAATCCTTGTTCAAATAAACAGCATTTTTTGTAACATTACAAATGTATTTACCATCACTTTGGATCATTTTAATGCACTCTCTCTGAATAAAAGTACTGATTTCTTAAACGTGTTCATTTCTTTACTTTCTAACTGACCCCAAACTTTTTAACAGTAACGTGACTTATTAAATGACTTTATGCATTTTTTAACATTAAAGGGATAGTTTGAGCATAAATTAAAATTCTGTCATCATTTACCAATCCTCATGTTGTTCCAAACCTGTATGAATTTCCTTCTTAAGTGGAACATAAGAGAAGATATTTTGAGAAATGTCTCAATGTCTCATAGAAGTCAATAGAGTCCAGTATTGTTTTGGATCCCATTGACTTTTTAATACTTGGACAAAAACAGTTAATTAATCCATTCAGTCTTCAAAATAACTTGGCCCCAGAAGAAAGAAAGTCATACAAATCTGAAACAACATTAAAGCGATTAAATTATGAATTTAATGAGAATTTTCATTTTTGGGTGAACTATCCCATTATTACATCAAAGTGTAATATCATTATAATCTATTCACAATCCAACAGGTCCTTTGCTCAGTGTTCAATGTTTCATTCCGAGTTTAAAATAAATTGTATATTTGTAAGTTATCCACAGCAGCAGCAGCACAACAGTAATATAATGATAAGCTGCCCTGTGTATTTCCAACAGGCCCTATGAGGGGAAAGGGTCGGTGGGTGAAGGCGATCTCCTCGAAAGATCAACAGGTCAAAAATCCTCTTAAATCGCAAAGAAGATTGTGAGAGAATCTACAAGGCCAGCCCAGGACTGAGACAGACACACTGCTAATCGGCTCTATAGTAAGAGCCTTTCAAACCACACTGCGTTCAGTAGTCTTGCCTATGGAGTCCCTCCCATAGTAACATAAGCATTTAAAGGGATAGTTCACCCAACTCACCCTCATACTGTACCAAAATTGTATGACTTTCTTTCTCCTGAGGGAAAATAAAATAGGATATTTTGAGAATTGTCTCCATGTTTTGTTTTGCTTTGTTTTTGTCCACAGAATAGGTGTCAATTGGGTTCAATGCCTTTTGGTTCCAAACAGTCAAAATATATAGGCTATGTTTTATGTTCTACAGATTAAATAAAGTCATACCGGTTTGAAAATATATGAGTATGAGTAACTGATGACAGAATTTTCATTTTTGGTACCCTTTTAATTTCATAATGGACTTGGTGATGGTTAGCAGAATCATCAAATGACATCAATCATTATTGATGCTCTGGATGAGTTAGTGTGGTGACTTTTGAGGGCTCACATGTTAACTCACCAGTTACCTCCTCTGTATTAGGGTCAATATGACGATCCAGGACATCCATAGCACTGTGTGTTTGTGGCTGTAGACACATATAAGAAAAGAAACTGTATCGTCATCACAGTGTCTTCAAAGCAACTGTATACTTGCAGCTTCTGCCAACCACTTACTGGAGGCCTATGGACAATCCAGTAGGCTCTCTCCTGACAGTCAAACACAACTCTGTCTGCTTTCTGACGCGTCTTCCCCGCCCTTGAAAAACAGAACACAATTAAATCAAGCAAGCACTAATAGCATGATAGTCCTAAAGAATCACAGTAAAGGAAGTAAAAGGACAAACCACATGACAGAAATATAGCTGATGGACACTGAAAAGACTGAAGAAGTAGTAACTATGTGCATTTGCAAAGACAGCAGAAGAGTATAGAAACTCACTGGTACTGCTCTTCAGCTTGCATCACAATAAAATCCCATTTGTGGTTCATCCAATTGTGGAGTTTGTTGTATTCCTCCTGTTAAAATACACAAAAATGTTGCTTTATAATGTCATTAAAGTCGACAGGAAATGGAAATTCACCCTATTTACTTTCTAAATGCATGTTATTGATATTATGTGGTTTATGCGCAACAAACTTCCATATTCTGTAAAACAGGTTGCATCGCGTCTGGTCCAGGTCTTCATTTTGTATGTGCTTGGTTAAATATTAAGCTGTTTTCCACAAGACGACCTTCAAAGGAGCTACCAAAATTGAGATATCAATCGCACATGCAGATTGATATCTAAAAGTTTTGTATTTTCCTTCTTCTTACTAACATCGAATATTAAAATGTGAATAAAACACCAACAATAAAAGTAACTAGCTACTAGGTTAGCTGATTACCTTAAAAGTCAGATATCGCCAGTCAGTTCATACTGACATTAACTCTTTCTCCAACAAGCAGATGCGTTGAGACCTGTTTTTGTTCATGTGACATTCGGCGTAAAGCTTATTGTGAATGATTCACCAATTTATGAGTTTATTTATTTATTTATTGAGCCTGTAATTTTAAATCAAAATGTCATAACTCAAAGTTACAGTGAAGCGACAGACTTCTCTCTGGTGACGTATGTAAGACTTCTCCAATAATTAGGTTGTTTAAACCCCGGCCCTTTCATACAATCAACTGCAAGCTCACATTCAGATCTGCCTCCATTCAATCAACTACTGATGAATAGAAGTCCCGCCCTAAATTGTTTTCTTTTTCTATAATATGTTTCACTCCAATGTATTTTCTTTGACAATTTTAGTTTTTTATGAAATATTGCAGTATTTATTATAAATGATTTATGTGTTCACATCATTATTTTTTTAAATTCATGTGCCCTCATAATCTTTAATCAAAATAACTTTCCCACCCTCTTGTAGTGACATCTCTTCTCTGATGACGTGTTAACACAGCAATATAAAACCACAACCATCCAACTATTCAATCAATTCCCAATGGACAAAAACAAGTCCTGCACTACATTTTTTCTTGTTTGAGAAGCAGTTTCACTCGGATATATACATCACAATTAGGGAAGTAAAGACAATCGCAAAGTCTATTTCATGCTGACTTTAAAATGATTTAAAACAATAGCTTCACTAATGAGTAATCAAATTAATATGTGTACGTACCTGTTCATAAGCATCAAGTACTCCCTTTTTTCGAATGTTTCTTTTTGCCAGATAGATTGCTTTAGTGACAGAAAACACTTTTATTAGGAGATGGTGACGTACAAGCATGTCTCTTTAAATGGGTAAATGAAAGACCTCTGGTTATCAGCTTTTCATATCCAGATTCATTTTAATATTATAAATCGCACTTCATAAAAATGTGTTATTAAATCTTTGTGTGATATGTTTTTTTCCTTCTGCAGCCAGATGTTTGTGAATAGGCAGAATATTACAAACCGTAATCGGTGTCGTCAGCTTTCAATTTCTGCACAGGCCAGAAATAGGGGGTCTAGACGGAGGGAAAAGGTCACCTGATTACTATGCACCATTATTAAAACATTTTTAAAGACACAATGTCTACTGACACAATTACCTGAAAGCGGTACAAACTGCCATCTGGTCTGAGGACAAGCTTTTTGTGGTCCTGCAGAGGGTAGATGTACCCGAATGCCGCTAACATTGTACCAAATGCTTGAGCCTCTGCCAAAGGGCATTCAAGGATATTATTGTGCTGAGTAATGTATTCAAACACATTTAAAGGATATTTTTTAGACCATTAATTATTTAAAACAATATATTTTTACAGTTACCATCATTGTCCATGTTCATATGTTTGGAGATCCATGCAACAATGTCTTGACCTGTCAGACAAGCAGAAACTATCATGACAACTCTAAAAATAGCACATAAAGTAATGAAGTGTTTTTATAAAGTAATGAAGTGTGTAAATTAAATGAAATTAAATTATTACATTACATTACATACATCTTATTATTAAGCATGCCAGTGTATGGCCCAACACTATAATGGCCCAATTTAGTGTTGGGCCATAAATTGTGATGAAATGTTAACAATTTTCATAAATTTTGAACATTTGTGCTTTATAAATCTCAAGCTTATAACTATAAGACCCAGTTAAGTGTAAGATGAAGTTAAAGTTCCTGGCTCGCTAGATTTGTCGACAACCGTTCCAGAGATTAAAGAGCAACTTTGGAACCTAAAGTAGTAAAGATCTCATCCAATTGAAGTCTGCTCTAGATAGCCAGTGGCGTCAGATTATGATCTGGCAGCATATAGCTTGTGTCTGTATATAGACCGAAAGGGAATGTACAGTATACAATACATGGTGATCTGTGAACAGTGTTAAGATTCAGCAAGACTCCATTACAAACTCACCAGCGATGGCATGGGGAATGGTTGTAACATTTAGCTTCTGTTCTGATCCCTTTACTCCAGTCGATGGGTCCTGCATCTGAACCACTATGGCCTCCAACTGTGAAAATCAGGAAGTTTGTTTAATATATGAAAGCTTAATATTTAAAATATAAAGAAGTTAATATATAGATGAAAGTGCTTAAGGATACAATACAATGCTCAAGAAAGGGCAGTGTCAAAACTTTTGAAGTTCAAAGCAGGAAACAGGGTTCATAACAGCTATATTTAGGAAAATATGGCTGAAGCGGTGAAAATCAGCCATCTGTCACATTTCAGAATGAGTTTCAGTTGTACATGTGGACCCGTCCCACATACCAAAAGATTTCCTTACAAAATAAATTCACAGATATTTCAAATAATAAAAATCCTGCATAATTAATATAATTTTTTCAGTAGATGTTGTGCTATGGCAGGGGTTTCAAAGACACGGCCACAGAATGGCATGAGAAAAAAAAAGTGACGCAGTTTAACAATTACCTTTCTTTTTCTCAAGAATGTGCCTGTTTATTTTCCCAAAGTATGTGGCATTAAATATTTGTTAATAGTTTTCATGCTATAGATGTATAAACCCATACATTCATACATTTTAAAACTATCTTTGAAAATCAATAGTTTATTCATTATAAGTAAGCAGGGAAGGGCCTGTTGGCCTAAATTAAAAAAAAAACACTGAACCTTTTTGTCTATGAATCTTGATGAATAATTTGTCGATATTAAAAAAAAACTTGTCCAATTTAAGTGTTGGCATTTTTTCTTTGTTATTACTTTAATTAACATTGTATCATTATTTTTTATTAATATTCCTTAATGAACATTTTGATATATTACACTTGTAAGCATGTACTGTACATGAGCTCTGCCAGGGTAACAGCTAAAATACATTTTTGTTCTGGCCTTTGACCTAAAATGAGTTTGACACTCCTGTACTATGGCAACATGCATGCCCTTTGAACTTGGGAGTAAGACATGCAGTTCTTAAGGCAAGCTGTCAGATGTGGCATGATGCCAGGCTAATTGGATTTGAATCAGAAAGCTCTTTTAGAGCGAATCTCTTCAATGAATAAAATCTCTCCAAGAAGCTAAGAATAAACACAGAATCCAGAAACAACAATAAAATAAAAAATACAGTTATACATTTGGATATTCTATGAGAGTTTTTGGTTTCCATTTTAATCATGACACTGTTAGAATCACATAGTTATTATTATATCATTAAAAAATAAGTGTTGGAAAGTCAGGTAAATTTATGAATTAATGAAACTCTACCAGGCAGGGTATATTGTGGTATATTTACAACAGCAAACAGAATGAACATTACAAATAGCTAATTATAAAGTATATAAGGTATTTAAAAGGGAGTTAATTGTTCAATAATAGATCAATAAACTAAATAAATCATCACTTGCTTACTTTGCCTTAACATAATGAACTTTACCTTTTTAAGGCAGGACATCCGTGGCCGATAATGTTGTCCATGGTCTCGGTCCGATCTTATTGTCATTTTGCAGTCCGCAAAAAAGTAATTTAAAAAAACAGAAAACAAATCCTGTTGTCAACAGCCTTAATGAAAATGTAAGTTCAGGTTTTCTGAGAGTGGTGGACAATGCAGGTCCCTGCTGCACGCGCACACACACCAAGAAACAAAAACAGGGACTGGCAAACATAAGAAAGTGACAGCGGCCAATCACAGCGCACCATCAGAGCACCAGCGAGCGATGCGTTGCTGAAACACACCGACAGGCGGCGACATAGAGACACTCACTCTCTCGCCACTATTTCCTATGGGAATGCACTTCATTTCATATTATCTGCACTGTTTTTCTATCACCAGAAACTGCCGTTTCAGTTACAGTCTGATTAAAGGCCTATAAGAAATTCCTCAGTTGAGCAATATTGGTCCCCTGAATGTAATCTTTCAGAAACAGTGAGCAGATGTAATGTACATAGGCTATTGTACAAGTGCACTGTGTAATTTTGTCTTCTCAAAACATGTTTTACAGGTTCAGAAATGTGTAATACACTTGACTTGCATACGATTCAGCTGCTATAATTTACATGGAGGGTTTATGGGGCCCGACACACAAGTATATACAGCTGAATACTTCACTTTATCCCAGTATAAGCAGCTTGTCATTGGGAACTGCATCCAGAGCACTAGTCCAAGGCGGCCGCCATATCGACCAAATCAAAGACAGCATCTTTATAGGAGTTAAGTTGGATGGGGGCACATATAAGCTCATTTTGATATTAAGTGAAAGGTGCACTCATCAATCCTAGCAATAGGATTTCACATCTGGGCATTTTAATGCCAGCAGCCTTTATGAATGTGTAACCCACTCCATAAAGTAGCTATTTTTAAAAGACTGATACATCAAGTCTTCATCTCATGTGAGTGTACACCATTTTAATGATTTCCCCCAAAAATGCTATAAGGCATCATGTTTCATAATAATACATGAATTACTATATTATAATTACGTGCCTTCTTTGATAGTTTATACTTTTTTTAGTAGTAAAAGGCCTTTTAGTATAATGTCCACCTTTAGGTTATTGTACATGTGTGCATTGTAAATGCCTGTAATCATATAACCCTGTAGCCCAAGACTGGTTGCCCACTGAAGGTTGAGCCTGGTCAGTGGATGGGAGACCTCCTGGGGTCCTAATGCCCCAATATGACACTACTGTAACAAGCGTCTTTGATGAGATGTTAAACCAAGGTTTTGACTCTCTGCGGTCATTAAAAATCACATGCACTTCTCGTAAAGAGAAGACCATATTCCCTCCATTGGCCCTAATCAATCATGGCCTCTCTATCCCCATACTTTGAATTGGCTCTATTGCTGTAGCTGGTGTGTGGTGAGCACACTGGCGCCATTGCTCTTTTAGTGCTGCATACTGGTGGTGGGTGAGGAGAGACCCCGTGATATGATTGTGAAGTGCTTTGGGTATAGTAGGCCTCTATAAGAAAAAGCACCATATAAATGCTTCATTCATTCATTCATTCATTTATTCATGTGTCTTTTTGCCGTACAATTTTAAATGATTTTTATTAAGTAATATACAAATATCTTTTGTACTGTTTTTAATAATTCAAGAAGCAAGTACTTTGATTAGAAAAACCATGTTAAAATGTATCAAATATGATAGGCTACATCTTTTGAGGACCATTTGTGGCTTTGTGGTTCTCTCTCTCTATCATCATTGTGTTACATTGCATTCAGTGGCGTATGGCGCGTGCATATTGCACATAGTGTACGTGCCTGCGGAGTGGGTGGCCCGCAACTTGGGCCAGGGAATACGATTTCAACGGAAGGGGTCCGTTAAAAATGTTTGTATAAGGGGCCCAGGCCTGACTTACGCCACTGATTGCATTATATGTTTTGCCCCCCACAGTTAAAATTACAGCAATTTGATCATAAAACTAAGCAACATATAATTGTTAATTTGCGATTTTCCTCTGATAACCTATGCATTGTCTGGTCCCAAGACATTGGTACTGACATCAACGAGGTGACATGGAATGCAGTCTTGAACAGGGTTTACTCCTCTCTTTGCTCACGTCACAGACTCATACAGTCCAAGGTGGTTCATAGAGGCCACTGGTCTACCAGGATAGCTCGCATTAACCCCTCTATTGACCTGGAGTGTGACGGGTGTCATTCTGTTCCAGCCACTTTAATTCATATGTTCTGGCCCTACCCTGTTTTCCTTTTGGAAGCAAATGTTTGTCTCATTGTCAGCCAACCTCTGTGGAAATCCCACATTGTCCAATTACTATTTATTTGAGGTTCTCCAGCCTGGCCACTCTTTGCTTTCTTATTTCTCAGACTTTGTAGTCTTTTTTAACTCTTTTGGCTATAGGTGGTTAATTCAATTGAATAAGAGCCCTCACCCTCTCACACTCGCTGGGTTAGAGATGTTCTTTATGTTATTTAGGTACTCTCTTCGCCGACCTAGTGCTATTTTTGTCAAGCTTTGGCAACCCCTTCGTGACCATGTCCAAACTCTCCAACTTGACCCTGCTTTCTGTGTTTGATTTTGGATCCCACCCCCCACCAGCCTTTGATACTAATTTTGTATTGCCTGGCTAATACTCAATTGGGTTTACATGCAGGAGTGTATTGGATTGCACTAGTAAGGTTTTTTTTTTTCGTGGGACTTCAGTATATAGCTACTGTCTACCGTTACATATTTTAGTGTGTCTTTTTCTCTCCCACTGTTCCTGTAATTTTCTTTTTGTATTTTTTCGTAATGTATCTTAAAATGTATAAATAAATCTTAAATAAAAACAAAACAAAACTAAGCATTTAAACATCATCTTAAGACATACAGTATTTGGAGCTATTAGGCCTTCAGTGACAACTGATATTTATATGCATATATTTTTATGCAGTCTGCCTACTGTTATAAAAATCTCATTGATTTACATTACAATCTATCAGAATTTCATCTTAATTTTTGGCTATATAAATAACAACATATTCATCAAATTTGGTCCATTGAATGAAATTAAAATAAATAAATATTAAATAAATAAATAAAATGAGATACAAACCAAGTTTAATTCAAAACAAAGAATTACTGAGTGCACCTTTAAGTGGGGGACAACCAACTCGGAACATTTTGCCCCCTATATTTCGAAGTTTGAACCCGCCCAAAACTTTCATCAGCGAGCAGAGAACTGCGCGCGCGTGAGCGTTATGGTAACGAAGCCCCGCCCGCCACTAGCACTCAGGCGCGCGCAGTTTCACTCCCTACTGTATCGATGAAGTTGCACAAAGATGGCGGATTTCCTGCCGTCCCGGTCCTTTCTATCCGTTTGTTTTCCAAACTGTCTTCTCAACAGCAGCGAGGCGGAACAACTAAGGAAGTCTAAAGAAATTGACCGAGGTCTTATGAAAGACAAACCCTATGTAAAACGGTTAGTCAAGATACTTTTGCTCGGCGCCGGGGAGAGCGGCAAGTCCACTTTCCTCAAGCAGATGCGCATCATACACGGGCAGGACTTCGATCAGCGGGCCAAAGAAGAGTTCAAAACCACCATTTACAGTAATGTTATGAAAGGTAGGAGGCACGTTTCTCATTCACAGACCTATGCAAACTGGCGTGTCGGGTCTAAAATTTTAACGGTGTCGGGAGGGATGAGAGGACCGTGAAATGAGGTTTAGCTAAAGCGTTAGTGCTAGCTGAAGTTGCGCTGTAACCTGCCCAGGAGAAACGCCCATGTTATTCTCTCAACTTCTCCCCGCCGCGGTCTTGAACAAAGACCTTCGCGGAGGACCTGATTTCTTTCTAAATCGTCTCCTAGCTTGTCGTCACATTACACATGTGGATTCAATCTCACGCGTGATTTCCGTGGTCTAGAAAAGCAGGGCTCGGCTTGGAATTTTGTCAGAAATGAACGTTAGCGCTCAAGTTTTAAACGTCTTCATAAAAGAGCACGACTCCTCGGACTCATTTAAACTCAGCCTGGTACTTTATAAAAGTACCATACGTTTCCGTTTCTGAAATATTATACTCCGTAGTATCTTAGTTTGGGCGTTTTACCAGAATCTCGGATTTGTTTAAAGAGCTGCGAAATCTCCCCTCGTGTGTGTGCTAATGTTTTGACTGTCCGAGTTTTAATGCCATAACTGAAACTGGATTATGTAAAATAAATCTATCCAGTATGTAAAGCCTGGCTTAAATTGTAAATCCGCTCTCTTGTTTGTTGGTATGCTGAGCCCGTCTCATAAATAACAAAGAGACTGGTGTCTACCAAAAGCACACCACTCCACTCATATTCAAATCCTCTTACTTATTGGCTTCATTGTGGCATTTTTAAACTTTTAAATGAAAAGGCGATTTTCAAATATATGTATATATATATTTCTTGTAATTGACGTGTCTGGATTCACGTGTTTCGGGCATCTGTGGAATGGGTGGAGTCCAGAGCTCTCAGACTAGCACATGATGAGGAGAACATGGGTTAACACACTGGCACTAACCACTCACTAACACCTGTTATAGAAGAAATCCAGCTTTACTATTTCTGACATTATTTTAGAGATACAGACAGTAGTTTGAACCAAGCTAAAGGTGTCATGATCCTCAAAAAGTGAGTTTGTTATTAACCTTTTTAGCCATGTCTTTTTTTCTCCCAGGAGTTTACTTTAGGTTTCTGTCTTCAGACTTGCTTTTCGTCTTTCAAAAAAGGGATGTGATAAATCAGTATACCCACCTTGTATAATACGGGGCTCCCCGTTTGGGCTGCCTCAGTCGGGGATTTCCAGTGCCTATTGCTATGAAAAGATTTTGAGATTTCCTGTACGAGATTAATATGTCACAAAGGTCATCATTTACAAAGGCACCGCAATGACAAATGGTTCAGCTGTGATCTAGTGGAGACTCTTATGTAGCAGTCTCTAACATCATATCCTTCCCTAACTCAACTTAAACAGGAAGCATTTTAGTCAAATGGCTGCTTGGATCTAATCCTAAGGCATTCCAGAAAATACAGAATTTTCTCCCTATAATGAAACCGCATTAGTAGCATTTTAATTCCTTTCACACGTTTCACTTGAGATTATACTCGCGTGTGTCTGTGGAGATGTTATGTTTGAAGCAGAAAGGTTTCTCACTGTTTGACAGATCTGATTGGCCCGTGATCACATCTCTAACACAACTAGGAATGTTTTAGCACTGCAGCTGCCCTGCGACCTGATGAAGCGATAGCCAGTAGTGCCAGTACCAAGTGATGGAGAGTGTTTTTATCTACACTGCCGTTCAAAAGTTTGGGGTCAATACAATTTGTATTTGAAAGAAGTCTCTTATGTACACCCTTGCTGCATTTATTTGATCAAAAAACAATTTAAAATAACAATTTTCTATTTTTAATATATTTTAAACTGTTATTTATTCCTGTGATTTTAAAGCTGTGTTTTCAGCATCATTATTCCAGTCTTCAGTGTCACATGATCCTTCAGAAATCATTCTGATATGCTGATTTGCTAATGTTGAAAACAAAAAAATCAAAAGTACAAAAATATATTTCCTTTTATGTATTTTTTATGAAATATTAATTTGTTAAAAAAAATCTTACTAACGTAAAACTTTTAAGCAGTGGTGTAATTAAGTCCAACATAATCGACTGAAAACATCAGGGCTTTTACAGATGTTCCTCTTTAGCTTAGAAATGTCAGAGGGCAGGTGTGAACTACTTTTAATGCACTTTGTTAGAGAAATAAGTGGGCAGGAGGAACCTAGCAAGGTTTTTAATTTATAATAAACTCTTCTAATTTGCTATGTTTCCATCCAAAGTTACAAATTTAACTTGCGCAAAATCGAAATATCGCATACATTTTTGCGAAAAAAGCATTGTTTCCATCCAGTAAGTCGAACAGAACAAAACCATCACTTCCTGATAAACTGGTGCTTAATGTCACTAAGAAAAGTAGGAGAAGCCACTGTATATACAGCCTAACAATTTTCTAAATTACTTGTGCCTCAGAGCATGCAGATAAAGCAATAAACGTGCTTGTTATTTTGCTTTCGGATGCCTGATGTTTGGGAGTGCAGTCTCGTGTAAAACAGTTCTGGGTGGGAATTCTACAGAACCACTTTGCTCAGGCATTTCAGAATGACCAAAACGTCGTCGTTTATACTCATGCTTTCTTATCGGATAAAAAAAATGTATCCAGTTAAATTGAGCGAATAAGTTTTAAGTGCATTTTTAGAATTGATGCACATCTTGTCGTTTCCATCCAGCGTTAACCCCAAATGTGCTTAAAAGTAGGTAGATGGAAACATGTTTATTTAATTCCTCTCATTAAGTTTCTATTGACAGCCAGGCTCATTCAATGAACTACTCCTTTCTAAAAGATTTCACTTGAGAGAACAGAATGTCAGCCCTGAGCATTCACATTGTGTAACAGGACTGAAACGCAAGCTTTGTCAGTGTAGTTTATCTTGTGAGTTTGTAGGACAGTATGGATGAAATCCTGCCGTCTGTGATTTCTCTTTCAAGCTCTAGCAGGTTGTTTATCTTTTCTAACTCAGGCATGATTCTGTTTATAATCTTGAATGGTTTAGCCCAGCATGCATTTGTTGCATCCTGCTGTTGTTTATAGAATTCGATGTTAAATTACATCTTGCTGATGCTAGATCTCATCTACTTCTAAGGTTCCATTAACATCTGTGGTTATGGTACAGAGTTGTTTTGTTAGGAATAGTCAATTTTAAGGTGAAAGTGCACATGCATATCATGAGGTCACATGGACACACCACTTCACAACAGATGTGGGATGTGTCAAGGGGGTTACGCCTATGAGCGCATCTTTCTACACTTTCAGTTTCCTGCACAACTGAGTGTCTCTGACGTTCTTAACTTTTTTCCTGTCTGCTGAATTTTTTCTTGTATGAGTAGTTGACAAATTGACATGTCCTGTGATGACGTACTATACTTCATCTAAAACTGATTTAAACATTTTGTTCTTTTTTTAACTTTTGCATGCTTTTTAAGCCCTTTTTAATTGAGGCTAAATGTTAATATATTTATTTTTAGAAATTATTTAATTTGTCACAATGTAAAACCATTTAAAATGAACTAATGAAGGCAAAACAAATGATTAACCATAATTAAAGACTTTGTAGAAGTTGTAGAGACCAGTTACAGGACCTAAGACATTTATCTTTACACATTCATATAGCCTACATTTTAACCAGGGATGCACCAAAATTTTGGCCGCTGAAAATTATTGCCCGAAAATGTCATTTTCGGGTTTTGTCCGAAAAAGGAAAAAAGGCCAAAAATATTAGCCAAAAATATATACCGCCCCGCCCCTTAGCGTTCAGCGCTCAGGTTTCACTCTCGCACAGAATTTTTTGTTACTCCGCTTTCGAAGGCGCACATCTTTGAAGTGACTCAGGCTTTGTCTGTACCAGCACCCAGTTTGCTCTGCTCAATGTTCCGCTCCGTGTTTGCGCTCTCTGCTCAGTCGCTCACGGCCCAAGCGAACGCTCCACTCATGTACCGCTCACACTCACCGGAAAAGCAATGTCTGCTCAAATAACGTGCAGTAGACTTGTTTCTGTTTGCAACGCTGGTAAAATTATGCTACAATCTCGTTCACTCCTCTGCTCCCCGCTCTGCTTTCATGCTCTGATAATGATAGCTAGGACTATGGATGTCAATTTACACAAATTGATCAATGGTCGTTTAAATTAACGATCAATTAATCGTTAGCCTTCAGGGCTCAAGTTGCTTGTCCGTAATTTTTTTTTTTTGTGTGTGTGTTGTAAATATAATTTATTCTGAAGGAATATTCTCATCAGTGTTCAATCAGCTTTGATTTATTTAAATCTGCATATTGTAATATTTGCACTTTTAAAGGGCACCCCCCCCCCAATCTTATTAAATGTATGCTTCGTTTTAAATTCTTAAATTTGATCAATAAATTCAATTATATAGAATATCAAGACACCATAGGGCTGATCAAATTAAATTATTTTCACTTAAAAATTACAATTGCATTAAATAATGTTATGAATATTGTTTTAAATATACAAACAGGGTTTTTCCTGGCTCAAAATGAGGTGGAGGTGGAAAGAAATGTTGTACATTTAAAGATAAATTAATTAATCTGGTGCACTTTGAGTCACCCAAATTTGCTGTTAAAGCTCCAGTAGGTAGCTTTTGTAAACAAATATTTGTTAAAACTGTCATTATGTCCTCACAGTAGAATATGAGACAGATAATCTGTGGAAAAAATCAAGCTCCTCTGGCTCCTCCCTGTGGTCCTATTGCCATTTGCAGAAATACACCGCTCCCGGTCAGAAACAACCAATCAGAGCCAGGAGGAATGTCTTAGCAGTGTCAATCACGCTCGTGTACGCGCTGATCACCCCTCTCTTGCACAGCGCGAGCGCGTACCGTCGTTCGTGACTCTCCTGTTCGAACTCGTTCATCCAAATGAACAAATCTTTTTTCGAGTCATTTCGTTCATTCAACGAACGAAATGACTCGCAAAAAGATTCGTTCATTTCAAACGAGTCTTTTTCGGAGTCATTTCGTTCATTCAACGAACGAAATGATTCGAAAAAGATTTGTTCATTTTGATGAACGAGTTCAAACAGGAGAGTCACGAACGTGCATCACAGAACAGAGCAAGGCGAGCATTTGTGCTTATAAAACTTAAAGTTTTTTATTTATTTTTGAAATGACCGATCGTTTCGCTAGATAAGACCCTTATTCATCGTCTGGTATCGTTTAAAGCCCTTTGAAGCTGCACTGAAACTGTCATTTGGTCCTTGAAACGTTTGTGTCCTATTGAAGTCCATTATATGGAGAAAAAGCCTGGAATGTTTTCATCAAAAACCTTAAAATCTTTTCGACTGAAGAAAGAAAGACATGGACATCTTGGATGACATGGGGGTGAGTAAATTATCAGCAAAAGTTTTTTTTAAAAGTGAACTAATCCTTTAACGTTATCTTACTAGCTATTTATAACTTATAGAAAGAGTGCAACGTTATAAAGTTACATGTATTGCAAAATACATAATGATTTGAGGACCAAGTTTGTAGTCAAAGTATGGGCAGGCCATAGTCAATGTAAAGCATATTGTTGATGTTTCGTCCCTATTAGTGAATGTTCCATAACTGTTTATAATCTGCCGTCATCGGTGGTCCTGTTTACTAGCCTGCGCGTTCATGGCAGGCTCCGCTGTGGGGGAGGAGCTGTGGAGGGAGGGCTGTAGCGCAGCAGAGAGCAAGGGGGTTGGACCTGGAAGTTGTGCTTGTTCAAATTTTCAGGCTAAGTCAACATTTTCTCAAAACTCCCTACTGCAACTTTAACTAATCCAACCGCCCGATCCTATGATATTCTTTGATTTAAATATCTGCATCTGATCATCACATAGGGCTGTGCACTTAATTGAATTTCAATTTCGATTTCGGCTTCCAACGATCACCAAAATAGTACAATCAAGTAAAAACGATTATTTTGCCATGTTCTGTTTTGCAAGAACACTCTTATTTTGTCTTGTGTTCTGAATGACACGCGCGCACATCCGCCCCTCCCGAAGCCATAAACTCTCTCAGCTTGAATGTTTAAACTGACAAGACTTAAAGTGAAAAGTGAAAATTATCAACTTTAGTTATGATGCAATGCTGGCCCGATTGTGCAAGTGACAATTCCGTCATGTCCCGACTCCTAAACGCCAGAATGTAGTTTTGACGCTTGCCTTGTCCAACACATTTTGAGAGACAGAGAGAGAGAAGTAGCAGTGCCGCTGAACACTCATGCAGTTTGTGAAATTGCGTCTTGGAGAAAGTTTTAAAATGATTGATTTGATTTTATAATCTGTGGATTAATTTAGGTTACTCATACAATCTACATGCTAAAGTGAATCAATGTTTACGGGGGAATTTCCCGCATTATAAGTGCTAGACCTGTGGGAATTATTAAATACTTATTGAAGTATTATCTGTTATATTATCTATTTTAATAGTTAAAGTACAATACATGTTCAAATTTAGATTTTTTTTTTAAGAATTGTTGAATCTTTTTAATAAATGCAACACGTTCCCAAACTCATGTGATATAATCGTGTTACATAATTTTGATTTCAATACTGACCAAAATAATCGTGATTATGATTTTTTCCATAATCGAGCAGCCCTATCACATTAAAATTATTCAAATTCTCAGTGTTAAGCATGATAAAATGGTAACATATCACACTGAAGTAGGCTGATTTAAAATTAACATTTATTTAAAATAAAAGTATTCCTTAATAAAGAAAAAGTAAAAAAGTGATAAAGATTTCCTTAATAGCCTTAACAGAGGCTTTACTCCCTTTAAACTTAAATTGTCAATGTTTCATTAAATCACTGTTGGAAAACACTTAGAATAATTTTTTACCTTTATAAAGGGCATTTTCCCCCTAATTTTATTAAATGTATGCTCCATCTTTCATTTCAAATTCTTAAATTTAATTTAAATTTAAATACTTAAATTGGCTGTTACCAATCAAATAAAATAATTTGCATAAAAATTACAACTGTAGCCTATTAAATGAGATTATGAGATTGTTTTAAGTGTTCCTGTGAGATGCGCTATGGTTCTGCTGTGATCTTTGTTTGGAACTATTTTTGCTGCTGAAACCGAACAAAAACAGTCATTGCGTCTAAAATGTTTAGTGACTTAATTTTGAACTATCTGCTTATTGGACTGCAATGAAATCAGTGTCTCGGTTTCAATCTTGATGGTATTCAGGAAAACAGCACTCTGGTCATGTGATGTTTTTTAACTGTATAGTATGTTATAAATAACTGGGCGAACCTCAACAGTGCAACTTTACCATCAGTAGGCCTACATTAGGTATTATCAACAACTATAAGCTATCAATCTCCACTTACATAAAATAAAATCAGAATCATCCTCGTGTTTTCTGTGATTCCCTAAATTATTTTTTATTGTATTTTTTTGATATTGAAAATTGTTTTAATCAGGGCATTTGTCCGGTTGGGAAAGTACAAGTCTTTTTCTTGTCCCTTCAAAAAAACACCCGTGTCGCGGACCAGCGTTAATGTCGAGCTCTGATATGTTTTCCTTGATTGGTTTTGCCTGAAGAGAATTACGTTGTCGGGAAAAAAAAAAGAGTAAAAGTGACGCACGTTCATTGCGTTTTACCATGATGAGAGATCCGTGTCTTTATTAAACTCAACACATTATGATTTATCTATCATCCACCCTCGATTAATTGGAATGTTATTTTATTTATTTTTTTTAAAAGATTTTTGCCTTTATTGTGATAGGATAGTTTAGAGTGGACAGGAAGCGAGGTGGAAGAGAGGGGGGAGGGGGAGGGGGAGGGGAAAAGTCCGCGAGCCTGGATTCGAACTCGGGCCGCCCGAAGCGCAACGGCGCTATATGTCACTATCGGCAAACTATCGGTTTGAGAATGGACATAGGCCGGTGTTGTGCTGAATTTCGACTAACAGAACCGTCATGGTAGAAAAAGTGTATATGAGCTAGGGCTGGACAATAATTCAATATATATCGCGATATTTTTTTTCCGATAATGGTGATATGATTTTTAAACACATTTTCGATATTTCAATATAACTGACGTTAGGCGCGCAGCCGTCAGAAAGAGCAGAACACAATTGGCTACTTTCGTGATGACGTACACCACAGACACGCAGCCAGTGCTCAGCACAGTATGCCGTAGGCTGATCTCCAACGCGGCAAGTTTCAGCTACAGAATAAACGCCCCTGACCGCAATACAAATGTGACTGAACGAGCTTCCACAAGTGAGGAGAAAGCAGACGAAATAGTTGATAAGAGAGGAAAGACTAATTCAGTGGTATAAATTCAGTGGTGTTTCGGTGTTTCAGCGTGCTTTAAAATGTGCTGGAGAGTGACTGCCGACTAGCAGCGGGAACACATCAAACCTGTTCCCACCCGACCCGATAGAAGCAGCACAAACACAACTTTAACCGGCACAAACAAACAAGACTTTTTGCGTGAATTTGGAGCATGTGGGGATGCTGAGTGACCTCAGAATGACCAATACATATGATTGTAATATCTAAGAAACCGAAACTTCACGCAGTGATTGACAGGGCGGGAGGGGGCGTGATCGCCTCGGAATGCATTGAATTTTGCTACATTCATTGCGGGACATTTAATGAAAATGCAATCGCAAGTGTCTTAACTGTGAGTGTAAATGCAATTAAGAAAAATAACATTTAAATGATCATTTTGCTATAGTTTTTGCTTCAACATGTTAAACATATCTAATCATATCTGTAATACATTTTATTTTTGCAACTTATAAAATGTTAAAATATGTATTCAATTGACATATTAAAACTAGTGTATGAAATGGCAAATGTAAATTATATAATTGAATTTTAATTTTGCACCAAACGTTGCAAAAATGTAATGGCAAATGTAAATTTAAAAACAGAAATGCATTGCCATTTTACATATTGCATTGTCATTTTGCATATTACATTTCAAATTGAATATTGCTACCCATATGCTTTCATAGTCTTGTAGCAGGTATTGAGAAGAGAATGTTATTGTTATGATGGGTTATTTCATTGGTTCATGTAATTTGTTGTGGTGCAGTACCAAAAGACTCCAGCAGGTTTCATAGACTTGGCAAATTCATTTTTCAGAAGATTGTATACAGACATCTGTTGTGGGCGTTCTTGGCAGTTTTTCTGAGCCTTTTATATTGTTCATATCGATATCGGAATTATATCGTATCGACCGAAATTAAGAAATATATTGTGATATAAAATTTGGCCATATCGTCCAGCTCTAATCTGAGCATGTGACAGTCCATCAGAGTTTTGTCAAGAGCCGGATGCGGCATAAAATTTGAAACACGGTTGAGTGTTGCTGTAAGATGCGTTATGGTTCTACTGTGATCTTTGTTTGGAACTATTTTCACTGCTGAAACAGATCAAAAACAATATTGCATCTAAAATGTAAGTGACTTAATTTTAACTGTTTATTGAACTGTTGTATGAAATCAATGTCACGTTTTCAATCGTGATTGTATTCAGGAAAACAGCACTCGTTGTGTGAGGTTGCTTAACTGTATCATATGTTAAATATAAAAACTCCACATTTTGATTTTTTATAGGCAGTGTGTTGGGTTTCATAATGAACTGAGTTTCTTTTGTGTGTGCTGCACTCAGTTGTTTCCATTTCTCCTCGAGAGGCTGCACGAGCCTCAACAGCAAAACCTTTTAACCGTCAGTAATACATTTATTATCCACTAGGGATGCAACGATACCATTTTTTCAGAATCGATCCGATCCCAAAAATTCTGAGTATCGGCCGATACCGATCCGATACCGATACCAGTGCAGATTTTTTTTTTAAATCTTGTAGAATTTCTATAACTCTGTGTTGAACTGATAATCATTCTTTTGTGTGTTAAACACAATCTACTTTATACAGACAACTTCATTATATTTTTGGGATTTGTTGTTTTTCTTTATATGTTCATAATCTATGACAAAAATGCTATTATAAACTAGATTAGTGGATAACTCAGCAGTGAAATTTAGTCTAGAAAAATCATCAGTCCACAATAATTGTATAAAATCTGAACATTTAGAGAAAAAAACCTTTAGTGGGGAACAAATAAGAGACAATAAGTGTAACACTAAATCTGGTAAAACGTTACACATTGCTCTTTGTATTGTAAAATACATTCATGAAAAACAAGATAGGCCTAACAAAAATCAAAAAGATAAATTATTATATAGCCTAGGTTACTATAAAATTGAGACATGTTTTAAATGTTTAGCACAGCTGTTTAACGAGGCAGCAACATATGATAGATAGAACAGAACAAAAAAGGCTATTAATAATCTTTCATTGCGCAAAAGTATTATAATATGGAAGGCTCCAATACAGTGCGGCACAAAGCGCTTATGCGCATCCAGAGCGCAGAATGATGCGCTTGAAGCAACACAGAGTCACAGAGCGCCGAGTCCGCATTGAAAAGTTCAAAGCACAAAGGAAATACATATTGATGTGTAGTGTATTATACAGTATCTGTCACAGTGTCTGGTTTGTGTTCCCTTCGTTGTCAATAGTTTGAGCCTTTTAAATTTCAGTTACTGTGCGCGTGAAGAACAATTATAGTGCTCTGACTCTAGTGTTGTGATCTAACAGACACCCGGTAGAAAGTAACATGATTTAGTTACAGCAATAAAGTCCAGCAATATTAACTTGTTTTATGCGAAACCATAGACCTTTATATACAGATCAAGTATAATAATATTAACATTGAATCATCTTGGAGAGAGTTTCATCATGTTGACTGTCGTAACCGAATGCGACGCGCTGTTTGATGCTGAATGGAGAATGACTGACAGCCGCAGCGGAGGAAAAAAGTTTGTGAACTTGAATTTAATGACTTAAATATTCATTTATATCTCACATACTATATAATGGCTTCAGAACACGTATAATATAGTGCACGAAAACTTTATGGTGCTTTATAATGTTTTTGTGCCTTTTGTGGGGCTTAACAATAACACAGAATAGTAAACGCACAATATCGGATTTGGATCGGCCTCGTCTGACCGATACCCGATCCGGCAAAAATGGCAGTATCGGAGCCGATACCGATACGGAGTATTGGATCGGGACATCCCTAGACCTTACTTAATGAACCATTATGTTTTTATTACTTTAGAATGAGCCATTTCTATCTACATACACCACGGGTCCCCTTACATTGAAATAGCCATTTTGCACCGACATGTTTCTACAGTAGCCCTAAATGGAGAAACTACTACAGAGCACGTTTCGTCACTTATGTTCTTCATGCTAAGAAGCTAGCTAAAGTCAGCTAATAAAACACTGATAAACACAATGATGAACAAGTAACAATAATATTCGCAATAACATATTGTTTTACTGAACAATTAAGTAAACAACGACGACGTCTTTTCCTGTCGGCCACTGTAACGTCTGTTGGTTGCAATTCGCAACCTCACCACTAGATGCCGCAAAAATTTACACTGCACCTTTAAGGACTTTTAAACCAGTGGATCCTGTTAAAAGCTGCATTCGGTGGCCATGCTGGAGCATATCCAGTTAATCAACACAACTTCACTAGACTAATGATGAGCATAGACAACAGACTGAGAATTTAGTTCAGCACTTTTATTTCCGATATGTAGGGCTGTCGCGGTGAAGGAATCTCCCTTTCAGTAATTTTGAGTCTTTGAGAGTCATTAAACCGTTCATTCAACGAACACGTGCAAAAACGCTAATTCATCAAAAGATGGATGTACTGAAACAAGGTGTTAATTATTTTTAACTTTGAGCTGCACTTTTTCAAGGCTTAGCTGACCAGCAATGCGTCGCATGGGTAACGCTGAAGCTGATGCTTCACTTAATAGAGACCAATAGCATATTCAATGTGTGACTTGCTGACTTTTTTCCCCGCAGCTTCCGCGCTCTGTTGATGCTGACCAGCACTGCCGCTAACGCCATTCATGGTAAATACCCTTAAACGTTAAAAGGGTGATGCGACAAATATTTCGCTTTCCTTGGACACGGCAACCTCAGTCGATCTCTCATTCACTGTCTGTTTAGGCTTAAGTGCAAATCCACGAAGCCCCTGTACATATCACCATGATAAACAGTTTTGTTATCACTATTAACTTATTTAACATTCAATACACATGGCACGAAGTTCAAAACAAGGTTTTGTTAAATAAAGTTTATTAATTGGGGGAGACAATTTATTTTAACTTTGAACACCGTTGTTGACTATCTCTACACACATACACATACCAGAGTTTCCGCTAGAAAAAAATGGTGCTTGTCAAAGTGACCGGCAGAGGTTTC
This sequence comes from Gila orcuttii, assembly GCA_026230005.1. Taxonomy (NCBI): domain Eukaryota; kingdom Metazoa; phylum Chordata; class Actinopteri; order Cypriniformes; family Leuciscidae; genus Gila; species Gila orcuttii. The sequence continues at coordinate 37,596,301 of JAPDVR010000003.1, read as the reverse complement.
GTTTTACGGACATTTTGATGATATGCTGGTCAAATATCGCCTCTTAATTAGTCAAGTTGAGGAAAACTGGAGGCAGTCTATGTAACTTAAAAAATGACATAATCAGGCCGTATAGAATGCAACATGTTATTATTAGGTTAACTTTCAAATAGACGGAAAAAAACATGAACGTCCTATTGGCGTCAATCAACGCCAATTGTTTTTTACTATGGTTTCACACACATTCACTTTTTGAAACATTATGGCACGGATGTACCTAATACAAATAAATAAAACATCTCCAGTTAACTAGCAGATCATTCATTTAGTTCGTTATTAAATAAGAGATCAAGCGCTAAAATCTGTTTTTGAAATCAAGCTGAGCGCTCGCGTTGGACGACGCGCTGCGTGAGTTGCGCAATCTTCATTCGGACGCGAGTTTCAATCTATCGCCGTTGCGGAGACTCTATTCATTCCGGTGAAATCACAGAATAAAATGCACACAAACGTGTCCCTGCTTGATATAGGCTGTAACCATGCACTGATGAACATAGGCTATTCAGTTTTGATGAGAGAGAAAAAAAAACTGTACGAGTGCGCGGATTAGAACCACTGATCTATAGGCTATAATGAGATGTTCCTGATTCACCATCGTCTGGCCTCTGAAAAAAGCTTTTAAAGCTAGTCTGCCTGGGCCTGGCCATATTTGAAACATCTCACTCAATCGTTCATTGTTTAGGTCTATATTACAGCCGTTTTAGTCGTGCGATTTATTTGAATTGCAGCATGCGATGTTGTTTCATATAACGCTAGAGCCTGTTCCTTTATATTTATAACATAGCCAAAGATCGGTGTATTTTTGCTTTATACATTTTAGGCTTATTCTCAAATTCAGATTGTGTTAGGGGGGCGGGATTATTAGGCAATTTTAATCGGACAATTTGACCGGAGATATTTAATTTTGTCAGACATTTCATTTTTTTACCGGCCAATGTCCGGTAATTACCGGACAACGGAAACCCTGACACATACATATGATTATTAGAGCTCCACGATTAATCGTTAAAAGATTATGATCTTGATCCAAACACCCATACAATCTTATTCCTAAATGTCACAGATTCTGGTATGTCTATTAAACTCTTGACAAGTACTATCACACCGAACATTCAAATCTGTGTTGGCGCTTCAACTGAGCCAGAGAGAGCAGTTGTCATGTATAGGTATGCAACCGCTTTTTCTTTTCAACCACACAGGATCATTATTCCTGTTAGAATAATTCAAATGATCACAGAAGTACTGGGATAAAAGGTTATAGTTCGGGTATAAACACTAATGTCTAAGGTAGTGATCAAAGTTGAGTAAATCAATTTTGATAGTAAATTGGAACTTCAAATAATCGACGCTTCGATTACATCAGGGGCTTTTGTACCGGGTAGTTCTAGGAACTTAGTTCTTGGAACTAGCCACCAGGGCGGTTCCCTTAAGAACATTTTCCTGGATGCATTCGCATCGCTAGTAGGAACTGACGTAAGCCGCGCTTGTTGTTGTGACTTTTATTTTGACAGCGCTGAGAACGCCAGAGCCTGAGCACACTGTACTCACATTCTCCGTGTTCATTAGTTTACAAGGTGTTTTAAAAGTCCAGTCTAATATGTTATTAGATAGAACTGTTATACAAAGAAAGTAGACCATAATGAAAAGTTAGTAGCTTTTGCCATGTGGTTGATGTCCAGTGTTGCTAGCTGAGCAGAAATGCATAATCATGTTTCGCTTGGTCCCCTCAAAGTTGCGTTGGAATTTCTCCTTAGCCTAAAGGTTCAGAGGTCCATCTATCAATGTTTTCCTTGTTCGTAGAGTTAGTTTGTGGAGGAAATATATAGGCTAATAATATGTGCTTACACAGCTTTTTTTTAAATGGCGGGTGCTGGACTTGCTACGATAGTCGGTGTTACCGGTATTCAGAAGCAACACTGTGGCACTGCCCCCCCCCCCCCCCACCGTCAATTATATATATATATATATATATATATATATATATATATATATATATATATATATATATATATATATAAAATCATTTAGTTCAGTTAGAGAACAGACGCTATTAAACTGAACGTGTCTGCTTAATAAATCGTGAGCCGAACGAGAATCGCAGAACAGATCAGCAGCAGGAGTCAGATTTCATTCATCACGAGAGTGAGGAGCAGACTAACAAGGTGATTGCGAAATATTTGGTGTAAAAGCGTCTAAGCAAATTTGTCATTTGTGTCCACGGGTGCGGAGGGAGCAGAAGAGGGAAAGCGTTTTCAGTTCATTCCTATAGAAAAATGCTTGCCCTTCTGCTCACTCTGCACCCGTGGACACGTGCGGACGTTCGCATTAGTTTAGTTTTTAAATTGGTGCCAATTCGGGGTGGATTGGGGGCGGTATTAGTGGTGTTGTCACACGTCGATTAGCCGGTGGGAAAAATATCCTCACCATCACATTCCTAGCGGGTGCTGGTGTTTCGTTTGTGTTTGGCCAATCAGCGAACACTAACCTCACGAGTAGTTCCTATAGTGCTGGTTAAGAACCTTCTCTGAAGTAGGAGCTAAATTAGTTCCTCCAAAAGGAGTTCCTAGAACTAAAATAGTTCCTAGTTCCTGCGGTGCAGACACGCCAAAATCCGGGTACTTCTGCCAATAGTTCTAGGAACTATGAAAAGGTTCCTCTGGTGCGAGTGTACTTATCATTACACCAGTAGATGGCGACAAGTAACTGTCACAAAAATATATTTGTCATTGAATCATTCATTTAAGAGATTTGTTTAAAAACACTAAATCGTTCAGTAATAAAACATTCTCATTTTATCCATTGTGCAGCTCTAATTAGAGCTAAATTACTAAAGATTAATCACTAAAGGATCGTGATCTCATTCCTAAATGACCGGCATGCTCCTTCCCTGTAGGGACGGGAGAAACTGCACTGTATGTGTTACATGAGTATTTTAGACAGAATGGTTATTTGCTTTCGCTAATGTGTCTATGGACTGCTGTTATTGATTGTGCTGCAGGACGTGCATATAATAGAGACAGCTCTCTTTACATGGCATTTTGTGCTGCACTAATGGGCTTCTACTTGGACATTGCTCACCTTTTAAAGGGCCTTTTGGTTAAATACTCTTGACCTGCCGTCACCTCACAATGGAATGTGTGGCAAGAACAATCAAGGTCTTATCCCGTGAAAAGACCCTGGATCGGGCTTATAACTGCACGTGAGGTCTAGAAGGGTGAAGAATATTGTGTGAAGTCCTCCATCAAATGCTTGAGTTATATTGGCAGCTAACTGATTGTAAACAAATGGTTTAGGAAGAGTAGTTTATTTAAATCTGGGATGGAATAGGCTTCTTGGTTTCTATGTAGAATGGAAGATAACCGTAAAGTAAATCCATTCATTATTTCAATAACCATTCTTGGTTACCAAGAACTTTTCCATCAAGCTAGGTTTTCCACTAAACTAGCCAAAATATCTGAAAGGTCAAAAAGTGGTCTGTCTTTGTCTGTCATTGTGAGGGACAGAGAGCTGCTAGTGGAAACAGGCTTAGCAGGTTATTTGTATTGTGACTGCTGGGGACGCCAGTTTTTGAAAGAGAAAGACCGGTATGAAAACCAGCTCACAATGGGACTTTCCTACGCTGATAATCTGAGTGTACAAAACTAGAGACCAACACTACTGATACTCAAACCCTCCCCCAGGAGTGATGTAGGTGATGTCACATGCTTTTATTTGTTTCTTGGGACAAGTACATCAGTGAAATGTTAATCTTTTTATCTTTGTGTCGATACAAACAGGATTTTCATGTTGTTGCTGTACTACATTACAAAAGGTAGCTTTTGAGGACCCAACTGAAGTTGTTCTGGTGCTTTATGCCTTTTGTAGGACACATGTGGACCCCTGTGGAGGACATTTTGCTCTTTTTGGACTCGGGAGTTTATCTATCCAACTGAAATGTACTGGTCTAATGCAGTTGAGATTTACTGTAATTACTGCACATATCAATTAGGGCTGCACAATTTGGGGAAAATGTCATATTGCGATTATTGAGGTCAATATTGAAATTGTGATGTAATAAACAAATGGTTTCATGAGTCAACTTGCTTGGTTCTCAAGGAAAATGCACACACTCAAACTAGCAGCAACATTAAAATAATGTTTTTTACAAAATAATGACATCTTTGCATTATTGCAAACTTGTTATTGTCCCAATAGTATAAAATAAATGGAACAATAAATAAGAACATTGTATGCTCATGAAAATAAAATATTTTGAACGTTGTGATTGTCAAAACATTTGGTAACTAAACAGAATTTTGTTAAGTGACAACCGGTTAATGGCCATTTCAAATATGCATCTGTTCAGAACGATTAAATTAGATTTTGTTTCCATTTCTGGTTATGTTCTTGTCAAAATTTAGTTAGTTTGTTTTCGTTCATTGAACAGGTTCAGAGCCCTGATTGCTGCTATATTTTAAACATTGAAAGTACGATGTTTACATTTGGTATTTTATTTAGCAATATTTGGGCCTGTAATTTGTTTTTGAAAAGTGTTTTATATTTATTCATATTTTATATTTCTACATTATTAATCAAACATTTGCCCAGGAGTTCTAAATAACAGGAGAAATAATCACATATGAATGAGTACATTTTTGAGTATACTTAATATACACTCAATATATATATATATATCAACTATATTCTTTCAGTTGATAAATATATATACTAAAAGTGTTTTCCATGTGGTAAATGTATAAACTATTAATTGATTGAATTTATAAAAAAAGGTACTGTATCGTGATCTATATCGTTATCGTGATATGAGATTTGGGTCATATCGCCCAGCCCTAATAAATATATATATTATATACTTCTTATGCCAATATATGCACACATATATATATATATATATATATATATATGCACATATACATATATAATATTATTTATATATATATATATATTAGTGCTGTCAGTTAAACGCGTTATTAACGGCGTTAACGCAAACCCATTTTAACGGCGTAAATTTTTTTAGCGCGAGATTAACGTTCTTTTTGGCCTAGCAAACTTTGTCGTTTTTTTTACATGCTGTAACAACAACTAGTAACCTTAGAAAAACTACAACACCACACCGGATCTAGCTTGACCAGAAACAAAACAACAGGCACGCAGCACACACTTGTTTGGGCTTTTGAGCCGGCCAAAGAGTAGTAGGCTAACGTTACGTTTTGAGTGGATGGCGCGAGCGCAAGACGCCAAAATGGATGCCAATAAGATTCTAAATGGAAAGTGTACTTTTAAAAAGTTGCCAAATGTTTCCATTGAATTCGCGTTAAACGTGTTAATGCACCAAATAAAGTCATTAGCGTGTATCGCGCCAGACGCTCAACTCGCGACATTCTTGAAAACTGGACGCGCGAATGAGGCGAATTCACATCTACCGCGCCGCGCTAAACGCCTCATTCGCGCAGCAGGACCTCAAGACACGTGTCTTTACATTGAAATCACTCGCGCCAGACGCTCTATTCGCGTTTGGTGTGACACCACTACTGTTCATTCTTTCTGATATAAGAGGCTGGGTTGATGAGCCTCTAGTGAATAAAGAGCAGTAGCCTGACTGCTCAAAGCAAACTTGAGAAAAAGAAAGTAGTCCTAGTTTACCTTACATGTGCACTTTGTAATTTTATTTTGTATCACCCTGTTTTGATCCCTTAGAAAGGGCTGTTTGTGTGACAAAGTATTTATTCACCCTTTTATTGATGGACAGTGTTACATTGTGTAAAGATTATTTGCTCCAAGTGTGAATATTAGTGTGAAATTGAACACTACAGTATATGCCAATATTGTTTTCAATAAAAAAACATCTGCCCGAATCAAGCCAATCCACTTTTACATGTTGATAAGAGTAAAAAAAAATAATGGGACAAAAATAAATCAAGTGACATTTATAATAGATAAAAATGTGCGATTAATCGCGAGTGAACTATGACATAAATGCGATTAATCGCGATTAAATATTTTAATCGTTTGACAGCACTAATATATATATATATATATATATATATATATATATATATATATATATATATATATATATATAAGAGATGCTCCGATCAGCATTTTTTGGGCCGATTACCGATCACCAAAATCATGATCTGCCGATCACTGCCGATCACAGAATGGCAGGGGAATGGGAATCTTTTATCTATAATCTAGCAGAGTTTGCACCATTTGTAGAAATGTGTTTATTTAATTGTATTTAGAAAATGAGATGTCTTAAGGCTACTCTAGGCCAGCTTTCCCAAATAAGGCAGAGTAACATTAAATTATTCCAAACAAAGAGGGGTCAGGCAGACCAACACACATCAGATCAGCCTAATGGGAGGGGATCAAGTTACACTTAGGCATATTTGGAAATTGTAGCCTCTTAATACACCCACTACATTTACTAATTGGCAACAAAATGTACAACTTGTTACACCAAAACTGGCTACTGATAAAAGGACAAAACTATGGCAAGTTTTTTTTCTGTTATTATTATGAACGTCTGATGTAGTTGAGCAGAATGCTCTTTTATGAAGTTACTTCATTAAACTACATATTTAATGAGATTATGCCTGAAAAGGTTTTGGATTTTTTATCATATGTTCATTTAAAAATATATATTGTATAAAATGACTTCTTGTTTATATTTGTTTTGTTTTATTGTATTTATATGATATTTGTATTTTTATAATTGAATTTTTGACATATAAATAGCTTTGAATGCTGACATGGCATTAAATAAAATAATCTGAATCTGATGTAGGTGAGGAACCAACTACGTCAGATAAAAAAAAATAAAATACCACCACCACTTTTGAAACATCTCGCGGCACGAATGTACTGAATGAATTGTTAAATAAGAGGCGATCTAGCGCTGAAATGGTTTTTTTTTTATCAAGTGATCAAAGTGCTCGTTGCCGCAGCGATCAGTGGCGCAGATACCGCGTTCTGTTGTGGCTCGCGCGGTGCACGGTCTTCACTCGGACGCGCGCTTCAATCCGTTGGGAGACTCCCTATTCGTTCCGGTGAAGGAGAACTCATGTTGCCACTGCCAAGCTCCACTCTGCTGTTGTGTGCCCGTGCGCCACGCATGCAGGTGGGAAAAAGTTGCGCGAGTAATTTACGTCACGTGATCGGCTTTTTTGATCGGCGCTTTTGGGGTTCGCCGATCAATCTATTTTTACCCAATATCGGCCGATCATGATCGGCGTCCGATCAATCGGAGCATCCCTAATATATATATATATATCGCTACACATATATATATATATATATATATATATGACCCAAATCTCATATCACGATAACGATATAGATCACGATACCGTTTTTACTAAGAACAATATATTTTACTAAGAACAGCTGTCATGCTGACAATCATAAACAAAAGCACGTGGTGTCACAGTCGGTGGTCCTGAAAAGACGACAATAATGTATGACACGTCGTCTCATCGTGGAGGTTGAGAAGCATAAAGTTATTTATGATCCACATAATGTGCTTTATAAAGACTTGCAGGCAAAGGAAAAAGCATGGGATGAAGTTGCAGTGGCTCTTGGTGCCGATGGCAAGTCATTTAAAAGTGTTTTTGACAAACTTTCCCTGGCCCACGAGCGATCAACTCATATAGAATAGACAGATTAATATAGCACACATACAGTATAGACATCTATGATGTGCATGATTTTGTTGAATTTGACTTTTTTTCGAGAATTTGCTCATTTACAATACGTCTCTTAAGAACTTTACTGTTTGTTATTATAGACATTTATGAATTATCTTTAAGATGTTTATTTTAAAGATAACTTACATTATCAAATATCTTACAAAGATCTTACAAAGATATCTTATTATGGGTAATGTTTGTAAATTAGATGTGTATCAGATATTTCAACAATCTAAATGATTTAGTAAAGTGTTACTCTTTTGCAGAACGCTTTTCATGGAGATGAGTGCTAATATGTAATAAATAGGCAGATAATATATAATAATAAATATAATTCAGGTATCGATTACCTATCCATATTTATTTACTCAAAAAAATTTACAAAATCTTTCAAAGTACTTGGTTGACCGCGGTTCAGCACAGCATATTTTAAAAATAAGGATTTAAAGATTTTCGATCACGTCTCCTGTGAAACTGATCTTCTGTTCGCATTCACTCACTTCGCACGGACCAACCGTCACTCGCAGTAACCCGTTTATGCACACTTCACAAGATATCACAGCTGGATTCGTACACAGATTAAGTCTGCAAGGTTTGTGAAATTAAATGTTTATTACATATTCAGAGATTTGTTTAAATGTAGATGCGCATTTGCAGCTTTTGTTACAAATAAAATAAAAGCAAGCGCTTTGCTTTTTCGCATACCATTTACTTTCTTTGTTTACCAGTTCTTTCTAACAAAGTATTAGATATGACTGACAGAGATCGTAAAGGGTAATTCCAGCGTTATGGATGTGACATTTGAACTCATAATGACAGGTGAAATTTCTCAGAAAAAAAAAAACTTCTTACAATATTTAAATTGGAAATGCATATTCTCAGTGCACCCAATCTGGGGAATTGACAGGCAAAATGTTTTTCTAAAGTATATTTAAGCACCCCCAAAAAAGGAAAATATGCATGCGTTATGGATGTGACGGGAAATGACAGAGTTTTTGGTATACTGTTCGATTTCCTTTAAAGTCTGTGAACTTTTAAATCCAATGTATAAATATTGCTATCCACATGATGAAGGGGTCTTAGCTGAACATAAAAATATCAATGTTTAAAATATATATATTTTTATGCAGTGTATTATGAGGAAAAACCAACGTTATGGATGTGACAAAAACCCTGTTATGGATGTGACACGTCTGAAATACATAGAATCTGTTTGGAAAATCAACAATCAAACCATCATGGCACTTTTGTTGACGCATAATGGCTGTGTTTTCACATAAAGAAGACTGTCTGAAATGATTCTGAAGATCCCCCCCCCCCCCCCAATTATGAATTAGTTATTTTTTTTTAGCTTGGATCTTACTGTACATCTTAATTCAATATGTAAAATAATTGACAATAAGAGAAGATGAGGGTGAAGGTATTTATTTGATTTATGTATTTCATTCGTTCATGCTTAACACTTTCATCTTTATAATTGTAATTCATGAAAATTCTTCTTAACTAATGATATAAAGTAGCTAGGTTGTTATATTGTCATGGTATCTTATCTGAGGTGATGACTCTGAGGTGACAAAGCTATTTGATATGACACATTAATATAACTTGAATTTTAGTCTATTTATTTATCCTGATTGTGTGCGGTTTTTAGTATCATCTTACCATTTTACCCATGTGTCGTTGTGGTAGGCGTTTAGCTTTAAGATAACGCTATCTTCGAGCTGTCAAAACCTGAGCTTGAATGACAGGAAGCGCGAGCGAATTAGAGGGTAAACCAATCAGGTTCCTCGCGCAATTGCAGGACGCCTCTCGACTAGGACGTGAATAGGCTATAAACACATAGACGGAACATTAAAGCAGAGATTATTACGGAAGACAGTCAAAATTAAAATACATTAACAATTAATGTTTGTCATATAGGAGTTCAAATCACAGGTTTCCTCCACAGTCAGGTGAACCGATGGACATTATTGTCCGTAGATGTGAGTCACTAGCAATCATGTAACGCCTACGTTTTTTGTGTCTAAATGATCGCAGGGTTTTCGGCCAGTTTATAGATTTTAATGCACAGTCGCGAGTCAAAATCATCACTTTATTTCGTATAAAAATTATTTGACAAAATAATTGACACGCAATATTATTAGCCTATTATTATTATTATTATTATTATTATTATTATTATTTTGTCAGCTTGATCGTACCGAGCCTCTAAAGGGACGTGGTGGTGGAAAAAGCACATACAGATTACACAATCAGAGAGTTGGCTGTTTCTTTTCGTTTTGATCTTTGCAATCTTTCTATAGATAGGCTATATTTCTGAGAGGCATACGTTGAGTTTCTGTTCAGTTGTGAGACGCGCTCAAGTTTACGTGTTGCAAGTGATCGCACCTCCATGCTATATTTGCTTATTAAATCCAGGCAATTGATTTATGAAACTTTGATTTAAAATTAAGATACAATTTATACAAAACGAAATTCACTTTAAATAAAGTCTTTCTACAAAACAAAACTTGAAATGAAGTGGCCAAAATAATTTCTGTCTTGAAACAGATCACAATAGTCATATGCATGATTTAATATGAAGCGTCTGTAACGGTCACGTCCATAACGCATTATTATGGTTGTTCAGAGCAAAGTAGTGAGATGAATTGTCTATCCTAATAAGCATAAACATAATTTAGCTTTGTAAATAAAGTTTCAAGTTATTTGCATTTATAATTGTCATATTAAATAAACTAAACCTTTACAACGTTATGGACGTGACAGTGCACTGAAGCGTCAAGACCTCTTTATTATAGCCCTTATAAATTCAACAGGCAGTGCTGTTATGACCAAATTAGTATATTTATTTCTCAGGCATGCCTCCATCTTTCTGCAAAATGCTTACTGTTAAAATAAAGTTTAAAAAGGCTCTTTGATACCTTTTTTTGAAAGCATGAAATATGGCTGGTTGAAAATGTAATTTAAGCATTGTTGCTCACCTCATATCTGGTGGATAAACAAGGCAATTTTCTTAATTTTTGTTAAATCACATTAATACAGTATATTACAGACCTAAATGGACAACTTAAAAAGGGTTTTGTTCTTTTGGTTAAAACTTAATTTTTTCATGGTAAAGATGACCTTTGCATGGAATTGCCCTAAACTAATAAAGACGGAGAATGAGAGTGAGCGGTGCTTATCAGTGCTTAATCGACCATTGATAAGTTTTAGCGATTAAAATATCAACTAATCGTGCAGCTCTTTTTTAATTGTGCTGTCAGTGTGAAGTTATGAATTTCCCTGTAGTTGTGTAAAGTTACTCAAAGGCTCTGCATTTCATTTTTATCCTGTGATGAATGCATGCTTGCTGCGTTAGTCTGTTACTGGTGTTACATTGTGTCTGGCCATACACCCAATTACATTGCTGGCACTGTCGTTTTGCTTCTTTCAGTTGGACAACAGATGCTACAATTATAAACTGAAAGGGGTATGCTTTGCTTCGTACATCACGAGCTGTAGCGTCGCAGCATAGTGAAGCAGGAGTCATATTTCAGTTATTATGTGACCAGAGTAAGGAGAGATGAGATGACTGACAGGACGATGGTGGAGGATTTGGTGTGCAACAGATCCTGAGTGTTATTACAAAAAAATCTCATCTTGTAAAATGTGTGGTCAGTTCCACTGCACCCTATATACAGAGTACTCATTGCGAATTCGACAGCTCCCTGATGTCTGCAATTTATAGGCAGAGTACACATGATTGGGAATTCAAAAGCGACAGTGAAAAATGAGCACGCATTCATAAGCAGCTCCCACTAATTACCCTAATGGGCTACTGCACAGTTATAATGCTTACTTTCATACAGACCCATTGTCTTGTATTGTGATAAATAAATGATAGACTTGATGAAAATTTGAAAAAATTATAAACATTTTCCAAGTGTTTGCGGTCTAATGTTGTTGCTTCGTTAAACTTGAAAACAGCCTCTTATTGAATTTTGTCAGTACACAGCATCATACAATGGAGAGCCATAATATTCCCTTTTTTGACATTATGTTCCTCCTATTGCTGTCATCACAGGTGTTCGAGTGCTTGTGGATGCCAGAGAAAAGCTGCATATCCCGTGGGGAGACCCTTCAAACCAGGCACATGGAGACACCATGATGGCTTTTGACACACGGTCAGCCATGGGGTCACAGGGGATGGTGGAGACCAAAGTGTTCCTGCAGTACCTGCCATCGATCCGTGCCCTCTGGGCTGACAGCAGCATACAGAACGCATATGACCGGCGCAGGGAATTTCAGCTGGTGAGCTTTTGGGGATCTCAATGTGAAGTCATAATGCATTTCACTCAATTCATTTCGAGTGCACTAACAATGACGCTAAACCCCGCATTCTCTAGCAGTCGTCAGCGCTATTCTCACTAGCTGGCCTCCGTTACACAGGCAAGAGTAGATTTCTATTCATCATAGCAAAAGCGCAACAAAATGCTTCACGGAAAATAAAGCGCAGCGATGAACGAACAAGAGTTTGTTGTCAGTTGCCAACAGCACAGCAGCCCCAGATAAACAATGACACTCAAACCCAGTTTTACTTGCGTGTGAACCCGAATCAAAGCAAACTCTGTGTCTATTTTCAGGCCTTCCCGCTTCTCTCTCTCTGGCGCTGGAAAGCTTATCTAATATTAATGCGGGTCCTAAAGCTCTTGCCCTGTCATAACCCTTCTTTTTACAATGATTTCTTTTGAGCTTTTCTCTTTGCATTTTGTCTCATCTCTATTTCTGCAGTCTTTCTTCAAATCTCCTTCTTGCTTGTTCTCTCTCCTCCACCGTCATACGCTCCCTAATGCCGAAGATTGGTTACACAGGTTTGTTGTTGTTTGTTCGTGTGTCGGTCTGACCTGACTTCCAAACAGCGTTCTTTTAAATATCACGGTCCCCACCCTTAAACTAACATCATGCTAGTTATTATGCCTTTTTTTTTTTTTTGCAAATGTTACTTTAGGTCATAGCCACCTAATTTGCACTACAGAGTCTGTGGGATTTTTTTGCCATTTGACAAGTCTTGGACAAAAATACTTTGAGACTTTAGACCCCATCTAAAAGTTTTGCAGCGTGCCTTGCCAAGATGGTGTGTGCGCACGTCTAGGAGGATGTGTAAACCACATCACTGTTGTGCTCAGGCCTGGCTGCTGTGAACTGTTTATCATCAGTTTGCTTCTGACATCTCAGACTTTCTGCCCTAAGGTTTGTTTATCTAACCTAGATTAAAGATGGCTAATCCTGTTTTTTTTTTTTTTTTTCTAACTTGGGTAGCATGTCAGTTTAGTTTGATAATTTTTGGTTTTTCCCTATAAATCTCAAATGATTTCTCATTAGGCCCTGACATAAGCAAGTGCCATCTTAGCACACAATTTCAGACTTCTCTAAATGCTCTCAGTTCCTAATGCGTTGCTTCCCCATTTTAAATGTTGATTTCACCAAAGGACTTCACACCCAGTAACCAACTCCTCTTATTATGATTTGTAGAGGTTACAAACGAGAGATTGCAGATAAAGACTGATCCACGTTTTCCAACATTGATAATTAAAATTGATGTGGAAGAATTTGGGCTGTTGTGCTCTTACATCATATTATTGCGATCATCCATGCAACATGAACATCATGTTTTTATGTCTCTCTTCTGGTGCTGTAGTACTTTGTGCTGCCCTAATGCTAAACAAAGTTTAGCATGCATTGAAAGTGCAAATTGTATGATTCCAAGTTCATGAATGGCTCTTTAAGTTGTATGTATGTCAAGCATTCTGTGTAAGTGACCTGTAAAACTGACATTTTAATTGCTGCTAGTTAATCATTTGTACTGCAATTAATTGTTAGCCAAAATGGCATGACTATGACAGCCCAAGGCGGCTGTGTTATTGTGATTAAACGTGAAACGTGATTTTTTTTTCCCCTGTGCATAAGTTATGATGCATTTTATTCATTTTAGAAATCACTGGTGTCATGCAGAGTTTGCTTTTTTGCTGGAGGATAAAGGTGGTCTTTGTCCATTTCTAGTGATCCTCTCAGCATGGGCATGTTGGGACTTTAGCAGAGCAGAGGATGCATGCTGGTTAGGACAAGAGAAAACACAACACTGACTCGGTGTACTGCGGCCCAGATCTGTGGAACTGATAACAGGGTAGATCTGCTCTTCACCAAGCTCAGGAATCTCTGTTTTCATTGAGCAAAAGCTGGTCGAATACAAATCCTTCCATTACCGCTGAGGTTTCCATACAGCTCGCCTGTTAAGTAGGCTGCCTCTGCCACAGCCTCTGCCACAGGCTCTGGTGATTTGCATTCAGCCTGTGTGAGTGAAGGCAACAAAACAAAACACTTTTGTGCCCTGTAATCCACAAACCACGTGTGTCGAGTGCAAAACATTATCAGGCTTCCTGCTTTCACAACTCTGCCCCTCCCACCTCTGGGGGTTATGGTATGCACCCAACATGCAACAAAACAAAACTTGTTCTAGATTCCTGCAGCCAAGATCCCTTCGCCTCTTGCTCCTCCTCGCTCCTCCCCTCCTCTTATTTCTAGGCATTGCATAATCCTAATCCACTGCTTTAGTCCTCGCTGTTCTACTCTCACTACCCCTGTACACGTCACTCTGATCAGTCTTCTTTTGGTAGTCTTTTTAACGTCTGCTTTGAGCTAAAAAGCCAGCACATAGTTTATACCTGTCGAATTCAGATCGGTGAATCATTACAAGGTTTACTTAGTCTTTGAGCATCTATGTGAGTCGGTGAGGTTCATTCAAACCCCACTCACTGAAGGCTTAATCTGATTTAGGTAATACTTGCAAGATGGTGCATTTTCAAAAAGCTCACTGTCTGGTCGATTTAGATGATCATGTTGCAATATAAAATAAAACCGTCTTCAGCATTGCTCATCTCAGCTCCGGTTACCGCGGAATCCACGATGTCTGCAGAATGAAGGCACCAGAAGAGATGTTTTAATACGAGACATCCACCCAAGTGTGCTCTCTCCCGTTTTCCCAAGTACTCCTTTCTGTGCTCTGCCCACCACATATAGGGACAGCTGGAAACTTGTAGGGTTGGAAAGGAGCAGGAAAGAGTTTGGTGTTCATTTCTGTAGTACTCTGGACTAGTGTAAGTGTGATTGTTGGATAAAGAGTGCTCTGTGGAGGCTGACCGGCCTGAGGTCTCAGACTTGCCTATCTTTCCCCTTCGTCCCAGCACAAGATTACCAGGATCAATAAGAAGGATTGCATGATCCATGAAGGAATGTTGAGCTGTGTTTTAAAATGAAGACCCTCGTGCATGCCTGCAAATCTGAGGCCTAGGGAAGGAGATATTTTGCTGACCCTCATTGTTGCTCATTATTTCTATTTATTTAATACAGATAACAATTAGGGTATTTTATTAATGGCAATTATGTCTGGCAATTATTTTGACATTTAGGTTGTCCAATATGCGTGACTTTAACATAATGCTGTTAATTTGGACACTATTCCTTTAAACTACTCGTTTCTTATAATATATATATTTTTAAATGTGGTCTTCCAAACATTCCGTACATACTCCCAAACATTTGTAGAACAAGTGTGGAAAAAATTAACTAAAAATTCAATAAGACATACAGGAGAAATACATATACATATATTATTTTATTGGCATTATTACAAATAAGCATAATTTATATTATTTAAGTCCATTTCCATATTTTCCATAAATATTTGAGCTGGGCGATGCATCGAATATTAGCGATTTTATAATTAGGGAATATTATGTATATTGTGAAAACGACAGTATCAGCTCAGCTCTTTTTTTGCTTGTCGCATTTGTGTATAAGTGGCATTTCATTACATTCAGAAATAATGTGTAATGCAGATAAATAAAACAATGTTTACAAAAGTTAGCACTATAAACATATTTTAATTCCCCTTACTTCACAATAAATCATTTAAATTGAACTATATTCAGAACAGAAGAGGAATGAAAAATATAAATTATAGTGGCATTCTTCATAAACATTTATTATAAATGCCATACCTTAACCAACTGAAACTGTGGGAAATGCGTTATACAAATAAACTTGGTCTTGTGTAGCTCTCTCATTCGGCACAAATCCCAATGTATATGCTTTGCGCATGTTTTGAGTGCTTGACATTAATCGTAATATATTGTATTATAATAATTTAAGTCGCCTTGGAAATGTTAATCATAGCATGTTTCAGATGATTAAACAAATCCCGAAAAATACAGTATATTTTTTATTATATCAGTATTTATCATATGGGTATCGGCTGATATGTTCATTTTTTATGGTATCGTTATCGGCCCAGTAAAAAAATTGGACGATATCTTAAAGCCGATAAATAATGGATTATTTCCTTCAGCTGAGACGCATTAGATGCGCACTGTTCGCCATGATGGTTTTGAATTGCTTAAATTATTGGAATCACTTCAAAAAAAGGAAAATACAGTTAAGTGCAACACAGGTCTGACATATAGGCTATATAAAATTATAATAAGAACATTATAATTGTGTACTTGGGACATGGATTTTAATGGTGAGACTTTTGTTTTTGTAATCAGGCGCTCAAATTATATGAGAACTTGGATTTAGATTTATCGGCCAATATATCAGTTATCGGCTTTCAAATATGAATTATTGGTCATCGGTATCAGCCAAAATTTTCTATATCGATGCATCCCTATTTTTTATGAATAGTTCAGTTTGCATGTACATTTTATGTAATATATACATTTTCAAGTGACTTTGCGTTCAAAAACATTTTATGTGTGTGTGTGCATGTATATGTGTGTGTATATATTTGTATGTATGTTGATATATTGCAGTTAACCAACAGTGCTTAGTGGGGTTTGCTTCAGGTGTTGCTGAGTTAACAGGACTTCCTTTTTTAGCATTGCTCAGAAACTGATATCCTGGCCTGCTCTGAGCGTGTTGTTCCTGTGTACCCACACCCTTCATTGAAGATGAACAGCACAGTGTGACTTTGGCTTCATGCCCAGCTGGGGGAGGATTACTAGGGGTTTTCTTATGACATACATAATCCCCTCTACTGAAAGCCACCTCAAAAGACCTGTGTGTACCTCTTGTAGACCTCAGCCAACCCCAAGATGCAAATAGATGCTGTCATATTTTGAAATGGTATTTTATGTAGGAAATAGGAAGACTTTTTTTTTTCAACTGCTCCCACTGAGCTTTGCTCTACATCTCCATCATACGCTGAGAAAGATGAGGATGATGTTAAGAAGGAAGCAGAACAACAGAACTCCTTCCTGCTGTCCGGTCAGCATGCCGAACTGTTGAAATTGCAAGCGGCTAATTGGTCCATTATACATCTGAGCGTCATGGAACATTAACTCAAGCCCTGTTGCTGTTTCCTGGGCAGCTTGTTCCTGTTACTCACAAATTTCATTTTCCAAACCACTGTGCGACTTGGTGTGTTCTTAAAGGGATAGTTCACCCAAAAATGAAAATTAGTCCATGATTAACTCACCCTGAAGCCATTCTAGGTGTATATGACATTATTCTTTCAGACGAATACAATCGGAGTTATATTAAAAAATGTCCTGGCTCTTCCCAGCTTGATGGGAGTGAATGGGTATATTTTTTTTGGAAGTCCATCAAAGTGCATCCATCCATCCATCCATGATAAAAGTGCTCCACGCAGCTCTGGCGGGTTAATTAAGGCCTTCTGAAGTGAAGCGATGCGTTTGTGTAAGAAAAATATCTATATTTAAAACATATTTAAAAAGGAGATATACACCTAGGATGGCTTCAGGGTGAGTAAATCATGGGCTAATTTTCATTTTTGGGTGAACTATCCCTTTAAGGCCCAGATATGCTTTAAGCAAAATCAGAGAACAAACTGGTGTGACATCATTTCAAACAAAATCAGAGCATAACAAAGTCCATTTGGAGTTAATTTCTGGAGTTGGTATACCATACTGAGACCAGCTGTCACAAATTGATTACTAAAGCTGTAGGTGGTTCTGGTACAGTCACCATTATCAACTCTTAAAAATGTTGAAATTTTCACACGGGTAAATAAACTTGCGACAACATCAATATTATGAATGATTAAATTCTTTCCAATTAAAGCTAATCAATCATCTGGAGAAATGGTTTTCACATCGCAATATACACTGCGATATCGCAATATATTTCAATACAATATTGTGCTGCCCTCACGCTTAGGGCAGCGTGAGGGGAGCGGCGGTACTGACCGCACATTTTATAAGATATTTGTCAATGACGCTTAAGATCTGTTGTAGGGCTGCTCGATTATGGAAAAAATCATAATCACGATTTTTTTGGTCCGTATTGAAATCACAATTATGTAACACGATTATTTCACATGACTTTGGGAACGTGTTGCATTTATTAAAAAGATGTATTTCAATTCTTAAATCTGAATTTGAACATTTATTGTACTTTAACTATTAAAATAGATAATATAAGGGATAACACTTCAATAAGTATTTAATAATTCCCACAGGTCTAGCACTTATAATGCGGGAAATTCCCCCATAAACATTGATTCACTTTAGCATGTAGATTGTATGAGTAACCTAAATTAATCCACAGATTATAAAATCAAATCAATCATTTTAAAACTTTCTCCAAGACGCAATTTCACAAACTGCATGAGTGTTCAGCGGCGCTGCTACTTCTCTCTCTCTGTCTCTCAAAATGTGTTGGACAAGGCAAGCGTCAAAACTACATTCTGGCGTTTAGGAGTCGGGACATGACGGAATTGTCACTTGCACAATCGGGCCAGCATTGCATCATAACTAAAGTTGATAATTTTCACTTCTTTTTAAGTCTTGTCAGTTTAAACATTCAAGCTGAGAGAGTTTATGGCTTTGGGAGGGGCGGATGTGCGCGTGTCATTCAGAACACAAGACAAAATAAGAGTGTTCTTGCAAAATAATCGTTTTTTACTCGATTGTACTATTTTGGTGATCGTTGGGAGCCAAAATTGAAATTCAATTAATTGCACAGCCCTAATCTGTTGCACACCAAATCCTCCGCCATCGGCTTGTCCGTCATCTCTCCTTACTCTTGACACGTAATAAGTGACATCTGACTCCTGCTTCACTGTGCTGTGACTCTGCATCTCATGCTGTACGGAGCAGAGCAGACGCTTTTAAGTTAATAATTGTAGCGTCCGTTGTCCAACTGAACTAAATGGTTTTTGGGTGATTCCACAGTTTAGGTCTAACTGCAAGGACAACAGCCTGCTAAATCAATCTTCATGGAGAAAGCCATTGTCCTCAGGTTAACATCCTGAGAAATCTTGGGGTACAGCTGTGTGAAAGGCAGGATAAATCTGGCAATGGTAAACTAGTAAACTTTGATCAAAGTTGAGTTGATGTCAAATTTAACGTATGTAACATGGACGGAAAAACAGTGTAAGTTCAAGCAGAAAGTGTACTTAATCTAATTCAGTTTAATAAAATTCTGGTTGAATCCCAGTTCATGTTTTGCTTTGTTCCTAATTTGGTATAGTTATGAGTCATGCGTTGTGTATGGTTCACAAAACTGTTAATAGGACATCCATTGTGGCAGGGTGGCCATCTAATATTATCTGTTCTATAAACTTAAAGGTGCATTTTGAGTCTGGTATGTTCATTAACTGAAAGCCAGCAAAATAACTAACAAATACCACAGGTATATTTTTCAAATTTATTTGCCAAATGTAGAAGACAAAGGAACTCCTACAAGTGTGCTAAGTTATAACGTGTGTAACGTGGACGGAAAAAATTAAACAATCCTGCAAGATTGCCTCTGTAACACAAAATAATACCATTTCATGAAAACTGGCAAAGAATAGAACAAGTTCATAATACATTAAAATAACCTGTTATCAAACTATCAAATTTAAAGATCGTACAGATTGTGTTAACGCACTATTAACGTGTTAACTTCGTCAGCCTAAGCTATATTCTTATGAACATTGGACAGAAAAAAAATAATAAAAAAAAACAGAAACAGAAAAATGACGATGTTGAATTTCATGAACAGCTTATTGAGTCAAAAATATGCCGAAAACAACGTTGGAAGTTGGACAGACTGAAAATTTCCGTCTAATTTACGAACAAGATGTGCAGAATCTGTCAAAATGTATAAAACCACCATTCATGCATGATCTTTCACGGAGAACGACGCTTTCGATCCGAAACCACTCGCAATCATCCGACTTGCTCACTCTTTTATCCTTTCTCACCACAATGATCCTATTTAATGTTTACTTAACAAAAGTTTACCACGTTCGTAACATTTTAACGTTCGTAAACTTTTGGACAGAATCCACAAACTTACCCACATTCGTCGAAATCCGTGAAATCCTTTTAACTCTTCCTCCTGCGCTGAGCGACCGTGACCTAGACAATCTTATTTCTGACATGAGAACCGTTGAGACATTAGGAGATGGAAATTCAGTGTCAGAATAAAATGTTCGAGCGTTATGATTTTTTGACAGAAAATCTCGGCCCCTGTTTCGTCCCGATTTATTAACAGTTTATCATGTAGCAATGCATATGAGAATTTAACCCACACGAGATGTTTTTATCGTTATGCTACTGATAGAATTACATGGAAAATTTATATCTCCGCTTCCTTTAGAATCATATTTTAACGTGCGTAACTGCTTGGACAGAAAGTGTAACGAACGTTAGTAAATGTTTCCATTGCATCGTGGTAGATTAAGGGAATTATACTTTCAGTGTTAGTAGTAGTATTTTGTAGAAGACGCACCAAAATAAATGTTATGCGCCAAAATTCAGGATTTTATTAAAGGAAATGAAAGAAATGACTTAGGAAAAATCCAGATGCACTGAATGTCCCACCCTGACATCCGCAATTTCTGGGGACGGAAATAAAATAAAGTCTCATTACACGATAATGCCAAGGCTTAGTGGGATAAAAGTAACTTTATTATTTCTTACATTTATCTTTAACAAAATGGTGAACTAAAAATAAAAAAATGACAACAACTGGGTATTATTCAATATATATTGTTCATCACACACCTTGTGGACAGAAACTGTGGAATCGCCCTTTTATTTCAATAAGAAAGCAAAATGACATTGGGACGGTGCCGCCATGGCAAAGTAATGTAATCGGTGTAAGTCCGAACACGGTGTAACACCGACTACCTCAGCAAGCCTATACAGAATTTCTCCATGGGACTCAATAAAAGATTACAGTAAAATTTTCTTTCAAAATACAATGTCTGTGATTTACTGAAATCCTGTCAAAGGGTTTTCATGAGTCGCATCCGTCTGTTCTGATGTTGAATGAGGCCCGCATTTCTTTAAGTCCATATCTCTGCACATTTTACACTTTCGGTGATTGACAGGTTTATTTGACAACATTTACTACAATAACCTTTTTGTCACGAGCACATAAGTTCATCTAGAGCAATCTAATTATGAAGAAATGAACCTTTATTAACTTTCTGTACTAATGATTGTATGACTCATTTGTGCTCAGCTGTTTTCATTGTCAGTTTATAGTTCTTTGATAACCTGACTGATTCTCTCTGCTCTTTGTCGTTCTCAGGGTGAATCGGTGAAATATTTCTTGGATAACTTGGATAAACTCGGAACACCGGTAAGCATGTAGCTGTATGTCATCATTCTGTCTGTGCTGATGTCACATGTTTTTTAGAGACCTGATATTTATGATTAATAGTGTTTCTAAGTAATTTAGTATGCTTTAGGGTGCCTTTTAATTTTTAGGGGTGGGGTGGGGGGTAATCAACAATCAATGCACTCATTTTAGAGTGAGTTCTGCTGAATGGGTTTAAACACAGTAAAATTTGTTAATGGAGCTGACTCTTATTGAAAGTGGGAAGCACTAACAAATTTGCCAACGTGTGTAATAAACAAAAGGGGTTTTCACACTGCGCTTAACCCCAGGTTATTGTTCTGAACACGACTTTTAACCCTGGGTAAAGGAATTTTTCACACTTGAAATTTGAAGCTAGGTTAGCACCACATTTTACCTAGTGTTATGAAACCTGCTCTGGAGCACCGGTTTTGCGGTGTTCGTCCAGGCAGAGACACTGATACAGCAAATATGCAAAAAAGGTTGTTAACCCAGGGTTTAGGGAATATACAGTATTAAACAGCAGTGTATGAATACAGAGGATTAATTAACCCCTTTTAAATGATATGCAATGTAAATCATTGAAGCAAGATAACCCAGGATTTCATTTACATGGGGTGTACAATGACCCAGGGTTAAATATTTTAAGTTTGAAAAGCTCTAAAGATGCATTCATGTTTGTAAATGGCAGTTTAATTTCTGTTGAAATGTGCGAGCATACGTTCCATATGGGCCTGGAAATGTATTGGATAAATATTGACAGTTGTTCCAGAATAGAAATTAGGAACCTTACTTACGGAGTACTTATGATGGAGTCTGTCCAGTGCATATTAAAAAAACATCTCCGCCTGTACTTGCAGTCATTAGACTGATCGATTTCATATTGAATGATTAAGTGCAGTACAGAAGCAGCTAGCATTGCTAAAGAGCTCTTTTATATTGTCAGTCAAAGCAGTCTTAGATGAATCACTTTATACGGCAGAGCAAGAAGGAAATAGTGAATGGCAAAAGCTGAAGATAGTGTCAGAAAGATGAATACCCGTCTGTTTTTTCTCACAATGCTGTGGGCCTTAAAAGGGTTTCCCTGCTCACCAGCCAGCACATACAGAGAGAAGTGAAACTAGCTCTGCTGACATCAAAGGTCACGTGTCAACCCTTTCTCATAATACTTCCTATAGCAACTTTTTCGCATTACATTTTTCCCTGAGAAAACACCAGTCTTCAGTTTAAGTTATTTGAAAGATTCAGTGGAGAAGACACTGCGTGTCATGAGGCTGCGTGATTAAGGATGAACTAAGGGTTTTCTTGCTCACTCAGATAATCCATGTGATCACACTGAT
Source organism: Gila orcuttii (assembly GCA_026230005.1). NCBI lineage: Eukaryota > Metazoa > Chordata > Actinopteri > Cypriniformes > Leuciscidae > Gila > Gila orcuttii. Next base: position 37,573,605 of record JAPDVR010000003.1, on the reverse strand, counting down.
GAAGAATGATGAAATATGCTGTACGTTTTCTCAACAATCAACACTGGCCATCTGTAATAGAAAATAATCACAAGCCTACTTTCAGTAGTAATACCAAAGAAATTTTATGATTCTCTTTACCAAATTGTGCAAAAAAACTACATAAAATGAATTAATAGATTATAGAGCAGCCATCAAGACTTGCTGAATGACTCAATTTGATGGAGAAAAAGCAGTCTTTACACTCATTTTTTAATAGGCATACACTACTATTGTTCCATATTCAAACCATGATGACAGCACTCAGGTACTGAATTGAGTCGATAGTGCAGTTTTATTTTTTTGATTTCATTTAGTACTAGAACTTTTTCAGAACCCTAGTTATTTAGATCCCTGTATTTATTCCCACTTCCTTTGCATGTTATATGTGGAGTGTGTTGACGAATGAGTTTTTTGAAGATCATTTGAGACTGCAGCTGTCACGGCATCAGCGTCTGGCTTATGCACGAGGGCCCAGTGCAGTTCCCTTTGTGTCATGTGACTTGCCGCCTGCCGGTCGTGTTCTTTCTCTCTGTACTAAACGGATGTTTGTGGTTTTGTGCTCTTTCTAGACGCTGCTGACTGCAGTAAATGTGGTGATTAGTATCTCAGCTTTGACTTCAGCTGTGTTCTAGAACAAAAGATCAGATAACCGGTTTTAAATTCATGGCTTATGAAAACAGTCACACTGGTTCATATTCTTTAAAGCACTAATGCCACGTTTATAAGAGAGACTGAAAGGACCATTCACTTGTTTCTCCACATATCTTACTTACTTTATTATGCTCCTTGACGTCATGCTGTCGTTTGGTCTCGCTTCTCATGTTTGGCTCACTAAATTTCTGTTCGGGGAATAAGGAAGCAGATTTGAATGCCCTCTGGTCCGGGCGGCACGCCTCAGACTGGCTACTCTTCACTCGGCCACGTCACAGCAATGTGGACCCACTTCTGCAATCACACCATCAACAAACAGGAAGAGGAAATACTGCACGCTTCCGAGTGTGTTCAGAGAGGGAAATGGCCGCTTGACTCTGTTGGAAACTATGTGTTTGTTTCAGTTACATTCATCCTCCTTGGGTGGATGAAGTGTGGGAGTCAAATGTTTGGGGAGAGACAGACCTCAGCAGCCCAGACTCATAAATATTTAGGAAGAGATGAGGAAGAAGGGTTACCTTAGGCAACAAAATGCAGGCATGCAGAGTATGTGTCAGGGAGAGGTGTATTTAGTTGAACATTAGTTTGAATCTCTCAATGGAAAAAGCAATTCATCTTCATATGACTAGAAATCCTTTTCACATCTTAAAGTAGGGGTGTGCGATATCACGATTTTGATAGTGGACTATTAAAATGTCTCTACGATCTGCTTTTGAAGAAATATCGTAGTATCGTGTGACAGTGCATTCTATCAGTTGCAGTTCTGCCCCCTTCGTCCCAACATACTGTGCAATGCGACTTACATTCGCATCACATGTTAACGAAGAGATAGAGTTATACTCACGGGACACTGCAATTCATAAATTAATTATTTGCATGTGCTTTAAAGCATTGCCGGTTAAACATTTCATTTGCGTGCTGATGCGCTGAGATCCTAAGATACACCCTATGCACTTAAAAGCCTGCCAAACAGCGCCTGGTAGGTTACTGGACTAAGTTATCTTTCGAGTCTTATTGCGCTAATACTGTCAAGGTTTACATAAACACAGTATCTATAAAGTGAAAGCAAACATTTGAGAGAAAATTGGATGCATGCATGTCATATGCGTGTATATTAGGTGCATGCCAGTCTTAAAGTGACAGTAGCCTATAGGGGTGGGAATCTCTAGGCACCTCACGATTCGATTCGATTACGATTCAGAGGGCTGCGATTCGATGCTAAAGCGATTATCGATTATCTGAATCTTTTTGTGTGTGTGTGTGAATATAAATACTTTGCTTTAAAAGTACAAAGTAATGACCAATAAAGAATTAACGTACAATATATTTTATTAACATTGCAAAGAACCAACAGGAAAATAAATGTGTGCCTGAACTAGCAGCATACTTGTAGTAAATTAATAATATAACAACGACCAGCGTTCTGACGATTCATGCTACCCATAGAGATGTGCTACTTACTGGTTATGCGTATGTGCAGACTCATTTTCCTTCTGCTTACCACGCCCATAAATCTATGCATCCTTGCTGTGGAGACTTGTAGGAAACTTTGACAGGTCAAAGATGAATATTTGATGATAATTTTTACTTTTCACACCGTTTTAAAAATGAAAACAGTACAGTATACTGTACACTTAACTTCAAATTTTATTATAATTGTATTTCATATAATAATGTCATTTTTACTTGTTATATCAAATGTGATAATTGCTAGTTCATTTAAAATATCAAAATATGCTCCTCATACACTTACCCTAATTTAAATGAAATAACGATGTCATAATATTGTGAGATTTACACCATTATGGAAACAATAGAGAATGAATCAACATTCTCTGTGATCGATTCGCGCTTGGGTAACGTTAGCATTTTTCGACAAGGCAGCACAAAGCCGAGTGTTTTTCCTCCTCTGGTTGGAAACGTGTCATATGGCTTCACATATTTGTCGTGTTTCCGAAATATTTTAGTTTTATTCTACAAAGCTTACAACTAGTATGGCTCTTGTCCACCTCCTTTCCCCCTTCAACTTCACAGAAGCCAAAATATTTCCACACGTCAGCTTTTAACGAGGAGGGTGTTTGGATTTCGCGCTTAGCCTTCGCGTCTCTGTTATGTGCACACGCCACAGACGGTCCGGGCACTGCACTTCCGCGCTTCAGAGTTCCGTCTTTTGCGTTCCGTCAATATTACGTTATTATAAATATATATCTAAAAAAAAAAAAAATTTTTTTTGAAAATCGATTTTTGACATTTGTGAATCGATTCAGAATCGTCCACGTCCGCATCGCGATGCATCTAAGAATCGATTTTTCCCCCACCCCTAGTAGCCTAATAGTAAACATGCTGCCACTTGTACTTAAAGGGATAGTTTACCCAAAAATTAAAATTCTGTCATTTACTCTAATGTTGTTCCAAACCTGTATTAATTTCTTTCTTGTGTTGAACACAAAAGAAGATATTTTGAAGAATAAGGGTAACCAAACAGTTGCTGTTCCCCATTGACTTCCATAGTAGGAAAGATACTGTAGAAGTCACTTGAGACCAACAACTGTTTGGTTACCCTTATTCAAAATAACTTTTATTTTCTACAGAAGAAATAAACCTATTTGCATTTAAAACAACTTGAGAGAGTAAATGATGACAATTTTCATTTTTGAGGGAACTATCCTTTTAATGTTAATAAAACAACAAAAAACAAAGAGAAGACTATTCACTGCTGTTGACTGAGAACCTAAATAGTAGCTTTAATAAGAATCAATGTATAATTTTTGCAGTGAAGTCTATGTAGTGTTTTATTTTTATATTTGTTCATTTTAATTTCTTTCTTGTTGCTTCTGTTAAATACAACTACTGTAGCTAAAAAATAAAGCACTGTTTGTTTCATTTGTATATTATGTTGTGTGTATATATGTGTATCTTTGTTCTTATTTTTTAATAACAAAGAAAAAGAGACAGATGTATGTTATTTTGTTACCTTGTAAGGCTTTGTTTTTAAAACGGGGACATTAGTTTGACTGTAATGCTCAGTCACTTGCAAAATAGTAAAACCAGCATGAAAAAGAATCGTGATAGAATCGTGAGAGATTCCTAAAAAAATGGTGATTTATAATATTTTTGTCATATCATATACGATTACATGGAAATTGCGATTAATCGTGCAGCAGAGTTTCCGCTGGAAAACAATGGTGCCGGTCAAAGTGACTGGCAGAGGTTTCGTTTTACGGACATTTTGATGATATGCCGGTCAAATATCGCCTCTTAATTAGTCAAGTTGAGGAAAACTGGAGGCAGTCTATGTAACTTAAAAAATGACATAATCAGGCCGTATAGAATGCAACATGTTTATTAGCCTAACTTTCAAATAGACAGAAAAAAAACATGAACGTCCGATTCATTCAAAGATGAAATTGACTATCACCATCTCCGTGAACGCGCCTATAGAGAGAAATGCATGTAATGGATTACATAATCAGAGAGTAGGCCTATCCTATTTCTTTTGTTTTTTAATTGTTTCGTTTAAAGACATTTCAAGCTTTCTATATAGATATATTTCTCATGTGTGAGGCATACGCTGAGTTTCGGTTAATTTATGATGAGATGCGCTCCAGTTCACGTGCAATGCAAGGGCCCGCGCCTCCATGCTATGATTATATTGTCTATTTGCTTCTTATTTATTAAATCCAGGCAATTGGTTGATGAAAAAAATATTAAAATTAAGATACAATTTATACAAAATGAAATTCACTTTAAAGAAAGGCTTTCTACAAAACAAAACTTAATTAAATGGCCAAAATCATGTCTGACCATGTCTCCCCCCGATATATATGATTTGAATGCATTTTTAACATTGTTGTATTTAAGGACTGGTATTTGTATGCGTGTTATCTTTAAATTTGTTTTATGTGGTGGACAATATTGGAACCAGACATTGGATATATTTATTTTATTTTACTATTTATTTTGTTTGGCTTTAATATATTTCATGCATTTGCACTTATTTAATTTATATTCATTTATAGTACGAGTCCCTGATTATATGTTGCATGTTCTCTTGTTGTTGTTTTTTTAAAAGACAAACCATCAATTTTTGGAAAAGAATTGATGGATTTATAGCTTTTAGAAAAAATAATTATAACTTTGAATTTATCATCAACAATATTGTTGTTTGATTTAATAATCATTTTTCAACTGGATAAATTGAATATTCACAAAATGTGTGGGTCTTGGTAAAATAAATTATTTTCCTGAAAACTATTGAAATGGATTTATATCGTTTTGGAAAAGAGCTCCTCAGTGCTGATGTTATCGGATTTTCAGCTGATATTCTCAATTCATTCAGTTAACGGACGGTCTGAGGTAAAGTGTTCAGACTGCAAGCTCAGCAACGATTGTATTTAATTGTACAGTACAATCATAACATTTCAGACATTATCTTAATTCCATAATGTCTTTAAACATAACAATATTGCTGGCCATAAACTGAGAAAGTGTGCGTCCGGTGTGCGATACCTCGAGTTGTCCTAGACGCGACGCGGCGCTGCGCTTCTCGTCCGGTGTGCGCTTCCTCCAGTTAGGCTAACGTTACTGAGCTGAGGACAGCGACACAAGAGCTACACAGGTAGGCTACTGAGTCGCTGTCCTCAGTGCCGCAGAAAAGCGCTGAAACGGAGATAAAGGGGAACCTTCTATTAGGCAATTTTTATCGGACAATTTGACCGGAGAGATTTAATTTTGTCGGACATTTCATTTTTTTCCCCGCCAACGGAAACCCTGTCGTGCAGCCCTACAAATAACGCAACTTTTCCATGGGTTCAGCATCCAGACATGAGTACCGCCATGTTGGATGCCATATCCATTCAAGGCAGATGTCTTTGATGTTATCGTGTCTGGAATTTCAGAAATATTTCTCAGGTTTTATGTGCTAGCACGGAGCATGGTTTCTCTTATCGACTTGATATGTCTTGCGTTTACTTTAGTGTAGAGTTTCATCTGATGCATTTTGTGTGCATTTGCCCTCACACTCTGTATTGGCCAGTGCTTCGATCCAGATTCACCTTTTTGCTAATGTTGTCCCTCACCAACCCCCAACTCTGGTATGCCAACAATGTGGAGAATGAGCCATGGGCTTGGCCGTAATAGTAGTTTGCTTTTTTTTCCTTGTTGTCCTGTCCCCACAGTTTGAGTTTTATGTACCACTGATTTATTGTCTTGTGTTTTATCTACAAGTTTTGTTTTTTTCCTTTAAGGAAAACCATGATGAGATCATACAATGGAGTCTACAAGTCTGAGATCACATTCCTTTATTTTAATAAACAATGTTTGATTTACTTAAATGTTAATATTACCATAGCAATTTTACCTGTAAAAAATGATCATGAATGTCTCTATTTTGTCTTTACAATTTTGTAAACTATTTGTTTCGTCACTCTCCTGAGGATAAAGTTCACATTATTGTCAGGGTCACAAATTTAAATGGTTACCTAGAAATTGTGCAGAGCATTACATATTTCTTCTCATTTTATGTCACAACTTTTATTTAGTTAAACTTAATCGTAATTTCCATGTTTAAATGGAAATAAATACCCCAGTGTAGTTTTGGACACTGCTGTATCTGTATTTCTATGAACACTATCTCTACCTCTTAAATGTTTTAATTTCTCTCTAATTAAATTAAATTCTCTTAAATTTCTGTAAAATACATTTAAGAATTGACAGTTGCTACCGAATTGTTTAGAGAAGGTGTGTATGTTATACTATTAGGGAAAATATCAAATTGGGTTAATGTCTTTTTAATTGAACATAATTATTTTCTCTAGTAGTTTAATTTAAGACTGGAATAGACTACTCAAATTTTGCCTAGATTTTTGCCTCAATTCGCAGTCTAGTCAACACTAGTTGCCCAAAGTCAGAGCTAGTCTGCAGATTTTGGCCTGTCAGAGTTGGCAGATTTGACAGAAAAGTGCAGAAAATGTCCAGATTTTCTTTAACCACTTACAAAATGTAAATGTATGAAAGTGTTTGACATCGAGTGTTTTAAAATATTTTCAGACTGTACACAGTTGTGTAGTGTATTACAGACTTCAAATGTGTGGTATGCAAACTGCTGTCGCATGATATGATTTAATAACATATCGTCCACCACATGCAAATCTCATTCCACCATGATTCAGGTGCCTGTGCATGGAGCTCACCAGCTTCCTTACAAGTTTAACACCACAATCTTTTTATCATGAACATCAATAATAGAACAACATGTATTTTTTCATTTGATGCCTGCTTGACCCTGAAGTCGAAGTCCCCGTTAAATTTTGCTTTGAATCTTCTGTTTTGTCCCTTCACGTCATCTCTGATAAATGGTTGATGGTCCCTTTGTCTCTCTGTCTCTCTACAGGAGTATCTACCATCACAGCAAGACATCCTGCTGGCACGTAAGCCCACCAAGGGCGTTCACGAGTACGACTTTGAGATCAAGAATGTGCCCTTCAAGATGGTGGATGTGGGCGGCCAACGGTCGGAGCGCCGCAGGTGGTTCGAGTGCTTTGACAGCGTCACCTCGATCCTCTTCCTTGTCTCATCAAGCGAGTTCGACCAGGTGCTGATGGAGGACCGGCTGACCAACCGTCTCATGGAGTCACTTAACATCTTCGAGACCATAGTCAACAACCGCGTCTTCAGCAACGTTTCCATCATCCTCTTCCTCAACAAGACAGATTTGCTTGAGGAGAAGGTCAGAACGGTGGCCATCAAGGACTACTTCCCTGAGTACCCAGGGGAGCCGCACAGCCTGGACGACGTGCAGAAGTTCCTGGTGGATTGTTTCCGGAACAAGCGGCGAGACCAGCAGCAGAAGCCCCTCTACCACCACTTCACCACCGCCATTAACACAGAGAACATTCGTCTGGTCTTCCGTGACGTCAAGGACACCATCTTGCATGACAACCTCAAACAGCTTATGCTGCAGTGATGTTTGTCCAGCCGTCTCCTTTCAGATCTCTCCAAAATAACCCTCTTCTGCTCAGATGTTTGTACTCCACACAGTAACCTTTCTGAATAGCTCTGACGTGCTTTTATGCGAGGAAGACGACGGCCTAGCTAGCGGTCTGTCACGAGCACGGGGCGGCAGGTAGTTATTCTCTTAAAGAGTAGGCTTGGAGAAGAGAGTGCATTACACTTACACTTGTCCTGCCAAGAGAAGCTGTACGCGTCATTGAGCGGCATCCTCTCGCCGAAAGGTGCCAAATGCAATGCGTTTCTCCCTCAAAAAGTGGAAGAAAGCAGGAAGAGATTCTAGCACTGTCTTTGATCTGTTACCTTTGAGCCTTTTATTACTGACCAAATAGCGAGATGCAAATGCTGTTTTAACCTTTTAACAGGAACTATGTTCTGAGCCTTAATTTCCCCCCTCATTTTGATTGGTGTTTTTAACGTGTAGATGTCTAATCGATTGTTAAATTTTAGAATCAGTTTTTTTATATAGATATATATATAGATCTATGAATATATTTACAGATAAACTTAAGTTATGTTTCAAAACGTTTACACTCTGATTTTCCTCTGCTGATGGACAACGCTCACAATTCATACCACTTATACTGTACTTATAACTTCTACTATGGTTAGCCACGCTAGGCGAGCTGATAGATACAGTATGCATACAGCATAAACTCAGGGCTGAATGTAGACCACTTTAACTGTTCGCCTTCAGGAACATCCACTAATTGTAGCTTTCCATCAGTGGCTGGAAATCATATTTCCGTGCTGGCCTGCAGACATCCTCCTCCGCTCTGCCCTAGCTAGAGTCTGGAAGAACTTCTTTATCCATCAGGGAACCAAAAAAACGGTGTCTTTTTAATTTATTCGCTTTGTTTTAAATCCACAATCAAACTATACTGGCTTTTCGGTCAGACCCCCGCTAACAAAAGCGCCTGTATTCACAAGTGCCACGTGTTTAAGGTACCAATAATTCGAACAACTTTCCTCAAAAGGGATAGATCTTACGATGTGAACCTCGTTCTCTCAATGGTTGTGTATAGCTACTTTGTATAGTGCCATGTCTGCCCTGAATACTACCTTTGTAGTAAGTATTTTATGTAAATAGTCTGTACCTCACCCTCCTCAGTCTTTTCTAACAGATGTGTAACCTACACTGAAATGTATAGCTGTATTTGCCACTGCACCAACAAATCCAGAGATACTGACTCCCTGCCCGCAGTTCACCCCGTTCAAGGCTGCTCTTTTGGCTGCTTAATCTCAGCTTTTGTGCTGAATGATGCCTGTACATGTCGTCTATGCATTCAGATGGCTGTAGACCGGCACAGCAGTAGAGGACTCTTTGTCTGGTGTCGAATTCTGCCTTGTGCCCCCTGCTTAAGTCCCGGGAGGCTCGTGAAAAGCAAGTATTACGTCTTCACGCTCCACTGACAGTATCCTGTGTCTTCTAGTGCCATTCACTGCCCTGCGATGCCAGCAAAACTGGGCATTGCGGCGCTTTTGTTGTCGTCTTAGTATCCGACTTTCACTTAAACTCAACATGTTCCAAGCACAAGATTTTGACTGATTCGAATGAGTTTCAGTGTCATTTGAGAATGCTGAATAACCTCTAGTATTTGCTGTTCTAGCATGCCGAGTCTTAAAACGTTGTATTATCTGCCTTTGAACTTAATAAAGCAAGTGTTATGCACTTTGCAAAACCCAGAGGAATGGCTGAGGACGTTTGACTCCCACGACTTCCTGTGTGCGAGAGCCCTGAGGGTGAACCCAAGTGCTTTCGCAAATGATGTCACTGTCTGGTGTAGCTTTGACAGATATGACAGGCGCAGGACAAAAGCCGTCACCCACTGACAAGCACAATGCCTCTATTGGAGCGCATCGGTTTCTGTCGTCTCCTAACGGTTGACACGTTTAAAGGAAGGGCGACGCCGCAGATAGATACACTACTTTAGCTGTATTCCTCCTCCGTACACTGTGATGTGTGAGAGATAAACGTTTTCTCTGCTCTTCCTGTAAGAATTGTCTTTCTCACTGTAGCTTTTCTCCTAAACGTGATTCTGATCAGAGGTAGTTGATTTGCCCTTTTCAGTTTTGCCCAGATAATCAAGTTTGATTATTATAATTATGCAAGACTTATGCCTGCCACAAATGATTCTTAGTGCCTCCAGTTTGATGCCTCAGACATTTTTGGTCCTTTTTTGTACTTAGGTTTTTTTTATTTTGATTGTGGATGTCCTCATCAAAATAATTCATTCTAAAGATTAAGACTGTTGTGCTCAGTACTGAATATAGACCTGCTTTTCATTGTACAGTCTAACCTATGCTTTCTCATTCTTCATCATTGACTCAATAAAATAATTTTGCAAAAACTGTCATTGAATGTATTTTTTGTTTTTGGCTCAGAATAACTACGTTTGAGCAATTCTGTAGCTTGTTTTAATTTCTACAAATATTTCTTAAATCGCTGAAAGTGAAAGTGCAATTCCACTTTGTGAACACTAGGTTGTGGTGTTATACCAAATGTAGCCATGGTTTCAGTCAGTTCACTTTACAAACTATAAAATAAAGTTTTTTTTTAAACTCGTAATATTATAACTACAATTGTATTTATATCATGGATTTTCACACTGTTCTTAAAAGGATGTTTTAGATTTAATATTAAGCTTATTTATATAAAATCTGAAACATTCTTTTAAGAACAGCATGAAAAATCTGGACTAATGGACTACTAGTCAGTGGTGCAAGGCATTCCAGAGGATTAAAAACGGAAATGTTTAATTTTATCTGCAGTTAGTGCCAATTCATGTCCAATATAATGCAGACGAACTAAAAACAGTTGTGTCTGTGCCTTATATTTCTCGTTTGTTTTGACAAATATTCAAGTAGACAGCCAGCAGTGTAGCTACTACATCAACACAATAGTTTGACAGTAACCTAGCCAGGGCTCCAGACTAACTTTTTTCACCTCCGTCCTGAAAAACAATTTGAACCGTCCTAAAGTGAATGTCAACCGTCCCAAAATAAAAATGTTGTTTCTGTACTTTGTTATTATCATCTACAGTTGTTAGTCACATAATAAAAACAACGTAAAAGTGTTTATGATATATATTATTATATTTATTTAGCTTCATTCAAAGTAGTTATCTGTAAATAGATAAAACACAGATTTAATAAAAATGAATCTATTAACATCTAGATACAGATTTAACTACTGTGACTTAAATATCTTAAAATTAAATAAAACCACTTTTCCTAGAGTAGAAGTCTTCTTTTCAATTAATGATATTTGCATTCTTTTTAACTTGCATACATCATGATTCTTTATTTTTTCAAGCAGCAGACATATTTATTTGTATGAATTAAATATAATGAATCCTTATTAAAGCTTTTAACGAGCAGTGAATACTTTTCTTTTTTTTTTTCGTTGCTTGAATATTAAGGACACAGACCGCATTACTGTCACTTTAAGACATCGGATCAAATGCACTGATGCACATCCGATACACTCACAACTGTTTAAGACATAACCGGCATAGTTTACATGAATAGTCTCCAAAAACGGACATTTAGACATAATGTTGTGTGTATTATTTTGTCCATTCAGACACGAAAGAGAGCTCAATTCAGTACTCGCGCGCTGTATAGGTTTCTATGGCTGCAAGCTTCGGTTGTGTGTATGCGCACAGAAAACCGCACCGAATATAGCTTTTTTTGCGTCGTCACTCTTATTCAGATCTTTAAGTGCGCTTTAGTCATTCTCCCAGACGTTTACATTTTTTAACGTTTTATGAGACATGCAGTGCATGCCAACTCGCATGCCGCTGGGTAGATCGGCACGTTACAGTAGGCTACAAATGTGCGCATCTACCACAAACGCAGGACATCAGTTCTGACTGGATCTCTGCCCATATCGTCACTATCTAACATTTTGGTCTAGTTTTTATTCATTGAATATCCGTTGTTTAACCAGCGCAACATATTTGCGATGTCATGAAGCCATTTGATAGATGTACCGCGGAACGAGTCTCCGCGAGTAGCCAGCCAGTGATAGTATAACTATAGTAACATCATGAGAAGACACGCTCCGTTGTAGTCAGCACTTGGTCGGTTAATTTTGACATTTTCTAAGTAAATTAGCCTAATAGGCTAGTAATAAATGAACACACATACAAAAATGTCTTTCGTCCTGTAGGCGTCCTGGAGAATATTTCTGTTCGTCCTAAACACATTTTCTATCGTCCCCAGGACGATAGGACGCCGTTAGTCTCGAGCCCTGAACCTAGCTTTAAACTATGTATTGCTTTTAGCTTGGGACTGTTTCCACACATACTACAGGCACTACTGTTGCCACCTCACTGCACTCCTCCTCCACAGAGTGAGGTAATTCCAACTGCATGTGCTGTGCTTATCGTCTGCCGCAGCAGAGCAAGATGACTCAGCTCTTTGTCCAGTGTCATGTGACTGCTTCAAGGCCACTGTGCTTATGTGGCGTTTCCCAATAAGGTTAAACCGGTGTAGTGGCAATCAAACAAAAATGACAGACTACTGCCCCTATGAAGTTTTCTAAAATATATAATTAAGAATTTCACGCAGAGTGTTTTCCTGGCAAAGGTTTAGTAATCCTTTGGTGATTGCCGAACACAGTTGAAAACATTCAAGGCGAATATTTTCACATCGAATGTGCGTGTGCCACTCGAACCAGCAACAGATAAAGCAGCAAACAATCATCTAAATAAGACTTTACTTGGGCGTTTGGTTTGATTCAACATCAAAACACGATTACAGCTAGGGTTGCCAACTTTCTGAATTAGAAATAAGGAACGGGGGGGGTGGGGGGTGGGGGGGGGGATTTTGGAAAAATAACCCCTGAAATTCATACATTTTATAGCACATTATAATGCAACCTATTAGGCAAAGTTGCATTATATATTTTTTTAGAATTTTATAAGTTGCACTAAAATTTGAATTACAAAGTAGGCCTAATCAATATACAAGACTTAACCACTCAGAAAGGCTATCATGATCATTTTGCCAAAAATTAACCATCTATTTGTTTAGTTCATAATACGTTTTATTTTTAACTGAAACAAATACAACATAACATTCAAAACTCATAAATATAAAGGCTATCATGATCATTTTGCCAAAAATGAACCATCTATTTGTTTAGTTCATAATATGTTTTATTTTTAACTTAAACAAATACAACATAACATTCAAAACTAATCGGCTTAGACTGCATTTGAAGAAAAATAAACACATCAGTTTTCTGTAGCCTTGTGCAAACTTATTCAATAGAATTAGACTTCTAGAATGTTTTTTCCAGTGCAAAAAAATTATATTTTTAATGTAGTAGTTTTTCTTATCATAGCCTACAAATGTCTCATTTTACTCGATTTACTGAAGCCTGTAAAACGCATTTGCAGCTGCACAGCCGTGTGTATATCTATGCTGCAGAGCGTCTGGCTCGCTCATAGGCTGTGCTGCGGCAGCTTCACATCCAATGGCGCGGGCGCCTCTGACGTGCGACCAATGAGCCAACTCTACGTCATTACACGTCAGAGCCCGTCAAGGGGGCGCCAAGTCCCCGAATTTGCCATTATAGCAGCGGGTCTTCGTTCATAGTCTGTCTGACATATATATTAGAAGGTATGCGTCTGTCATGGATTTACACTGAATTGATTTTCAAAAATACGGAACAAAGTGCGTTCCGTATCAGTTCAATACGGAACAAGCCTTTTATGTGTCAAATACGGAACGATTCCGTATTATACGGAACGGTTGGCAACCCTAATTACAGCATCAAACCAATGTGTCAGAGGTGAATACATGCAGGTTATAAAGCGTTTGAGGTTTCTTCTCACCTTGTAAACGCATGTCATCACTTTGAGAGCCAATAAAAAAAAAATGAAAATAAGAATATTTACAGGTGACTACTATATACCAAAAATAATCCTGTATAATCAATTTGTAAAATGGTCTGAAAAATCTACAGAAAGGTTTGTAAATGTGAGTCTGGAAAAGTATGGAATGGAAAATCCTAATTATAAAAATCATTGTGTTTATTATCCATTAAACAAACTGTCATTGCAATATTCAGAAGTGCAGCATCTCACAGGCAGCACACCCTTTACTCTCTCTGCATTACATTAAAAAAAGATTTGAACAAATCAAAAATAATAGGCACACAACATGTGCCTTCTCATCAAAAGTACAAAACCCAAATAAACAGAGTTTAAATACATGTACAAGTTAAGTTTACAGAACATAACAGGTACATAAGAGTTCAAGTCATTAAGTGCATTTAATGTGTAGCGTAAAGTCCAGGTTCAGAGAGTAAAAGTCATCCTCTGTATTTTGTTCCAATCACCTAGATTTGCTAATTAGCACAGTTTTTCAGCCAGGAGATGGAACTAATTAGTGAGATCAGCTGGCTGAGTTCATGGGTGGAATAAACATATGACAGGACTTTTACTTTCTGACCCCTGGACTTTACACCTCTGCTCATCTCGTATGCTAGAATATATTTAATTATTTCTGCATTTAAATTCACTCCATTTTATGAGTCAAGATACTCATCCAGTGTTTTATGTGTTTGGGGTCAGTTCTCACAGAACACACTCCACTGAGATACTCGTTACGGATGTCTCCGAGCTGCATTGATTTCATCTGTTTACGTGTCTCGAGACTGTTCTTTTTCATTCTTCAGTGCCACATCTTGTTTTTTGCGTTCCACTATGCTGCTTTTAAAGTCAACAAGAGAAAGAAGTTGTGATAGTGTTTTCTCCAATACTGTGATGTATATTCGAGTGAAACGGCTTCCTGAACAAGAAAAAATGTAGGGCGGGGCTTAATTTGGTCAGGAATTGATTGGATCGCTGTGATATCATGTGAGTGACAGGTTGCCCCGCCCTCGTGTCAGTAAAACATGTCATCAGAGAAGAGAAGAGATGATTTGATCAAAGATTATCATAAAGATAATTATAATACTGCAATTTTCCATTAAAAATTATTTGACTTTAACTAGACTGACATTGTTTTCAGCGTCTTATGTAAATTACGCATCTCGAGAGACACCGAATCTCATGCTTTTAAATGCAAGAACGCGTTCCATGTGAACGGCCCCTTTAGTTTCCCGTTTCAAGTCACAAGCTCTTGATTCCACAGGATTCTTGGACAAGGCACAGACTCCGAATTACAGCGGTAACATGACATTCTTTCGCCATAACTTAGAATAAACTCTTGAATGTGTTACTAAGTAAACAGCATCTCTGAGCAAGAATTCAGAGGCCTTTGACATTTGTCAGCATAATTCATCACTCATTCAACATGTTCTGACCGATGATGAGTTACTTTTGATGGAAGACTTGCCTCTGAAGCAGGTTACATCACAATCTGCATCATCTATAATAGTGAATGTTTGGGAATAAGTGGTGCAAATCATCAAAGCTGCATTAAACGAGCGACCCAAGTAAGCAAATGATGTATAACCCTGAAACACTAGACAGCTTCGTACCTGTCTCACCTTTAACTTTGAATGAGGTTTATTCAACCTAATGCAATATAAATACGCATCATGGCCTCACTGTAAGCAGCAAAACAGCCTGAGGTTTTATTTTTCAGATGTTAAAGCTGAGAACTGAGCGTTGTGCTGATTTTTGGTCGATATAATTATGAAATAAATAGTCACCTTCGCACTTAGCAGACTTTGGTAAATGAGAGTTATAGAATTGAATGCTTGATAGGTTTAATTCTTGCCGTCTAAAAGTGTGTGGAGACTGTAGCATGCGTACTACCACAGTATGAATGAAAAGGAGCCTTGTTCCATGTTTCAATAAATAATAACGAGTAACACAAAAAATGTAAACTTGTTTTGGGGGTTATGATTGGGTGTTCAGCAGAAGTGCAATGAAGAGTGATTAAACATTTGATTTGTGACTGTTACACCCTGTTTGAACAGGGTTTTTGTGTATTGCAACCTTTGGGACGACATTCAAGTGGAGGATAAGGAGCATGTTTACTCTTGAGGTGAGGCGGTATTCATACTGGCCAAGGTTTGCCCTTCGCAGGACTGTTGTCTGTCTCCATGTCCATTTCTACAAAGTCAGCAGTGCCATCATCACTTCCCTGTGAGGTAGAGTCTCTGTCTGGTGTTTGCTGGTCATTTCTCCTCCTCCCAAGGCAGAATTTGGATTTGGCTGGACGCACCAGTCCAAGAAACAGAGCCCCTACTCCCATCCCAGCCGCGCAGGAGTAAAAGGCTGATCCGTAATTGTTAGTCGTGTCTACCAGATAACCTGAAACACAAAGATTAACATATATGTGTGGTGGAGGCAAATTGAAGACTTTAGTAAATTGTAGTTTATTCTAGTTCAGGGGGCCGAAGAGGTTTATAGGGTGCCACTGAAAAATCTGAAAGAAAAAGATTTTACAGAATGTATTTTTTTAGGGCTATCAAAGTTAACGTGCACTATTATTATTTCTTTTCACATTCACCAAATTGTGATAATATTTCCAAAGACTTGGTGTAGTGTTAATCTTTTAACAATTTGCTTTTTACATTAGTACAATGACCATGTAAAATGTTTCATGTTATTAATCTAAAATTGAATTGAGTAAACCATTTAATAAAATAAGAATAATTTGGATACCTCTTATCTAAATATCTAGCTGCTGTTATATTTTAGTAAGGGGTCCCATCATATTTTCATCTATTTTATAAACCCCTGTTCTGTTTGCTAGTTGACAGAAGCTGTTTTTACCTCCTAGAGGTGGACCGGCCAGTCCTGCAAAGCTCTGGATGCAGACATAGACACCAACAGCTGATGACATCCTCTGAATGCCAATCACGTCATCTTCAGCCAGCATGGGGATGTGGCTGGAGGCCACGGTGCCCAGCAGGAAGCCATAGAAACAGGAGCAGGACATGAGCCCCCAGAACTCAGTGACAAAGGTGAAGATGACCAGCACCGGACACAGCAGCACTGTGCAAATCAGCAAAATGTAGATCTTGCGAACGGGCCTGCGATTGAGGACCCAACCCATGGACAGACGACCTAGAATCTCAGCCACGGCCATGGCCGAGAGCATGTAGGTGGCGCGGTCACGTGACACGCCTCGGCTCACACTCAGCTCGATGATGTAGAGCTGCGGAGCGAAGAAGCCCAGTGTGGCGAACAGGCCAAACAGTGCGTAGCAGTTGAAGCTGGTGTCCCTGAGCACGGAGAAGTCCAACAGCTTGGGCCTGGAGACCCTTGAGGTCTCAGGTAGCACTGGTAGCTCATCTTCAATGTTTTCTCCTTCCTCTTTTTTCCTAAGTGCTTCTTTTTCTGCAGAGTCCCGTTCTGTCGATTCCAGGCCAGACAGGTTGATCTGAGAGGAGGTGACGGACTGGACCCCTGAGTCCACAGACCCAATAGAGGTGTGTGTGAATTCGTTCTCCAGGTCATATTTGGATTCAGGTTCTTTAAGGGGGGATGTGGAACCCTCTGGTGTGGCAGGTTCGGGTTTAATGACTATTGGCTTCAGCAGAGCCCCACAGACAATGATTGAGGCCTGCATAACCCCAATCATGATCAAGCAGTAACGCCAGCCGATCTGCTCCTTCAGCGCATTCAGAGCTGCAGCATGAATTCAAATAAAGACAAGTTTTTCAACAGGTCTAAAAAACATTGGGCTTTCTGTGAAAAATAATCTAAACTCTTTTATGACTATTCAAATTCATTTGACTTCCAAATAGGCTTTTATCATGTTATATGCATGCTTGGCTAATCTGTAACATTCAAAAGAAGTTGCCTGTGCCTAAACATTAATATTCTGTCATTATTTTCTCACCCTCATGTCACCCGTGTATGACCTTTTTTTCTTCTGTGGAACATAGAAGATATTTTGAAAAATGTCTATTTTTTTGTCCATACAACAAAAGTCTAATATTCCAATATCCAACAGCTGAAACATTTTTCAAAATATCTTCTTTTTGTGTTCTGCAGAAGAAAGACATTCATATGAAAAACATGAGGGTGAGAAAATAACACAATTTCTATTTTGTGTGAACTACCCAGACGAATCTGTTGCACAACCATGTCGATCATATACCTGGCGCGAGGGCAAGCAGGGAGAAGCATTCTCCAGTGGAGGCTATGGATGTGACGAGGGAGCGGCGCTTGCTGAAGTACTGCGACAGGATGGTGACTGTAGGCAGGAAGGTAAGGCAGTAGCCCAGGCCTGTAAATAAATAGCAAAGAGGGAGATGACAGCCACTGGTCTCTTCAACACAAGGGGCTCAGGTGCGCAAAGAACCAGGCCACTCTCTTCCGTGGGACAAACTTGACAAAGGGCTGAAAGAAAACTGTATTTAAAAGAGACAAAAAAAGAGACAAGGAGAAGATCGGCAAGGTTAGGATCAACTATTAGTGGCGGGAAGGGAGTGTTTTGAATTTTGGGGAAAGCTAGCAGTGCGTCTTTAGAAAAATCTGGAAAAACAAAAGGAGGTCACACTTTAGTTTAGGGTCTAATTCTCACTATTATCTAACTATTAACTACGACTTTTGCCACAATAAAATCATAATTACTGCTTATTAATAGTTAGTAAGGTAGTCAACAACTTTAGGTGTCAGGTAAGATTAAGGGATGTTGAATATGGTCATGCAGAATAAGGCATTAATATGTTCTTTATAAGTACTAATAAACAGCTGATATCCTAGTTAATAGTGAGAATTTAAGCCTAAACTAAAGTGTTACCCAAAAGGATTATGTGGTCATAATTTGAATTTTGTTTATAGAAAACATCAGCCCTTAGGAACAATAAATGAAAGGGGGACATGTGGACTGATCAGCTAGAGTGTGAATATGTTATTTAGTAAAAATGAAATATTCAAACATATTGGCCTGGTTTCATAGACAATGGCTTACATTAAGCCAGGATTAGACTTCAGTTCAGTTAAGACATTTAATTAAACATGCCTTGGGAAAAAAACATAGGTGATCTTGAGACAAAACAATGGCACTGACATCATTTAAGATATATCAGTGCACGTTTCTTTCAGTTAAAACAGTTTTAACTCTAATAAAATGCATTTTTATATTGGGGTGTGCTTGAATCTCATTAACGTCAATTTTTGTGTGTTACCGCATGAATGTCAATGCATGAAAACAGTCCACACAAAAACCACTATATAAATTCATCATGTTATATAAGGGTGTGTGTTACATAAGCCCCTTTCACGCAGCACGTTGATCCCAGGAAATGGCCGTAAAATTGCTAGAGTGCCTTCTGTGTGAACACAAACACGTTCCGGGATAGATGCCGGGATGGGGACCTAGTAACATTGCCGGAACGCACCCAGTGTGAACAAAAGCCAGGACCAATGCCGTAAGGAGTGTGTCGTAGTGATGACGCACGTGCGATCACACGGGCCTTTCTACAACCTATGCTACAGCATATGGGGAACGAGCCACTGGGCAAACCCAGTGGCGCTACTGGGGAGTATGGGCTCATCCTCATGTAGAAATGACGAAGTTATCAGCAACTGACATCTGACAGGAGTTATCACATCCTGACGTCACGTGTCTTTACGGGATCTTTACGGGATGTGTGTGAACGCACTCACAGATTCCGGAAAATCACTGGCAGTGTGAACGAACCAAAATCAAACTATCCCGGTCCACATTATCCGTGTATTTTCCAGAATCTCTGTGTGAAAGGGGCTTAAAGGTGTCAGGGATAACAAGTCATATACCAGACAGCACTGCTTGAATTCCCTATCTGTGTCTTTGAAAAAAAGAACATCATGTTTGCTAGGGAAATACAGTAATACAGTAATAAAATAAAAAAAATCAATCTGGGTTAATGACAGAAAACATGGCTTAATTTTTTTGTGATATTACAGAAAATACTGTTCAAAAGTTTGGGGTTGGTACCATTTATTAATGTTTTTAAAAGAAGGCTCTTATTCTCCCCAAGACTGCATTTATTTTATAAAAAAAATACAGTAAAAACAGTAATACTGTAAAATATGATCACACTTTACAATAACTGTTTTGTATTTAAATATATATGCTAATTTAATTCATTCCTGTGATGGCAAAGCTGAATTTTCAGCAGCCATTACTCTTCAAACAAAAAGAATGAAACAATTAAATTACAAATGCTATGTATGGATGTCTCTTCTTTAAAA
Organism: Gila orcuttii; assembly: GCA_026230005.1. Lineage (NCBI taxonomy): Eukaryota > Metazoa > Chordata > Actinopteri > Cypriniformes > Leuciscidae > Gila > Gila orcuttii. The sequence goes on along the minus strand of JAPDVR010000003.1, from coordinate 37,553,767 downwards.
TAAAAATTAAACATAATCAGTTTTCACAATGTCATGCCACGCCACCCTGAGGAAAAAAATTTCAGTAACGCTGCACTGGCAATAAAATAACGCAATGCAAAATTTCTTAAAATACTGAATAAATTCACCTTCATTTACTTTACATATTTTGTTATGGAACAATTAAGGTCCCAAAATATGTATGGCACATATAAACTCACACAGAAGGTGGATTTACCTGCAACGACTCCCATGGTGATGTACATCTCAGTTATGGTTTTGGTGAAGGCCGTTGTGATTGTCCCCAGGCTAATCAGGAACCCACCGAGCATGACGACAGGTCGATAGCCAAAGCGGTTGCTCATCACTGTGGAAAGGGGAGCTGTGGGAAAGAAAGTTTGAGAAACAACACAGTGGATCTATGCACTTCCTTAAATTATCCATTTATGGTGGTGTCATTTTTACAGCAAGGGAATAAGACATTATCACTAGCAGCCGCAGGTTGTGCTTTGGTTCACTCTCAGACTGCTTCTGTTTGAACAAGAATGATCTTTAGAAGCCCTTTCAGCAGGAAAAAATGTGAATCTGTCCACTGAGTCAGGAAATGGTGGCGCTGCCTGCTTTGTCACTGGGCAAAGTGAGCGAATCTCTAGTCAGCCATCACAACAGCCGGCATTCCTTTCACAGCACAGTTCAGCTCGCTCTCAGCGCAAATGCCAAGATGAAAAGATTTGCTTGGAAGTCAGGATCTGTCACACTGAAAGACCACAATATCTGATATTTTTTAAAGGGACAGTTGACCTAATTATGAAAAGTCTGTCATTATTTACTCACCATTATGTCGTTTTAAACCTGTATGACTTTATTTATTCTTTGGAATATAAAATAAGATATTTTGAAGAATGTTGGTAACAGTTTTGGAGTCCACTGACATCCATGGTTGGGACAAGAAACATTTGAGACATTTCTCAAAATATCTTCTTTTGGAACGACAGGGTGAGTAAATGATTACAGAATTTTCATTTTTGAATGAACTATCCCTTTAAGGCCTGAGAGAAATACAAGGAAATCACTAATCTGATGACACAGCTTGTTTCTTAATTTCAGTTTGTACACACCTCTTTTGAGATATGCCTGGTATTTTTATAATGACCTATTTTTCCCTCAACTTCCCTAAACTAAAACTGAGTTGTGTATCTGATGTAGCCTCTAAGTTGTGGTCGCTGTAGAATAAGACCTGCATTGATGATGAAACAAACTTAAACATAGTACACAATGGCTTCTACTGATGTCTCAATGAGAGTTAAAGCAAAACGGAGCAATGGAAAAACTGTATCTTCTTGTATTATAAAATCTTCTTGTATTATCATACATTAAGGTATTTTTCACTGGTAAAGCTTATTTTGTGTAAACACCATTTGTATTGTGTAAACAAACACTGTGAGGTACAACCAGTGCCATCGTACTGTATCTTTAAATGTCTAAACTGAATTACCTGTGAAGGCCATGACAAAGACACAGATGGAGACGACCCAAGATACTCTGCTGTTGGTTTCATTAAAGTCTCTCATGAGGTCCTGGAGGAAAATCCCAAAAATCTTGATGATGCCATAAGTGAAAACCTCCACGAAGAAGAAGGTCACCGCCACCATCCAGCCCCAGCCTCCATCTGGCACCTCAGGGTACACATTAGGGCTCGTGCAGCCCTTCAGGGCTGACATCAATCCTGTCATGATGGACACTGACGTTTCTATAAATGTAAGCAATGTGACAGTACAGTAGAGTTTTAGATGGGATGAATTTCCACACTGGCTCTGATGGTGTCACATTGTCAAATTAACAGCAGGGTTTGTTTGCAAGCTTGTCTTTAATCTGCCTTGTCTGCTGGATTATTTTACCTTTCAAGGTGCTACAAATCCATATGCATAAAATCCTTGTTATCTAACCACTGTTGGGATATTACAGAAAAAAGGGAGTGCCAGAGTCAAGCAACATTTTACACTTTCATATATATATATATATTGCGAATAATCGCATCTAACAAAAGTTTGTTTATATAATATGTGTATACATATTATTATATATATAAGTGTGTGTGCATGTCTGTGTATATACATATATATACACACAGTAGTCAACATTTGAAGTGGATCAAATGAGTGAAGTGGCCGGCTGAGTCAACCGCAGGGGTGGTAAAAGTACTCAAAAATTATACTCGAGTAAAAGTATATATACCTAAATAAAAAATGACTCCAGTAAAAGTAGAAAGTCCTCCATTCAAACATCACTTGAGTAAAAGTACAAAAGTATCCGATTTAAAATGTACTTAAGTACCGAAAGTAAAAAGTAAATATTCAAACTGTAAATATCAATAATTAAACAGATCAATTGTTTTGGGAGTGATATGCAATGTTTTAATTGAACAAATTATTAGATACTGCAATTAAGAATTTGTTAGATTTGCAATCATAAGAGACAATGAAGTACCTTGCATCAATTTTAAACAATTTCATTAAGTTTAGTGACAGCATATTATGGTGCAATGACTGGTAGGCCATTCTTTGATACAAATTTTACAATTTCAATTCAATTATTGTGGTTTGATTCCAATCTTGATTCAATATAGATTCATTTTGATAAATATTTGGTACAGTAGATACATGTTAATTTTTAAATTAAGAAAATCTCCCCTAATTCTGTAAACATAGGCTAGAGAGCCCTGTCAGCTGGTATTATTAAATGTTAAAAATACATGTGATTTTTATTATAACAACTTTATAATATTTTAATGATAGCTTATAAGTAAAAATATAATAAATATATAGTGCACATATTTAGCAAAATACTAATTTATACTAATATTAAATATATTATAAAATACTAATTTTTCTAGCCAACTAACGTGCTATGGTCATTAAATGTTTTTTTTTTCCCAGAGGTAAATGTAACGTTATGTGACATTGTTCTCCAGCTGTTTTATTGACCTCTTTCCGCGGTTGAAAAACACTGATTTATTGATATTATGTATATATATATATATATATATATATATATATATATATATATATATATATATATATATATATATATATATATATATATTATGTACGATATACATTTCGGGAAGTTGTACTGTATCTTTCAACATAGGCTACCTATTATTGTTAATTTGTGTTTATTTACAATTAACTAGTAGTAAAGAGATTAACGGCACCCCATAGCAGGCGCTAGCTATCTGTCACGTCACATTTAAAAGCTCCAAAACGGTATTTATTGTTTGAATTTCGTAATAAAATGGACAGAATCTGAGAGCTGAGAATTTGTTTTATATCAAAAGTAACCTTCTCTTTCTTGTCTGTCGGTGTCAATGTCCTCTATGCTTCACGATTTTTCTCTGCGTGAGAAAATGGATGTGTGTCGTGAGAGCTTGTGGAAAGTGTCAATTGCGTGAGTCTCACACTGAATGAGTGAGAGTTGGCAGCTCTGCAATAGACATGTTCCATAACATTAGCTGCATCAAACAGAAGATGTGCAAGAAACAAGGTAAGCGGGAATCTCGGGATCATTGCTGGGCAGAGCTGCACCTTCACCAGTTTCTGCGGTCATCTTCCACAATGGCGAACTAACTGCTATGTGAGCGTATGCTGGCAAAGAGCTCGCGCGTACTTTTTTTCCAAATAAAACCAAGTTTTTCATTGGTTTGGAAAGCCAGTGTAATAAATACTTGGAGCGGGCATGGGGAAATGTAACGGAGTAAAAAGTAAACTTTGTCTTTAATATTGTAGTGGAGTAAGAGTAAAAGTAGATGCAAATAAAATGTACTCAAGTAAAGTACAGATCCCCGAAAAAAATACTTAAGTAAAGTAACGAAGTATTTTTACTTCGTTACTTACCACCACTGGTCAACCGTCTGCTCTCGAATCGCTCTCGTGGTACTTTGATGCCATACGTCACAGTGACATGGCGTCAGCGCTGTCTCAAGTCAGACAAAATTTCTAACCGGCATGCACTGCTTCAAGTCAGCTGCCGATCGGTCTGCGCAGCGCTGCATGTAGTCAAGTGGTGCTCACTGCAGAGCCAAATGACATCCAGCTCCACCTCTCTGGACTTCAAATGGGTAGAGCGATAGAGTTATGGGTAAAGTTAGGGTGTGGTTGGAACTTCTAGCTCCATCCTTTATGCTCAAATTACATCCAGAGAGCGGGATCTGGATTTCATGCTTCACCCATGGCTCTGCAGTGTGTAGCCTCTCCATGAAGTCGAATAAGCCTATCGACGACGTTAATGGGAAGGTTAATGAAAAAGTAAGTAAGCAACTCAGCCACTTATATATCACTGCTTTGTCAAAATCAAACTTGAAAACATGATGAATGTTTTTTTGTTTTTTTTTACTGTGAGCAATCAGCTTGGGGAAATTAAAGGTACATATTTGTGTCTGTGACCTTGTGAACAAGCTTGATGACTGCTGAAAATAAGCTGACTTTTTAAAAAAAGAAGCTGAACTTCAGTTCACAAATGATATGTCATATACATTGTTACTGGCTTTAGTGATTATTTTGGAATACATAAAAAAATGCATAAAAACTATAATTTGGTGACATTTATACTTGGTTTTAATGAATAGAACATTACATAGTGTAAAATACAAAACAGAATTGTATTTAGTCTCTCTTTTTTATGTAAAGTTTATTAAACCAGGAAAATTAAGTGTAACAGGGACATAACTTACATTTACATTTTATATATATATATGACAGGCATTATTCAATCAATTAAGTCAATAAATGACCTAGCTTATTATCATAAAATAGTACATCATGTGACGCAATAAGTAACGTTAACTTTATCATGGCAATGGGGCATCTGTCCTTAGACGCGCTAGAAAAAACAGCATTCAAATGATATACTTTGGGTATAAATCGTTTTAACTTACCGAGACGTTGAAGAAACTGCGGAAAACTCGGGATGAAAACAAAAACCAACAGCTCTAAATTAGCTGGGTTCTTTGTTAAAGTGTTAACCAGAGATCATCGTTTTTGCCCTGAGCATCCGCAGTCACTCCTGTGGAGAGCGCGAGTCGTTAGTAAGTCACAACCGAGTGACATATATTTAACTATATCGTTTCCTGGTTTATGTTCGACTACATTAACTACTTATTAATACTGATATTATACTAGATCAATTATTATCTGCCAGCTCTCTGTCTCTGTTTCCTCTCACTGAAGCTTGGCAGATTTTATACCGGCTGAAGCCGGTATTCGAGCTCGTGCGCGACTGCTACTGCGACTGTACTACTGAATCGTGAACGCGCATTGCACTTGGTGAACTGGCTGGATGCGCTCAAATTATCTCACCTATCTGTTTATCTCTCACAAGGCCTGGAGCTCATATGTCTGGAGAGTCAATATATCACAGCACTGAATTAAATAATTTGTTATTTGGCCGCAACATCACTAGCCTTCTGTAAAATGAAATATATTTGTATGAAAATACAAGTATTTTAAAATTAGTTTTAGTCAATAATGTCAATCATCTTATGAACAGCATTTTGAATAATCAAGACTGTGTGTGAGGATCATAACAGGACTCAGCGTGACCGTAGTGATCTAATCTAAATGCACGAGCATGCGCGTGCGGTAAGAGCTGTGGGAAGGCAGTTCTCGTGCACGTGAAGCATGATGGGAGCCTACTACCGGCCGGGTAAAACAGGTTTATTCCAGTTCTGTCTCCAGTATGAGCTTACTCATTAAGATTACAGTATCAGCGTGCGTTTTAATGGCACCATGTAAATACGGACGGAAATTTCAACATTTGTTAAACACCTTTCAAGGAGATTCCTTAAAACTCCGACATTTTGGTCATTTTTTACATTGCCGGCTGTGACGTCACATGCACATCCTCCCTCTTTTCACAGACACACACGCGGGTGCATCTAGTAGGAAACTTGTAGCGGTAATAATGCAGACCTTGATAAATGCATGGATTTTTTTACTGTCTACGATGAATACACAACTATAACACAATGCCGTCGTCACATTTAAAACAGGCTTTGCTATTGCGATATAGCCTACTGTTAACTTTTTTTAGTATTGCTTTAAAAAAGTAGGCCTACGTAGTTTGTGAGATTAAGGGTTCATGGATGCTGGTTTAATAATACATAAAATATTTTATATAGTCCTAGTGGGGTCCAAACGTCTGAGACCACCAATTTAATATACATATTTTTGATTTTATAAGGACAACAGTTTAAGTAAGTGAAAAGATAATTAAAAAATTCGTTTTTGCTTCAACTCAACAAATTAGTCTAAAATCTGACGATCATGAGATCTCCAGCATGATTTGAGATCACCCAAAAAGCATCTTGAGCTTAAATAAAAGGAACACTGACAAATCTCTTGAATGTTATGGTATAATTGACATATTTTTGACTAGACCTAAAAATAGTGCATAATCTGAAATATTTTTTTCTTTTTTTAAATCCTTACATTTCTATCTTATTTCCAATTACATTTCTAAAAAAGTTAAATTAGATCTAAATCTAAATAATTTCTCTATGCATTTATCAGTAGCCTAGATTATGCATTTATCTTTCCAGGTGGCCCTACAGAGGGCCTGTCATTTATGGGGAGAGATAAGTAACCAACTGACTTTGTTACCTAAGAATGGCTTGCGTCATTCCCTTTAGTAATTACTAGGTGTTGAAAGCTTGTGTTGTGTTCAGAACACAAAACATAGGCATGTTTATCTGATTTCTTAACTGCAGCTGCTAATATGGTGAGGAATATAGGAATCCATTACTTATCAAAGACAAAAGGATAACTTCAAATCGTGTTTTTCTAATTTACTATTATTTTGTTTGTATTTCTTTTTTATTTTATTAATGTTTGTGAGATTGTTTTTCACAGAAGCCTTAGTAATAATTAACATCATAAGATGTTGTTACACAGTATTTTTAACCATAACAGGAGTTCATATGATTGCATTATATGCTGACTTACAATGTCTAGTTAAATTATACACTGTGTACCGTCAGACCCTAACAAACAAGATTACAGGGCAACGCTCTGTCCTCACAATGAATAGCTGACCATCATTTTAGCTTTACTACAATGTAAGGGTGAAAGTAGAGCACTGAGTTAAAGCACATCTAAATATTCGTTGATAATGAGTAATGATTACTTAAAGTGCTCTTGTGAAAAAAATGTAAAGTTGCTGTTTATGTGTTACAATTATCATTTCGGTAACTTGAAGGAGATATCAGGTATGTGTGTGTCTATGCCAAACCCTGCATTGAAGCAGAAGATGCAATAATGTTCAGTCCCCTGGACAGCTCATTTATCACACACATCAGGCACATTTTTTTCAATTCAAAATTTCCTATGCAAATAATTGTTGTTTGGAATGCTCAAAAACTTGGGAGTGTGTTTATTTCAGGGCTTTTAGGTAAATACTTTAAGAGTTTATCATCAATACCATTCTGAGAATCTGCATTTTTATCTTCTTGGAGGCATCAAAAGGTCTCAGTTATTCAAAGCAGCTTGTCATATTGGTGAATTTGTGTTTGTTGCTATCCTTTCCCTTTCCAGATATGCGTTGCTTCAATAATTTTTAATCAAATTTGCATTTGTTAATATATTTGATAACTGACTAGAGCCTTTACTTGACTCTATATCTCAACACACTGGGCGTAATATATGCAAATACTCACAGCTGGGAAAGCTTAAAAAAAACAATGTCACTATAAAGCATGTTCATTGTAGTGCTTTATGTGTATGTACAAAGTGTAATTTATGGATTTATTCTGAATGACCCATTTTTAGAATCTGTTTTACCTTAATTGAGGCAGAAATAACCAGCACAGTTAATTTTTGTTTGATGGCACATTCTTTGTTTTACACTGTAAGATATTTCTTAAATGAACTGTAACATAATAGGAGGACTTTTAAGTTATAACAGTCAGAACACTGCTCAGTTTCACTTTACAATAATATTCCATTTGTTAACATTAGTTAACATGAGCTAACAATGAACAATACTTCTATAGAATTTATTAATCTTAGTTACTGTTAATTTCAACATTTACTAATACATTATTCAAATCAAAAGTTGTATCTATTAATATTATTTAATGCCCCTGATCTAACATGAACTAAAAATGCTAAAACTAACATTGATAAATACTGTAATGTATGTAATACAATCTGAATAGCTCATTGTTAGTTAATGCTAATGCATTAACCTATGTTAACTATGGGACTTTATTGTCAAGTGTTACCCTGCTCAACTGCGCATGTGTAGATCATGTATCATTTCAGACTGCGCACAAAATACATTTACATAAATGTACCTACATGTCATGTTGAAACTGTTTTTTTCCATCTATTTGTCCTTCTCTGGCATGAGCAGGTCACGAAAGCACTTTCTTCATTACTTATCAGCTCTGTTGTTCACTCTGACCTTTAACCTCATCTGCTGCATCGAGCCTCTGTTGTCACAACACCAGTCCTGTCTCAATGCCATGCCCTGTATTTGAGCTCTGTACATCAATTATGCTGGGCCTAACTTTCAGGACACATATAGAATTACATAACCTAACCTATAAACTATTATTAGTATCCCATTAGTATCCTTTTGCAAGTAAGTGCAGAGAATAATAGGCAACATAACATCTCCTTTAAACTGGAAATGACCTCAGAAGTTGAACACAGCACTGTGGGACAACAGAGTTATTTTGACGGGATTGTGCCCAAAGCTCAACATGTTCTTTTGCCTTTCAAAACAAATATTGATCAGGGAAGTGCAGCTGATTTCTCACACTAGCGAAGTGCTCCAGTTCACTCGAAAGGATGATCATTTCTAAGGTTTTCTATCTCTTTCTTTTACTCTTGCTGAAATATACAACGGTATAACCAAGGGATTATTCTAGTCTTAATGATCTCATATTTGTACAAACTTATATCCTATATCATTTTGTAGTGTTATCAACTATGAAATGCTTTGTTTACACTGTAAAAAAAGACATGGCAAACTCACACTTCATATGTATTGGTATGAAGGATCTCAAGAAGATCTCTGTGGGCCATACCATCAAATGTAGATTGTAAAGACAAAAGCCTCTTCAGCAATTTGTAAGATGTATTTCTATTCAAACCTTTTTTACAATTCATCTTTAAAATAAACTGTTAGATAGACAAAGACAATCTAATGTGACCTATGGCACAAATACTTATAAAATAAATGACGTCAGTCAGAAATGTTCATGATGTCCTCAGTTTTTCTCCAATAGCATTATTTGTGTCAGGTTCACTGGTGATAACTCAAACAAGCTGTTTAAAGTCAAGTCAGGTCAGTAAGATATAATTATAAAAACATAAAGTTTGCTAAAGAAGTCTCATGCTCTCCAAGGCTGCATTTATTTGATCTAAAATGCAGTGAAACTAATATTGTGAAATAATACTGCAATTTAAATTAAGTATTCGAAAATATTTTATAATGTAATTTATTCCTGTGATGTCAAAGCTGATTGGCTGCTCAAGAAACATTTCTTATTAGTATCAACGTTGAAAACAGTTGTGTTGCTTAATATATTTTTTGGAATATTACAAATGTCTTTACTGTCAATTTTAATCAATTGAATACATCCTTGCTGAAAAAAAGTAAAAAAAAAAAAAAAAAGACCTTTTGAATGGTAGGATCTATTCACTTCCTTTGTAACAAATAATTTGAGAAAGAAAAGACCACAGGAGACAAGAGGTGCTTTGCATAATTTCATTCCTAATATATTTCCTACATATTCATATCTTTTTTTGTCTTTTGGTCTTGAGCGATCCAGCAAAATACTTTGCACTTTTACAAGTAAAATTATAGGCACATACATACAAAACATCCCGCTGTATTAGTATTCAGGATGGTAACATGTAAACATATTAAGTATCAATACAGCAAAACATATATATATATAAAAAAAGTAATTCCTCTTCTTTTATGATTCAATATGACGGTGTTATAAATTAAAAGAATAAAATGCTACAGTATTACGACTGACTGAATTAATACAATGTGTTACATAACTAGAACAATATGTGGTTATATTTCAGTCATGCACCTCATTTATAACACACCCTTCAGGGGATTGAGTGACAACGACCCAAATCCCTGATCAACTCAATTTTAAGATATTAGCATTTCAACCGTTCCATTAATAATTTAGCACCCTGAAGTTAGTTTGTTGGTTTTTATCATTATTATCATTGTTTGTCCTTGCTCATGCACTGAGGATCCTCCATTGACAGTTGCGGCCTCCACCTGTTCTCTACCCTCTCACGGTCGTCTCCCCTTGCCTCGCCCAGATCCGTCACGGCACCAATTTATCTACCGGAAACCAGAACAGAGCTTTATTGTTCCCTCAGCCATGGGTGTGTTATAGACAGATACAAATCTCAACAGGAGCTAGCTGAGAACATGTTTGACCCATAGTGTTAGTCACAATGACACTCAGAAGATATATGAAAGCAATAGCAATGGCATCTGAATATGTAAGTTCAAATTGATATCCTATAAATGATAAAAATCCTTCTGACATCCGAGTCCTGAGCTCCTCCATTTAAACCAATATTATTAAACAATCTGAAAGACTATAGTTTCTGATCTATCAAAACAAGACATGAAGCGTTAGCAGTAACAAGGCCTGTCGGACAACAATAAGTGCTCCACCATGTGGAGTTAAGTGAGCACTGCATCAATGTAAATGATATTAATATCTCCACTTGATCTTGAGATTGTTCGCATCATAAAATATCTTTGTTAAAATCCAATTAATCCATTGAGATTTGATCAGAATATAAGGTGTAGAATGTTTATTCTCCTGTATGTTGTGTGTGTGTGTGTGTGTGTGTGTGTGTGTGTGTGTGCATAGACAAAAATGTGTTTGACATCATGAAATTTAGACTGAAATAGAAAAAGAGTTCACATAGTTATCTAATGAAGCAATGGCGAGGAATCAACCCAGCATTTACTGCATCAAAACAAATAACTTGGGTGGATTCAATGCATTCATATCTTGGTCCTGTCTGTGCACAAACAAACGAATCAGTCAACTAACTTCTGCTCACGTCCATGTATATAACATCAGAAACATCATAAAACAGCAACAGCTGGTTTAGTGTCAGAAAATGTTTTTCAACATCTAAGAGGAATACATATAAAGTGAAACACATTTGGATGATTTGTCACTGCCTTTGTTTTTAAATTATGATTAGATTTGTTACATATACACCACCGTTCAAAAGTTTGGAGTTGGTAAGTTTTTTTAAATGCTTTTCAAATTAGTCTCTTATGCTCACAAAGACTGTATTTATTTGATAAAAAGTTTTTGTTTTTTTATATTTATATTTTAAAAATGTAATTTATTCCTGTGATGACAACGCTGAATTTTCAACATCATAACTTACTACTTACTAGTTTTCAATGTCATATATTTTGATAAATAAAGTTAATAGACAGCATTTATTTAAAATAACAATCGTTAACAAACATTAAAAATGTATTTACTGTCACTTTTAATTAATTTAATGCATCCTTGCTGAACAAAAGTATTACTAAAAAAATCGTACTGACCCCAAACATTTGAATGGTATTTCATTACATACTATTTATATGAACTAAATGCAAATTTTTTAGTAATAGTAATTATGCTTAAAGGTACACTGTGTAACTTGTTTTTGTTCAATACATGTCAATACATCATCAATCCTTCTTCCAAATTAAGCCAAGTAGTGAATGTTTTATGATCAGTAGGATAACCATATTCATCCGCAGTGTCACACAGAGCTGAAGCACAACCAAAACAATGTTCTTCTGCAAAATGCATGCAGTTTTGTTTTTAATCACTAGAGGGCCAAAAATTACATAGTGTACCTTTAAGTGTCCCACTTTGCCTGTATTCACCCTGAACTTAGGCTAAATACTTACATTAATGTAGCATTACTTCAGTCTAAATACAGAGTAATACCACTGAAATATATACTAAATTATTTCATTTTTCAAAGAAATAATGTCTGGAGTGATATTTGTCATTTATGTTGTGTAAGAAACAACATATTCAGCTTCTGATGTGACTAAACTCCAACATTTGGTCCTCATCAGACCTGAAGAGGCTGGTGTTGGTTTGGTTAAAGATGATAAATCACACTTAGTTTGAATGCTTGTGGACAGAGGGACAAGACAACCCCATACACTGATTGCAACACCGGCGCTTTGACTTGGAGAGGTTAGCGAATGCTCACGGGAGGAAATTCTGTTTCGTCGTCTAGGCACACAGGCCCTGCTGCGAACTCATGCTCGGGAATCACCTCGCCCTTCTTAGCTCCCCCATCCTCGGAGTACCCTGAGAAGAACGCAGTTGGGTGATCATGAAAATGAGTTCAAATATAAATGAATGTGTGTGTTTAAGGGTGTTGTGGTACCTGTGAGAGTGGCTGTAACGGGTCCAGAGGTGGGGATGGCCACGGTGGCAGCATATGACTGGCATGCTTGCGGTGGCTCTGTGAGTTCAGATTTCTCTGTCTCCTCCCACTCCTTATCTGATCCAAACAACCTGGGGGTTAAAGGCGACATCAGTAAAAATAAGGTCTGCGCTTATAAAGAGACTGTCATGCTTTGTTCTACGATATAAATTGTACACAGTCATACCTCAAACATGAATTTTGAAACTGCTGTGCTTTAAAAAATATGTAAGTTGCTAACTACCACATTGAGGCCTCTTGTTCGTAAATGGATTGAATGAATTGGGTCACCTCATTAATGAACGAGGATTTGCTGAGTCAGTGACTGAACGAGAGTGTGCTTGTCGGCATGTGAGTCATTCACAGCAATAAAAGAAAAGGGGTGGAAGAATTATGAATGTGTAAAATTGAGCTTACCGCTTACCCCACACATTTAAAACTAAGAAACTATTAATTAATTTAGACCTATTTTTTTATATATATCTTTATTAATTATGCCCCACATTTGACTGGAGGGAGAAAAATGATTGTTTTTTTTTTTTTAATTTTCCGGTGTTATTTTAGTATTATTTATGCACCATATAGTATTTACTATAGCTTATTTTTAACTGTTATATTATTTTACTATATGAAATTTTTATAATTTCATTTTATTTTCATTTTAGTTTAAGTTTTAGTAATGTTGTTATGTGCTGTCATTTTTAGTTTTTTTTATATTGGCCTTTAATTATTTGTAAGATTTAGTTTTAGTAATTCTAATACTATTTTCAACTTTAGTTAGTTTCCATGGTTAATTTTATGTTTTATAAGTTTAAGTTTTTAACTAAAATTTTTAATTTATTTCAGCTTTATTTCAAATGACCTAAAACGATTTTTAATCATTTTAGTTGTAGTTCTCTTACGAGAGGTTCTCTCGTATTGCGTAAGCTAGCTTACGCTACGGGAAAGATTCATCTTTGCTGAGAGTTTGAAGCCAAAAATTATTTCATAATTTGTATCCATTGACAACGCAGTTCCTCTGCGGCAGACCTAGAGCGGGCTAGCTAGCAGCTCATTGGTTCGCTCAGAGAGAACTGCTTAAGCCTATGGGAGAGCGGGGCTGAACCCGCTACCAATGGGAAGCGCCCGCGCACTCACTGCATCATAGCCCGCCAGAGTGGGCGTGGCTATGGTGTATAAAACAGTCTCTCCCAGGCTTATATGTTGATTCATTTCATCTTCAGCAAGCTACACGCTTCTGCTGTTTTCTGAGAAGAGGAAAGCCGTCGCCGTCGAGAAGGCATCACTCTAGCGAGCTCACGGACCCTGAAGAAGCCGGCCGTCTTCGCCACCTTCAGCCGCCCTGCAAGCTAGTGCCATCCGACGACTGTATCCTTCTCTGTTTTAAAAGAGCTGAGCGTCTTTTTAAAGATGTCTCGAATTTCCTGCGGCTCTTGCCGCGCTCCTCTCGAGGACGGAGACCGCCATATTGTCTGCGCTCTCTGCCTGGGACTCGAGCACGCAGAACTCGCCCTCGCGGATGGAGGTTGCGACTTCTGTGAAAGCCTGCCATTGTCGTCCCTGCGGGCACGACTCCTAGCGGCTCAATCCGCTCCCGCGCCACCTCTCTCTTCGCCGCGTAAGAAGAAACGCCACGCCCAGAGGCCGCCGGAGCCCCCTGCGGAAACATGCGGGCCGCCGCCGCCGCCGCTTCCCGCTTCCCGCTCTCCCTCCCCGCCCCAGCCGGACTTACAGCTGCCGCCGAGTGGCCGCTCTGTCGCTTCCGAGGACGCCGCGGAGGAGAAGGACTCATGTTCACTGCTCGCTTCAGACAGTGAAGACTGGTCATCTCTCGGTTCCACGAGAGAGTCAGCGGGGACTCGCGCTGGCATAGAGGAAGAACTAATGCGCCTCCTCTCACAGGCCGTTGAACGCCTCGGTCTCGAGTGGGCTCCTCCACCCGAGCAGCCCCCGAACCGGATGGACGGCAGCTTCTTTCACCGGCGCTCGACTCCCGCATGCAACCGGGCCGCCCCATTTCTGCCTGAACTTCACGCAGAACTGACGAAGTCCTGGAATGCTCCACTTTCGGCTAGAAACCGCTCCGACATTTCCGCCTCGCTGCGCTCAGTGGACGGAGCCGCTGAAAAGGGCTACTCTTCCATGCCACCTGTCGAGGACTTGGTCGCCGCACACCTCTGCCCGCCCTCTGCTAGATGGCGTTCTTCTCCCACGCTTCCTTCGAAAGCTTGCAGAGCGACCTCGAGTTTTCACGCTCGCGCTTATGCCGCCGCTGGTCAAGCCGCCGCAGCGCTTCACTCTATGTCTGTCCACCAAGTACTACAGAGCGATATTCTCCGTGAATGGGCTGAGAGCGGTAGGAACCCCTCCCCCGCTGTCACGGATCTAAGAAGTGCTACGGACCTCGCCCTTCGCGCCACTAAAGCCGCCGCACAAGCTCTGGGGAGATGCATGGCTAGTCTGTGTGTAGCTGAAAGACATCTATGGCTAACACTCGCGGACATGGGAGATTCCGAGCGCGCCGCGTTTCTTAACGCGCCTCTCTCCCCGACGGGTCTTTTTGGATCTGCTGTCACGGGAATTGTTGATCGCTTTTCCGAAGTCCAGAAAGCTACCCAGGCCATGAACTTGTTTCTGCCCCGCCGCGCTAGCTCTTCCGCAGGCCGCTCTCGTGAGCCTCCTGTCAGAGCCCCACCGCAGCACCCTTCTCAGCAGACTCAAACAGCCCAGCGCAGACAGGGTGGCCGCCCTCGCTCTCGCTCTGACAGCCGCCGCAGACCGCCGCCCCCAAGGGGTCCGCGACCCAAAATCACGCTGAAGCCTGATCATCAGAAGTCTGCCTAGCAAAGTTAAGAAAACGACGGCGTTCTCCCGCTGCGGCCGGACCGCCGTCAAAGCTTCGCCCTCTGCCAGTCCCCGTTGTTTCGCCGACTGCTGTAGTGTTTACCGCCATAAACAAGCCGGAGTCCCTACCCGCTTGCGAGCGACAAAAAGCCGTTTTTACGGCTACCCAGAAATATCTCAAAAAGAGAAAATTTGCCGGTTGTGTAGAAAATGTGCCCACAAACATGTGTTCACCCATACACACAAGCATAACATATCCCGTGTCTCTCTCAGAGCCCCTTCACATGAGACGGTCACAGCCCGCTCTAACATCAGAGAAAATAAACACGCCCATGAATTCATGCACGTGTCCCCTCTCTGCTCGCTCTGCTACACGGCCCATAGACTCCTCTCTGAGTGCAAGTCCCGTTGCAACACACATTCAAAGCGCGCCCACACTCTGTGTTCAGCCCGCTATGTACAGCAATCAGGGCGTGATAACCACTCGGCCACTAGCCGCATGCTCCAAAGCGTGGGAAGCCATTCCAGGCATTTCCCCGTGGGTGCTAAGCATTATAAAGAACGGCTATCTGTTACAGTTTCGCCGCCGCCCGCCTCGTGCACGCGCTCGGCTCGAATCCACTGTCAGCCCGCTGGCCGCCGGCACGCTTCGCTCAGAAATAGCGACGTTGCTACAAAAAGGCGCTATAGAGAGAGTCCCGCCATCTATGACCGAGTCGGGGTTTTACGGCCGTTATTTTCTGGTTCCCAAGAAAGACGGCGGCCTCAGACCGATTTTAGATTTCAGGTCTTTGAACAAAGCGCTCATGAAGAGACCATTCAAGATGCTCACTACCAGGAAACTCCTCGCGCAAGTGCGCCAGGGGGACTGGTTCATCTCTCTAGACCTGAAAGACGCCTATTTTCAGATCCAGATAAATCCCCGTCACAGGCCATTCTTACGTTTCGCCTTCGAGGGTCATGTATATCAATATGCCGTTCTCCCGTTCGGCTTATCCCTGGCGCCCCGTACATTCACGAAGTGCATGGATACGGCGCTCGCCCCCCTGCGGAGTCAGGGGCTGCGTATACTGAATTATCTGGACGACTGGCTGATTTTGGCTCAATCACAGACGGAGCTTCTGTCGCACTGCGCAGTTCTCCTCGACCATCTGAAAACACTGGGCCTCTCTGTCAACTGGACAAAGAGCTCCCTTCAACCCAGTCAATCGATTTCCTTCCTAGGAATAGATTTGAACTCGGTTTCAATGACGGCTCGCCTGTCCTCACAGCGCGCACGCAGTATTCAGCGTCTAGCCGCTTCATTTCAGATGGGCACCCGCATACCCCTGAAAACTTTTCAGAGGATGCTGGGTTACATGGCCTCAGCCTCCGCTGTGCTTCAGCTGGGCCTTCTGCACATGCGCCCGCTTCAGCTCTGGTTAAACAGCCGTGTACCCCACCACGCGTGGAACACAGGCCGCCAGCTGGTCAGGGTTACGCAGACATGTCTCACGGCACTGCAGCCATGGACAGTAGCAGAATGGTTTCGGCAGGGCGTCACGATGGGGACCTTTTCCCGCCGAAAAGTCATCTCGACAGATGCATCCAACAAGGGTTGGGGTGCAGTCTGCGAGGGCTCACCGGCCTTCGGCCTCTGGTCGACTCAGGAAAGCCCCTTACACATAAACTGTCTGGAAATGCTCGCGGTCGAGAACGCGCTCTCACGCTTCCTCCCGCTCATTCGGGGACACCACGTCCTGATCCGTTCGGACAACATGGCTGTGGTCTCCTATATCAACCGTCAGGGCGGTGTCAGATCCAAGAATCTTTTTCTTCTGACGCACCGCATTTTAGTTTGGTCCCAGAGCCGCCTGCTTTCGCTCAGAGCGACGCATGTGCCGGGCCATCTGAACGACGGTCCAGACATACTATCCAGGAACCTCATCTCCATAGGAGAATGGTCCCTGAACACACAGACGGTCCAAATACTGTGGCGGCTATTCGGCAGAGCAGAAGTAGACCTCTTCGCGTCAGAAGAGAACGCTCACTGCCCAATATATTTTACGAGGAGCGAGGACGCGCTAGCCCAGGAATGGCCTCGCCGCCCGCTCTATGCATTCCCTCCGATCGCTCTGTTACATCAGGTAATTCAGAGGATCAGGGACACACGCCACTCGGTGCTCCTCATAGCTCCGCGTTGGGAGAGTCAAAGCTGGGTTCCGGAGCTCACTCAGCTGTCACAGACAGCCCCGTGGCCCATCCCAGTCAGAGCAGATCTCCTCTCTCAGGCTCGCGGCACGATCTGGCACCCCCATCCACAGCGCTGGGCGCTTCATGCATGGGTGATCAACGACTATTCGTCGATTTGCCAGAGGGAGTAAGAAACACTATCATACAGGCTAGAGCACCTTCCACGAGAAGGCTCTATGCGTCTAAATGGTCTGTGTTCTCAAAGTGGTGCACCGAAAAACATCTGGACCCACGGTCATGCGAGGTACCGTCTTTGCTAACTTTCCTTCAAGAGATGCTGGACAAGGGCAGGTCCCCCTCCACTCTCAAGGTTTACGTGGCGGCCGTCGCGGCGTTCTCTGAACCCCGGCGCGCTCAGTCCCTGGGCAAAGACGAGTTAGTCATCCGCTTCCTCAGGGGAGCTAAAAGGATGAATCCTCCGCGGCCCCCGTCGGTTCCTATCTGGGATCTTTCTATAGTCCTCGAAGCTATGAAAGCACCCCCGTTCGAACCGCTCGAGTCTGTGGACCTAAAATACCTCTCGCTCAAAACCGTTTTTCTGACGGCTCTGTCCTCAGTAAAACGCGTGGGGGATCTTCACGCGCTCTCATCCAGCGCCGCGTGTCTCGAGTTTGGACCGAATGATTCAGTCATCATTCTCAAACCTAGGCATGGCTATGTCCCGAAGGCGATTGGTACCCCTTTCAGGGCCCAGATTATTTCTCTATCGGCTCTGCCTCCATCCGATAGTGAGCGCGACGCTAATCTCCTCTGCCCGGTTCGGGCTCTGAGATTATACACTACGCGCGCTGCCGCGTTCAGACGCGCTGAGCAGCTTTTTGTGTCGTTTGGGGGGCGCACCAAAGGTCTGGCCACCTCTAAACAGACACTGTCTACATGGATAGTGGACGCGATCGCCTCTGCTTACGCATCAAAATGCCTGCCCTGCCCTTTGGGCATCAGGGCGCACTCCACCAGAGGCATGGCCTCATCGTGGGCATGGTCCTGTGGAGTTTCCATTCATGACATTTGTGTGGCCGCGGGATGGGCCTCCCCGTCCACTTTTGTCAGATTTTACAATTTGGAAGTTCCCGCCTTGCAGGCAAAACTGCTAGCTGTCTAAAAACCAGCTCCCTAAGAAGCTGCATCACTGGGAATCCCTCACACAACCGGTTCGCCCCTTGTGTTCCCCTAAGATGCTTATGTATACACTATGTGCCCGCTCTGCCGGCTTCATTGTACATTCACTCCACATTTCATTATTCCCCCGGTATCACCCTGGGATTCATGAGTGTTTTTCTTAGCGCGCACGGCGTTGACCAGGTGTTCCCGTAGCGTAAGCTAGCTTACGCAATACGAGAGAACCTCTCGTAAGAGAACGATTCGGTTACCTAACGTAACCTCGGTTCTCTCTAGAAGAGGGAACGAGTATTGCGTTCCCGGCCGTGCTTGCGCTACTAGCGTTTCGCTTCACGCTGAAATAAATCAACATATAAGCCTGGGAGAGACTGTTTTATACACCATAGCCACGCCCACTCTGGCGGGCTATGATGCAGTGAGTGCGCGGGCGCTTCCCATTGGTAGCGGGTTCAGCCCCGCTCTCCCATAGGCTTAAGCAGTTCTCTCTGAGCGAACCAATGAGCTGCTAGCTAGCCCGCTCTAGGTCTGCCGCAGAGGAACTGCGTTGTCAATGGATACAAATTATGAAATAATTTTTGGCTTCAAACTCTCAGCAAAGATGAATCTTTCCCGTAGCGTAAGCTAGCTTACGCAATACTCGTTCCCTCTTCTAGAGAGAACCGAGGTTACGTTAGGTAACCGAATCGTTTTATCTAACTGTAACAAAACTAGTCGTTTTTTGGGGAAAAACACATATTAATAAACACTCTTTCTGTAGAATATCAGTATAATTGTAGGCATGCAAATTTTAATAAGACTTGTTTTGTTTGTGCTTTTCAATTAATCACTTGAGTCAGACTCAATGACAAGCTCATTGTGCTGACAAACTGCCTGGGAGCTCCTCCTCCCCTTCAATCAGTGGTGAACCAGGTGGAACAAATCTTCCAGGCAATCAGTGCCTGGCTCTGTTGTTGTCTTTAGACCGCAGTGGAAGGAGCATTTATAGAACCACAAGACTAAGGAAACTTCATCAAAGTGATTGTGCAAGACCAAGCCCTCCACAAAACTGTGAAGGACAGCCGGTAAGCGCCATATTGGCCATGTTTTGGCTAGATTGACTTAAGCAGTGCTAATGATGCTCTGGAAAAACACAGACTCTTAACTTTTGTTGACTTTGATAGGACATTTTGCAGTGGTATTTGTAACTTCAAGTTGTTTGGTTTTATCAAACTATTGAAGGTAAAGAAAGAAAAGATACTTGGTTAAAAGAAAAAATATATATATATATATATATACATTTTGAAAATTTAAAATACCAACTGATTTGTTTGGTATAACATATCTAGTTGTGTGGCTACAATGATACTTAATAATTATTCACTAGAAATACGGCTTAAAACTAATGATTTTACTTACTACTAAAAAAATATTTTGTATTGCATTTGGCTAAAATGTGAATTTGGCTAAAGATATACTAATTCTGATCATTTGATTTAAAATGGTGGGTGTTTTTGGATAACATTTGCTTAAAATTGGAAACCTTGTAACTTATAATGACAGTAATGTGTTTATCTGAGTTAAATGTGAATAAATTTGTGTTTTAATTGGGCTGTCAACTCCGATAATAACTTGTACTTATCTCTTTTTTGAGGTTTTTCAGCTGTTTACGGCCCACCAAAGAATGGTTAATAAAAGTCAAACAACTGATCCCATGGCTGTTTATTGAGTGAAATCCAGTTAAGATCTTCATGTGGAGGGACTGTCCTTTTCAAGTGGGGAATTGCACAAGAAATAAATCACAAATTGACAGTCAAAAAACGATTTCAAGACTGGAGAAGGACCAAAAAAGTGGGACACGTATCCATAGAGACAAATAAAGACTGTTCCCGCCCTGTTGTTGTGATTGAAATGGCTGATTCATTACTGTTGGAGCAGCTAAAGACCGCAAGGACATCAGCGAAGCGTCAGTTTTTCCGTCTGGCCAATAATGTGCTACGAATGCATACAATGATGTCAGAAGAGGACCTCAGAGACATTTTTAAGAAGCTCACTGCAGAAGCTGGCAAAGTCCTGGAAGCCAACGATGATGTAGAGGAGCAATGTATTGAAGAAAACTCTGATGCAGAGGAGTTGAGTGGGCAGCAAAGGAGGGACTTGTTCAAAACAGCCAATGAGTGTGAGATAAAACTGCAAGAGCTAAAGGACCTCATACAAAAGACATTGTGGGCCAATTTCGGGGAATATGAACTGACACAAGCAATTACAGCAGCAGAGTCGCAAGCAGAAAACGTGGGAGCTGTGGACCCAAGTAAAAACCCAGATGCATATCTCTTCATGATCGGGCAACTAGAGAAACTTGTGAAGGCTGCGAAGGAAGTGCATAAACATTGGAAGTTCTGGGCCCCCCCAGCAGAGCAACAACAGTTCCAGAGTCGTATCAAAGGCCTTGAAACCATCCTGCCAAAACTCACGATAAGACAAGCAGACTTTATAGGGACACACGTCAGAGAAGAAACCAGCAGATTAAGTACTACTTCAATCAGTCGTGTGACCACACTAGCGATTAAATTAAAGCCAGCTGCCCTCCCAAAGTTTTCTGGCATCCGCCGAGAGTTTCACCGGTGGAAAAAAGATTGGGAAGCGCTCCAGGTGCAGGGAGAACCTACTGGATCCAAAGAGATTAAAAAGTTCCAACTTCTCGACAGTGTGGATGAGAAGACGATACGAGACCTCCGCCTTACAACTTACACAATTGCTGAGGAGGTTTTCCGGGTTTTGGAGAACCGCTTTGGAAATAAGACAACTATAGCCCTTGAGATAGTAGAAGAGCTCCAAAGACTCCAAGCAGTTAAAGGTAACCAGCCCAGGAAGATTGTTGAGCTCATCCAATCTGTAGAAAAAGCCCTGGTCGATCTGAACGAGCTTGGCAAGACTGGTGCTATAAAGAACCGTCTTGTAACCAAAACAATAAAGAGTAAACTTCCTGATGGGCTGAAGAAGGAATTGCTGCTTCATGTAGCTGGCAAAGGTGATGAAGCTGAAGAAGACAAGCGATTTGACTATCTCCTCAAGTTTCTTCAAGGTCAAGAAGCCATCTATGAGAAGCTGGACCAACTGAGAGAGGAAAAACCAAAACCTGAATATCGGCAAGCTCGAACCAGAACTTCCACCCAACTGAGCAACCAGGCTCAAGGATGTGTGGTCTGCGGAGACGGCAAGCATAAGAAAAGGCTATACTTCTGCCAAAGTTTTGCGTGCTTAAGCTGTCAGAGAAAAGAGATGCTGTCAGGAAGCTGGGAGCCTGCAAAAAATGCCTGGAGATTCATAATGAAGGTGACTGTTGTAAATCAGAGTTTCTGTGCAGGAGGCCAGACTGCAGAGAGCAGCGTGCTGCAGAACACCACTATCTTTGCCCGAGAGCTGATGCGTCCAAAGGGAATGTCCTCCAGAGGTCCGACAACAACAGCAAAGTGGGAGGTGATACAAGAGAGCGTTACACCCAAGCCCAAGAAGAGTTCATTAAAAGCCTCTCACCTGAATTTGCAGAAAAGTGTTGCAATGCCTTTTGCAACACTATAGCCAGAACCTCTTTTGTGTCCAACCAACCCAGTCTTCTAGCAGAGAATGGAATCGTGGAGTGGCCAGTCATCATGATGCTCTTAGAGGTCACGGCCAATGCAGGACAAAAAGTTGGGACTTTGATCGACCTGGCATCGGATACAAATTACATAACTCATGATGCAGCTGATCGTTTGAACCTTAGAAGTGAAGCCATAACCCTTGTTGTCCACGGTGTGGGAGGAATGAAAGTTCAAGTTACCACAAAATGGTACCTCCTAAAGATCAGGGTCCGCACTGAGCAAGACAACTTCAGGTCCCACCAACTCCTCTGCTATGGTTTGGACAGCATTGCAGATATCCACAAACATGTGACAGCCAAAAGACTCCAAAAGTTCTTTCCAGACGTCCCCCAAAATGAACATGTGAGACCAAGACAGATACAGCTTTTGATAAGCCATAAGGAAGGGCGACTGGTCCCACAGAAAATACGCACCGTTGGGGACCTTGTACTATGGGATGGGCCATTGGGAAAGACAATTGCAGGGACACACCCTGGTCTGTTTGAAGAGGCTACAGTTACAGCACACCAGTCCAGAGCGCATTTCGCCAGGTCAATGAGAACAGCAGCATTGATGTATGAGGAGCATATTTGTGACAAACCTACCATCAAGTCTTCTTGTTCTGCTATTACCACTCGGGATTTTGTTGAGTGGTGGAGATGGGATAGCATTGGCGCCCCCTGCACCCCAAAATGTGGAGGATGTTGCTGCGGCAGTTGTCAACTTGGTGGCAAAGAAATGACTCTGGCTGAAGAAAGGGAGCTGGAGGTTGTAAAGGGTGGCCAGACTTATGTTGGTGCTGATGACCACAGTGATAGTCCACACTGGCATGCAAGATATCCATGGCTCATGGACCCATCTACATTACCAAACAACAGAAAAGCAGTGGAGGCAACCTTCCTCAGAACAGAGAGACAGCTCGCCAAAGAACCGCAGTGGAAAAAAGCCTATGGTGCTCAAGTCCACGAAATGGTTGACCGCAGGGCTGCAAAATAGCTGACCAAAGAGGATCTAACCAACTGGAATGGACCTGTCTGGTATATTAGTCATCTTATAGCACCCAACCCCCACTCTGTTACAACTCCGGTAAGACTTGTTTGGAACAGCAGTCAGAAGTACAAAGGCCAAAGTCTCAATGACTTTCTAATGAAAGGCCCTGATGTTCTCAACCCGATCCGAGCTGTCCTCCTCAAGTTCCGCCAAGGCTCCTTCGCCGCTCTAGGAGACGTCAGAAAAATGTATAATTCTGTGTGGCTCGAGGAGAGGGAAGTCCATCTACACCGGTTCTTGTGGTGTGATTCAGAGGGTGATGAGCTAGAACCGTACGCCATAACCAGAGTGAATAGCGGGGACAAGCCAGCAGGTTGCATAGCACAACTTGCCATAAGGGAGACAGCTAACCTGCCTCAATTTAGCCACCTCACAGATGAATACCAAGTATTACATGAGCACAGCTACGTCGATGACATCTTGACATCCCACAACTGCCGTGAAAAACTCGAAGTCATCACAAAGAATGTGGAGCTTATTCTAAAAGCAGGAGGGTTTGCACTGAAGCCTTGGGTCTTCTCAGGTCAAGGTAAAGGCGAGAGAGAAAAGGGATCACCAAATATTGTTGTCCTGCCGAACCAGCTTAAGGAGGAAGACAACAAGGCGCTCGGTCTCGGCTACATTGTGGATGAAGACATGTTGCATGTCATGGTGAGGGTCAACTTCTCCAGGCGAAAGAAAAAGATGAGACTTGGGCAAGACTTGCTGTTAGAAGAAGTAGGAGCACAGACACCAGACCCGCTGACAAGACGTGAACTGTTGAGTCAAGTTGCTGGTTTGTACGACCCAGTTGGCCTGACAACGCCATCAAAGCAAAAAGGGGCTATCTTAGTCCGAAGGGCATTCCAAGAGGCAAAACCAAAGTGCAGCATGGTCAAGGACACATGGGACCTTCCTCTGTCGGATGAGCTCCGCAAGGATGCAATTGGAATTTTTGAGGAGTACGTCCAGTTAAGCAAAGTAAGGTTCCCAAGAGCCCTTACTCCACCAAAGGCAACGACTGAACCAGTCGCTGTCACTTTTTCAGATGGCAGTGAAAGCTCCTATGGTGCTGTCCTCTACCTGCGGTGGAACTGTAACGAACAATTAACAATTCGACTAGTGGAGTCAAAAGCAAAGCTGACACCTCTAGACCAGAAGGGGGATGCGGTCAAAGCAGAACTTTGCGGTGCAGTTTTTGCAAGCCGCCTTAAAAAGTACTTTGAACAGCATACCCAGATCCAGATAAAAAGGTGGTACTATTTGTTAGACAGTCAGACTGTTCTTGGAGCTATCCAGCGTGAAAGCTATGGATTTCAGACCTTCTTCGCTAATAGAATTGGAGAGATCCAAGAAAGTACACGGCTACAGGATTGGTGGTGGATTCCTGGACCACTCAATATAGCCGACATTATCACTCGAGGAGCTGGGCCAAAGGAACTTGATGCCCATTCAGAGTGGCAGCAAGGACCAGAGTTTCTACATCTTCCAGAGAGCGAGTGGCCAATTATGTCGTCAAAAGATGTGTCTGTGACAGCTCGAGAAAGCATTAACAATATGCAAAAGAAGTCATTCGTGGCAGCACTCACAAGAGCCCAAGCAAAAAGAAGTCTTCCAAGTCTTGTGGGACGACTTCCTGCTGGTGCAGCTGTCCTAAACTTGGTGGATGAGAGGTGCTTTAGTAGCCTAAAGTGTCTAATCAAGACTGTTGCTTTTATCTGGAGAGCTGCAAAAAAGTTTACATCTGCAACAAAGTCCATTGAGAACCCAAAGTGGGAGGCGATTCCCACAAAAGGAGTTATCACCGCCACAGAACGTCAAGAAGCAAGAAGAGACATCTATCTTGCTGCTCAAGTGGGGGTGACGTTCCCAGCTACCACTATGGACCGCTTGGTTGTGTACAGAGAGCCAGAATCTGGGTTACTAGTTTGCGGTGGGAGAATCCATGGCTTCAGGGAGGATGGCGCTGCAGTTCCCCTTCTGCCTTTTAATGCATGGGTCTCTACTTTATTGGCACGGGAGGCGCACGATGAGGGTCATGAAAGTGTGGCTGCAACCCTGCTGAAAATGAGGAGGAAAGCCTGGGTCATCCAAGGGAGGAAAATTGCCCAAAAAGTAGTGGAGAACTGCCTTTTCTGCAAAAAGTCAAGAGCAAGAAGGTGCAAACAAGTAATGGCTGACCTACCTCCTGAAAGAGCCACACCTGCAGCCCCGTTCGAGTTCACTACAGTCGACCTCTTCGGACCGTATCTTGTCAAAGATGACCTCAAGAAACGGGTCTCAATGAAAGTGTGGGGTGTCGTCTTCAGCTGTATGGCCAGAAGGGCAATTCATGCAGACTTAGTCAACACAATGTCGATAGAGAGCTCCTTGATGGCTTACCAACGCTTTACTGCAATAAGAGGGCACCCAAGAAAGATCTGGTCCGACCCGGGGACAAACTTCATCGGCACCAAACCTGTCCTAAGAGAGCTGTACCAGTTCCTGGATGCTCAGAATAGAACTTCAATAGAAGAGATGTCGGCTCAAAAAGGTACCAAATGGGAGTGGATAATTCACCCTGCTGACTCACCTCACCGCAATGGGGCTGCTGAAGCCGCTGTCCGCATTCTCAAGAAGGCACTCCAGAGCCTGGGCAACAACACTGGCCTCAGCTACAGCGAGTTTCAGACAACACTACAACTTGCTGCAAACCTTGTCAACGAATGCCTAATAGACGTCAGGGTGCAGAGCCATGAAGAAAGCGTGCAGTATGTGTCACCCAACACACTTCTCCTGGGCTGAGCCTCTCCAAGCGGTGAGATCAGAACATTTGACTTTGCAAACTACCCTTACAAGAGACTTAGAGAGATGCAGAACCAGGTCAACAAGTTCTGGAGGTCTTGGAGCCAGCTTGCTGGCCCAAACTTATTTCTGAGAAGTAAATGGCACACTTTGCACCGCAACGTTGCTGTCGGAGATATTGTCTGGTTGTGCGACCAAAATGCAGTGAGGGGCCAATTCAAACTAGGACGGGTGGTGAGCGTCAATCCAGATGCTAAGGGCATTGTTCGAGACGTGAACGTCAAAGTGGTCCAAAGTTCCTGCCTTCCTGTCACAAGACCCTCACTAAACCGGCCATCTGCCAAAGTCCTGAAAGAAGCTACCCAAACCATGGTTCTGCACAGGGATGTTCGACGCCTGGTTGTTTTGCTACCAGTTGAGGACCAAACTCGGAGCTGACCGGCAGTAAGCAGGTGCTGATTTACAATCTTTCCATCGGTTCCCGTGGGAAGATCGAGTGGGAGGTGTGCTGACAAACTGCCTGGGAGCTCCTCCTCCCCTTCAATCAGTGGTGAACCAGGTGGAACAAATCTTCCAGGCAATCAGTGCCTGGCTCTGTTGTTGTCTTTAGACCGCAGTGGAAGGAGCATTTATAGAACCACAAGACTAAGGAAACTTCATCAAAGTGATTGTGCAAGACCAAGCCCTCCACAAAACTGTGAAGGACAGCCGGTAAGTGCCATATTGTCCATGTTTTGGCTAGATTGACTTAAGCAGTGCTAATGATGCTCTGGAAAAACACAGACTCTTAACTTTTTGTTGACTTTGATAGGACTTTTTGCAGTGGTATTTGTAACTTCAAGTTGTTTGGTTTTATCAAACTATTGAAGGTAAAGAAAGAAAAGATACTTGGTTAAAAGAAAAAAAATATATATACATTTTGAAAATTTAAAATACCAACTGATTTGTTTGGTATAACATATCTAGTTGTGTGGCTACAATGATACTTAATAATTATTCACTAGAAATACGGCTTAAAACTAATGATTAGAAAGTAAATTGAATTTTTTACTACTAAAAAAAATATTTTGTATTGCATTTGGCTAAAATGTGAATTTGGCTAAAGATATACTAATTCTGATCATTTGATTTAAAATGGTGGGTGTTTTTGGATAACATTTGCTTAAAATTGGAAACCTTGTAACTTATAATGACAGTAATGTGTTTATCTGAGTTAAATGTGAATAAATTTGTGTGTTTTAATTGGGCTGTCAACTCCGATAATAACTTGTACTTATCTCTTTTTTGAGTTTTTTCAGCTGTTTACTGCCCACCAAAGAATGGTTAATAAAAGACAAACAACTGATCCAATAGCTGTTTATTGAGTGAAATCCAATTAAGATCTTCATGTGGAGGGACTGTCCTTTTCAAGTGGGGAATTGCACAAGAAATCACAACTTGACACTCATAATGCACAAAAAGACACTACTTGTTGCTTCTTGTCATCCACTGGCAATGATGATATAAAATGCAGAAAAAGTCATTGAACTAATTAGTCAACAAATCTTAAAAGGAGTAGTTCACTTAAAAATGAAAATTCTGTCATCTACTCACCCTCAAGTAGTTTCAAACCTGTATAAATTTCTTTCTTCTGCTGAACACAAAGGAAGATATTTTGAAGAATGTCAGTAACCAAACAGTTGATGGACACCATTGACTTCCTTAGTATTTATTTTTCCTACTATGGAAGTCAATGGTGTCCATCAACTGTTTTGTTACCGACATACTTAAAAATATCTTCTTTTGTGTTCGGTAGAATAAAGAAACTCATACAGGTTTGAAACTACTTGAGGGTGAGTAATTGATGATAGAATATTAATTTTTAAAACTATTTCCTTTAACCATTTTAAGTGAACAGATTTAAAAGTTTGAAGCCTTTTGAACTCGGTCAGTTGCCTGAGCACTTACAATGGAATCCAGCATGAAAGTATGTATGGCACAAAAACAAAACAAAAAAGAAATAAAAATGTACATGCTATATTTAATAACATACCACACAGCTTATCATTATAACATACCACACAGCTTATTATAATTCATTTGTTTAAAAAAAGAGTGAAAACTCACCTGTGTTTCTGCACCAGAGTGCACTCACCCCCATCTTGAGGGTCAATGTTATAGGTGAATAGCTGCCCATCAGAGGAGGCCACAAGCAAACGTGGAAGTTTCTGGATTCTGATTGGTCAAGCGAAACTCTTGAATGAGTTTTTTCCTCAGTAAATACCGTTACTCATCATAGATTGATGTGTAATGACTGCAGGACTCACATTGCCAGGGCACAGACATTCTTCTGACCGGCCATCTGGAGACGGACGGTTGCGAAGGCTCGGTCTTGACTCATCATGCCTGACACCTGTGCTGGGAGGTAGCTACTGGCTGCTGTGAACATCTTACCTACATATGTTGACCAAGAGGGAGCTTCCTCCTCCCCACTGCAAGTAAAACACAAAAACATGGTTAAACACAAAAACTGACAAAGTTTAGATTTGTAAGTAAAAAAAAAAAAAGAATGACTCAATTACACTGGTAGCAAGGAGCATTTTTAGTACCTTGGGCTGTGCTGTTCAAGCTTGAAAATGTGCACCGTCTCTGTATTGCTTGAGGCACAGAGGAACTGAGCATCTGGGCTGAAGGAAAGGGAGCTGATGTTGACATACCTTTGGTGACACAAACACACAAAGGCATTCACAAAACAGACTCACACATACCAATGTTTACACAAACACCTTCAACTCTCTTTCTGTATGATTAAAGTATCTTCAGTGTTCACTGTGACCTTTGAATCATCATCATTATCACTGTACCTTTTCATTCCCCGCCGGAACTCAAACAAGCGCAGTCCCTCTGGGATGGAGAAAACTCGAATCACTGTGCCCTGGGACGGGAGAAAAGAAGTGGACAGATGCTCGGAGCTGTGTGTCTACGTTTGTGTATAAGGTATGACTATGTGAATCCCTCATAAACACGTCTGGGTTGCATTTCACCCCGTAAATAGAAAGAAAAAATAACACCAAAAAACAAGACATTATATTTTGCCTAAAGAATAGAAAACATATTTTAGGACAATTAGAATTGTTTTTCATTGTGACATTTTATTTCTATGGAGGCCCTAAAGGGACATGGTAAAGGAAAAAAATATGATGTGGATGGAAAAATGATGCTAATGCCTTTGCGTTCCCTCGCATATTTTTTGCTTTCCCCCGAGAAACTTTTGTGAGTGAATGCAAAAGCATTGAAATATTTTTTCCCGCTCCTTATATTTCACAATACAGCAAATCTGGACATATGGGGTCATATGATGCGATTTCTTGTTTTCCATTTTCTTTAGTGTGTTATCTAGCTGTTTGTGCATGAATAAGATCTGCAGTTACAAAGCGTCAAACCTATATTCTTTGTAAAAGTTAAGGCTCGGCCACGCCTTTCTAAAATGCTTCGTTCAAACACGCCCCCACAAATCTACGTCAGTATGTGGAGGCAGAGTTTCATAACACCACCCAAATGTGTACGCAAACTACTACTAAAAAACTACTTTGTTTGGCCTTCCAAAAGAGGACACAATTAGAAAACAGCGCTTAAGCTTTATTTACAACACTGTTCCAGAACACTACAACCAAAATATTCGACTGTGTGCATTGCAATTTTTCAGAGGACTGTTTCCAGGACCTGGGAGAGTACAAGGTGACTGTGCACAAAGGCTGATTCTAAAAAGTGGGGCAATTCCATCTTTGCATGTACATTCTGGCGCTTCTGACTCACAGACACAGCTTGTAAGTATGTTTTCATATTTTAAGAATTTGCTACTGACTATTCAAACGCGAGTTTTCCGTCACTCGCTCAAGGTTTTTGGGCCAATCACAGTGCACTGGATCGCTGGCCAATCAGAGCACAATGCGCTTTTCAGAACGATGAGCTTTGTAAAAATCGACGCGTTTCAGAAAGGCGGGGCATAGAGGAGGAACAATAATGTACAGAATGTATAAAATGATTACTTTTTTTTTTTTTTTTTTTTTTTTTTTTTTTTTACCTAAAACCGCGTAAAAACATTGCATTAAACCAAATACACAAAATAATGTTCTTTTTTAGAGCCATCATATGACCCCTTAACTTAACAGCTCTAAAATATTTTATTGGGTAGAAATTCTGAGTAAAAAAATAAATATTTATTCTTAATTCTTATCCAATAAGTCACGAACAACTGGAGATATCTGGGGTCTTCAAATATTGTTGTGCAAGTCAAAAAGATTAAAATAATGTAAATATAATTAAATATTACATTTAAAAATAAACAAATATTATAATTACAACAAAATATTATAATACAATGTTTTTTTTTATTTAAATCCGCATAAAAGCCCTATAACATATACAACCCTAAAAAACGTTTTAAAAAATGACATAATATCATATTTCTTTTTTGCATAATGACAATTTTCCATATGAAAATTTTAAAAAAAATTGCTTTATGTTAATGACAATGTGCTAAACTGACATGAAAATAATCACAATGCAAAAAAAATCTTGATGCTACCAAAAACAGGCAAAATATAATTTCGGCATCACTTCACAATAAGTTTCCATTTATTAACATTATTTGACTACATTAGTTAACATAAACTAACAATAAACAGTTGTTTTTATTAACTAACATCAACAAAGAACAATAAATACTGTAACAAATGTATTGCTCATTGTTAGTTAATACATAAACTAATGTTAAATAATAGAACCTTATTGTAAAGTTTTTTTTGACCCAGACGTGTTCTTAAACTGTTTCGTGAGGTTCACCCGGCTGTGTTTCTATATAAACAGTGGAGCTTTACCCTTTCAGAAGCACTGGCCAGTTTGGTGCCGGAGGCACTGAATGTGATGGCGGCCAGTGGACTGTCATGAGCTGGAATCATGGTCACAGTGCTCTGAGCAGACAAAGACATGCAAACAAAGTCACACAACAAAGACAAAGATTTATATAGTGCATCAGGACTGAAGAGCAGGCATTTGTCTCATGTATAGCAACTAACTCAACCAAATGAACTGCCTAAATGAGCAGCTAAACAGTTTCTTGGCCTGCATTTTTACCAGATTGTTGGCATCATAGACAATAATTTCTCCGATGGTGTCACTGCCTGGATATGCCAGGAAAGAGTTGGTATGGTTGATGGAGAGAGCACAGAGACCTACAGAAACACGTGAGTGTGTTCATATTTTAATATTTATACAGATTTACACAGACATTTAAAAATTATTATTCTAGATTAACTGTTTTTGTTCGATTTGTTTTTCAATTCCCTTACCTGATGGGTTGGATGGTGTGTTGAGAAGGGTTTTCAGGAGTTTCATGTCTTTTATATTGTGGATATAAATGGATTCCTCCAGACAGACAACCAGTCTCTGCCACAAAAAAAAGACACACACACAAAAACAAATTACATATTTACCAACAAACCAAACCACATTTTCAAGTTTAACGACGAAAGAGCACAGAAAAGCAATCATCTTGTCCAGAAGCTTTATACTGTAATTGATAAGTGGCAGGTGCCTTGCTCCAGCACAGCTGTGTTGTATTTACCTGTCTGTTGAGACGCACTGCAAGAATGTTGTTCGAGTAACTGTAGTTGCAAATCTCTGTGCCCTTTTTGAAGTGGTAGACATTCATGCGACGTGGCATGGACTGACTCACCACCACAACCAGGCTGCTGGAGAAAAGCCTTTCCACGATATACACGTCTGGAGTTTCTGCTGAAGGGGAGAAGAGAAAAGGACACATTAGCAGCAACATAAACAAAAATAAACACGTAGACACATGTAGCTGAGGTACATCTTTTTAAGGATGAGCTACATTTAAAGGGGAAATAACATCCAAAATGTAAATGCTTCTCATTAAATCAGTTTAAATATACATTTAAACTCAGTCATTGTGTACACTTAATAATCAGTGTAAATTTGTCTGTGTTCTTTGCAGCTTGACCCACTTTATTTTGTTCCAAAAAAATAATAAAATATACAGGTTACCAGTGATATGAGGCTAAAGTCATTCTTTTCATTTCTTTTTTTTTACCATTACATTATTGTAAATAAGTACCCTATGATTTTCCAAGTTTACCTTTTATTTTACACACATCAGCAAAACTGGCTGTTTCTCTGTCTTTAGCTTTTTACCTGCCATCTTTGTTGTGGGCTGCAGATACAATCTCAAACACATAAGGCATTGCCACCATGTAACATAAATCAAAAATGACAAGGACAACTTTATGCCCTCTACGGTGAGTTTGACAACATCAATACTGGAAACACAACCACAGGTCACATGCAGAGACAAACATTCTCCAAAATATGTTTAAAGTAAAATATCTTCTCTTATAAACTTGAGCAAACTTCTCAATACAATACCAAGGAAATGAGATGGCATTTTCAATTTAGTGACTCGTCAGAAAGTGACTACACCCTATGATAACTTCATTATACATTGCACATGATGGTTCCTCCTATTGCACTGTAGTTTTGGCAGACAGCCATACTTGCCATTTATATCAAGTTTACACAAAAAAAAGAATTGGAAAATATCTCACTACTCTCATGAATGCAGTCCAGTTTGTCCACAGAGGTCACAGAGAATAGTTTGTATCCAGTTTTGGTGCCCACAGCCAAAGACCTGGAAAAACAACAAGATATGATACTGTATCAAAATTGTTAAATGAATGGATCCATTATTTGGAAGTTATTTTCACTTACTCATTACACTGTGTACATGCAATTTATTATGTATAAACA
This sequence comes from Gila orcuttii, assembly GCA_026230005.1. Lineage (NCBI taxonomy): Eukaryota > Metazoa > Chordata > Actinopteri > Cypriniformes > Leuciscidae > Gila > Gila orcuttii. The sequence goes on along the minus strand of JAPDVR010000003.1, from coordinate 37,520,871 downwards.
GCATAATACAGTAAAATATAATTAGATTTTTATTATAGTGAAGGAAAACACAGATGCAATGGCCAACACAGACACTACCACTTAATTTTTAAGTGGCAAGCAAAGTCCTTTTAAAATCCTAATACAACACAGGTCCTGACTCAAGATAGAAACATTTGTGTGAATTGTAATAATTTGGCTTACATATAAACAGAAGAGTTGATGTCAGTTACATTTACTGTGATCTATTTTGAAGGGGAGGGGGGGAAAGCCCACATCTGTTTTGCAGGCCTTTCATTCCTCTAGAAAAAGCTGTTCACGTCAGATCCTGTGCTTAGCATGTCCTTTTCTACTTTTATTGGAGAACATAGGAATGTCTCCACGATCACTGACCACACTGCTGAAACCCAAAACAAAACCTTGTGTTTACAGCAGGACTGCCTCTGACATGTGTTGGTAATAATTACCACTGTGACTGGTATGCCTTATATATACAAAACAACAAAATTCAGATTTTTCTAAAACAAATGTGTTTTGCCCCAAGAGAGATAGTTGACTATAATCTCAAAGGGGTGATATATCAGATCACCTGACTCTCGGTATCATGTTTTGTGTCTGATTTGCTGTGCTTGACTTTTCAGACAAGAAACCAGTGTGATCAACCACTAGAAAAGAGGACACGAGCGGGTCATCTTGTCAGGAGACTGTGGACTGATCAATACAATCTCACAATACTGCAAATTCTGCTTTGAGAAAACGTGGAAAAGGGAGCAACATTCAGTTTCTCCTCTATAAAATCATGTAGGCTACAAGATTAATAATCATATCTAATCTATAAGTAATATTAGTGGATTTTTGTTGTGTTTTGTTTGTTATCCCATTTAAAGCACTTCTGCTCAAAAAAACATTGTACAACCATTGAAAAACAGTGTTGAAACAACACTAAGCTCATCTATCATATTATGCATGCAAAACACCGTTATAACATAGTGACTATCTTTTTATGGATGTGTAATAATCAAAACAGACAATAAATAGCGGACAATCCTTTAAGCAGAGGTGGCATTCCCTCTTGTAAGGTAAACCGCAGTTAATAGCATCATAGAAATATCCGATTCGGCAGATGATGCTTACGTGGAGTCCTGGTTGAAGGAGACGCAGCACGGCCCCGGCCCCGGCCCGCCAGGACCGTCGGCTCCCTCCTCGGTCTCCATCCCGATCCCGATTCCCAACGACCTCCTTCCCTCCCTCCGCCCTGGATCGGAGGCCTGGGATCGGTTGGACCTCTTGGAAAGATAGTGGCAAAGCGGAGACCTACTGAAGAAAAACTGTAAGGTCCGAATAAAGTGGAAGACAAATATACTCCAGCGCTTCAGCTATTCTTCTGCCTCACATTAATTAATTAAAACGCAAGTTTTTGTACATTTACGACTTCTAGCGGAGCATAGGGAAAGAAGCAAAACAAAACCAGCTGATAGTTGTTGCGTCACATCAACATCATACTAGTGGTTGAAGGAAAATGCGCTGTGTTGTCGTCCGGCTGAGCACTGATTGGTCGAGTGAACTAAGATAGACGCTGATTGGCGGTAAGTGCGGAATTAAGTCAAAGGGGGAGTGGTTTGGCTTTGCGGTAAGTCTATGGTCTAAACATACAATTTTCACGAATACGGAGTCACTCACAGCCTTTTTTTTTATCCCTGCCCTGCCGGGTTATTCAGTTATTCTTAAACGTCATCACGTGATCATTCACATCCTGGCCTGGCATATTCGATTAAGTTTGATCAAAAATGGTTTATTGAAATGTAATGTGTTCCAATTTGTTGCAGCCGTTATACAGTAAATAAAATACATGAAAACATATACATAAACATACAAAGTTTATTATATCTCTCGGTTAAAAAGTTAATTTTTTCATGTTTTATTAAAATGCTATTTATTTATTTAAAATAAAAGATGTTGATACAATCAATTAGTTTTCTGCTTTTAAAAACTTTTCACTCCGTCAGTCAAATCCTTCGTTCAATACTCTTACTAGCCCACTCATCAGTTTATCAGTAATTTGCATAGTAGTCATTTGCATCTAACAAACTTTTGCAGTTTTTGAGGTGCTGTAGCAAGAGTTCCAACACACAAAGAGAGAAAAAGACAAAATCACCCAACGTTTTTAATAGTGATTTTTGTATTTTTACAGAACATTAAAAAACAAAACAGAAAAAGCAGAATCTGTGTTCTTTCTTTAGCAGCACATTTGGCTTAGAAAATGAAATGTGCATTTATGATAGTCATTTGATACAAAGTTAATTCTCTTTTTGGTGTTAAATGGTCAATTATTTTTGCACTGTTTAGAGTAATTAATACTGCACAAAAGCTATTGAACAACAACAAGTTTGGGATCAGCCACAGTACATCATTATATCTGTAGGCTATAATTACTTGAAAGTGTAAGTATTTTAGTTAATGCAAAAAAGTGTCTGAGAAAACAAACAAATTAAAAAAAAGATGGTCCCAGATTATTATTGTTTTCTGCTCTCTCCAGATCCTATGGCGTTTCAGTGCTAAAAATAACATTAAAGAGGAAAAGTCATTATTAATATAAGAACAGACAATACTTAGAAATGCTTAGAGAATCTAGATTTAAACAGTAACATTAAAATAGCTCACAAGTTGTTTTCGTGACAATACAATACCTTGAAATCCCAGACAACCATGGCACCATCTAAAGACACACTGCTGAATTTCTCCACCTTGCCCTTCAGCCCTTCCAGAATACATAGTTGGCTACAGTAGAAACAAAGTCTTAGCAAACTGCAATTAAATTTCTCTAAAATGTCAGCATAATGCAAAAGATGTTGAAATTAGACCAAAATCTTGTGTGCTTGCAGACGTCAAGCCTTCTATTACGTGATGCTATTCTGATGCAGACTGCCCAACTCAGTGTCTTCCTCATCAGTCGCTCTTTTGTCCAGATTACGGAAATGCTGCATGGCAGACATGTTGCCCTTGGAGCTCTGCTTGGGAATGTCCACTTTCTTCACAAACTCTAAGCATCCAGGACCCTTGTATGAGAATTGATAAGGACAACAGTCGTGGCCCTAAGATCAACCATATACACAAATGTTATTTGATCGTAAAAACAGAAATATTTTGAATTTCTTTTACAATTTAAAATAACTGATGTAGCCTATATTTAAATCTGTTTTAAAATTAATTTTATTCCTTTGAATGCAAAGCTGAATTTTCAGCATCATTACTCTAGTCTTCAGTGTCACTTGATCCTTCAGAAATCATTCTAATATGCTGCTTTGATGCTCAAGAAATACTTCTTATTATCATCATCAATGTCTTACCGCAGCTACAATCTGAGTCTCACTGACATACAGCAAGCTCAGCAATGGAAGATGTCTTGTTGTCAGCTGAGTAACCCTGCAATGCACAAAATTTCATATGTGGGCAATCTAAAAGTGAATGCTAAAGATCATGCTGTGCATATTATTACTTTCAGGCAGTGTTTTTAATAGATGCATAGAATTCAAGGATATTGAGCATCAAATTATTATTATGTTTTACTAAGGTAATTGTTATATGTAAATCTTGGTATTACTCTTTTCCATGTGAGGCGTCTGCTACACTGATGGCGCTGTTGTGGCTAACCCAGGCTAGAGCATCACCAGATGGAGAGAAACAGACACTGTGCACCCAGCCTCCGCACTCCTTATACTCCAGAAGCACCTCCCCAAAGGGCATTTTGGATCCCCATGGTGTTGGTCCAGGCCTGTCCTCAATGTCTTTGATATATGCAGAAAAAATTCTATGACAACAAAAAAGACTTATGTTACAGCTAATTATATTCAGACATTGTGCGGTCTGAATATAATATCATCGCAATAATCAAACCTGCAGTTGAGATCAGCAGAGCCAGCTGCCAGCAGCATGTTGTTGGGATGCCAGTCTAGACTCAGAACGGTGGAGTTAATGGGTTTCTTGATATGCTTACTCAGCCACCTATAGAGGCAATCATGAACAAGAGAGCTTATTACAGCTACATGAGAGATAATGCATGATAGTCATAGATAGGCTATATTATAAGCAACAAAAGATATTATACAATCAAGTCTCACCAGTCATTTTCTTTTTCAAAGTAGCACACTGAAATAAGTTTGGCTCCACTTCCAAGAGCAAACTTGTTCTCAAGAGGTGACCACTTGACACATGTGGCAGCTCGATTGATGCGAACCAGCACCAATGTTGGCTTCCAAACCCCATCCTTAAGTGTCCACACATAGGCATTCCTATCGGAGGCACATGTCACTATACGGTTGGACTCTGGGGCCCAATCAATCCCTAAAAGTGAAATCAATTGTTAGTTATGTTCATTTATTATTAAAAGATTTTAGTGCAACATTTTTTATTGTGCAGTTTTAGTAACTGGCAAACTGAAATAATATCAATTCATCTAGGTTCCAAATGCATGTTATTGATCTTGTTTCATTTTTTTTAATTAGTTTGGACCTTGTCCTTGTCATTTTTATTTTAAAATGTCATAACTCGATCTTAAACCACACCCCTTTCGTACAATCCACTGCATCCTATTTTTTTCTTTTTTCTTTATCGATAATCTGTTTCGCTGGGATGTACATCATAATATGGAAGAAAAGATCTGTCTCTACTTCAATTTTATTGCAACTTTAAAAAAATGCAGTTAGTACAGAACTCAAACATGTTGGAGACATTCTGTGTATTGGGATGGGTTGGCGCTGTGTTCTGCCACAAGTCTACTTAAGACAGGGGTTTATTAGTGCAGGTGTGGCGCACAGCGAGGTGCATGGTTTTTGAACGTGAGGCACGGCGTGTAATCATGGTGACTGACTTGAGTTAAGTTTATTATTGAAGAAATGTTTTATTTTTCGTTATGTTAATAAATGGATTGGCATATCCGACTTTTAGTTCAGACTTTTTAAAGTTTATTATTTTACCTTATTTAAGTATTTTAAGCCACAAGAAAACAGCACGCCCGAAACACGCTTGCAAAACAACTTAAATGTGCGCCAACAAACATATATAAAAATATAGGCTTGCACTGTTTACAGTGGTTTAGTTCATGCCCTTCATTGGAGCGCTGAGATAATGTTTGTTTTATGGGTCAGTTTCACAGTATCGGTAGGTTAATGACTAATGTGGCAGCTATTCTCTTTTGTCTTACCTGTGATTCGACCACTGTGCTCTGTCAGTTCATGAATCTTAATCCATTCCTTTCCTTTCTTTTGGTAAATGTGCACATCATTGGTGTTGGGGCTAAGGGCGATTTCTAATAAAAACAATATCATTAGGATTTTTTATACACATAAAATAAACCTGAACAAAAATATATTTTGGAATTTCTTGTAAACAAAAATCCACTTTAAAGGAACAATATTACAGTAAGTTCATAGCAAAATGATGCGTACAAATGGAAAATTGCATGCTTTTCTCCCAAAGACAAACTGATATTCCTCTGAGTATTTTAATGGATGAAAATGTAACTGCAGGCTGCAACATTAAGAGCCTGAAGGGATGTCATTTATATTTCAAATGTAACTAAACTAGTTTGATCTTACGTGTTCGGTCTTTGTTCCAGGCATGACAGGACAGAGGCTCCAGTCCAAAGCTATAGAGGGACATGTTTCAACAACAAGACCCTGGAATGCACCACATGTGTTAGAAAGAGTATGCAATCATGAGAATGTGACTAAAAAAAGGAAGGCAGAGTGTTGTCAGTTTGGATTACTCCACCCAAATATTCTTGTTTTAATTTTTCAAAAATGTTATTTCTCCTCTGTGAGCCTATAATCACTTTTAACATATTCATTCAGATGGTACATTGTTACTATATTCACATTTTCCAGGATAAAGAATCATCACCAAAACACAACATTTACACAATTTCAATTGTTTTAAATTATTTTTACAGACATGTTACAGTGTTCAGTACCAGAAAAGAGTCATTCTTCATCCAATTCCCATTAAAAATACAAGTTAAGTTATGGTACATTGGTATGACTGAGCACTGATTATAGATTTGCACAGCAAACAACATAACCTTACCCTACCTGACTTTGGAAAATTGTCTATGCCCTCACCTTTATCTTTTCCTCTCTTTTGCTAGATAGTGTTATGTCCTCTATCCTTGAGCTGGAGAGCTTTTGGAAGGCTATGTTCGTGGACTCTGGGCAGTCGACACGAATGAGATTGAGCAGTGGCAGGAAGGGCTGTAGAGGCAGCAGGGAGGAGATAAGAGAGGGTGTGTTTTTATGTTCTGATATAGGCACCTGGCCTGTGCAGTCTTATCCTTATCATTAAAGTCACCATGAAATCAAAATAGATTTTTTTATATAGAATATTGCAGTGTTTATTGTAAAAAATTTTTTTTTTAAATGCATGTTTCTTTGAAATCTTTAATCAAAAATAACTTCTGCTTCCTCTTGCAACAACACCTCCGATAACCTGTTTAGATGACATCACAACAATAGCAAACCACAACCATCCAACAATCCAATTGTCACCATTTTGTTCAGTTTAGCTTTAGTTTCATTTTCATAGACTTTTAGTTTGTTTCTCTTCAGTTACCTGTTTCCTTTGTTCTAGTTTCCCGCCACTAATCTATTACCATGGACATTCATTAACAATCACACTTGTTTGTATTCTGTTCATTATTATCCCGTATATTTAAAAGTTCATCAGTTTGGTTGCTTCTTGGTCTGGTATTGTTTGTGTTTGCACCCTGTCTCGTGTCACTGTGGATTTCCTAAGTTTAGTTTGTGTCATTAAAAACACTTCTATCTGAATCTTCTTCATCGTCATTGCACTTGAATGTGACACCAATCAATTCCTGATAGACAACATCAAGTCCCACACATTTTTTCTAGTTTGAGAAGCCATTTCAGTCAGATATATACAGCACAACAGGGAAGAAAATGCGATCACAATTTCCGTTTTACTTACTTTAACTAAAAGGAAAATCACTTGTTTATTTTATAGATACTGGATAATAATTTAGTGTGAAAAAAATGCTTTTTGCATGAATATATAAATGTATAGTTCACTCAAAAATGAAATTTTGTCATAATTTATTCACCATTTCTTTCATCTGTGGTCATTTATTCACCATTCTTCTGTGGAGCATAAAGTAGGCCTATACAATTTTATTCCATACAAAAGAAGTTAATGGTCGCCAAAACTCTTTTTTACTTCCGTAAAACAAAACGTCATTATGAGGGTGAGTAAATAATTTCAGAATTTTCATTTTTTGGGTAAACTATCCCTTTAAATTACGTGGTTACACTATACTCACCATAGATAATTATCTAGAAGTAATGTCTTCTGCTTATATAGCCTAATTTTCCTTTGTAAGCCACTTTGGATAAAAGTATCTGGTAAATGAATGTAAATGTTTAGCTATATAATGTTACATTTTGATTAAGGACCTCATTACCAGCATTGATGATGTGCTAGTGAAGTATTAGTTTAGTTGAAGTCAAGAATGCATCCATGTAGGCCTATTTTAAGGGGGAAGTAATGTAGGCCTAATAATATTAGTCAACCATTCAGATGCACATATCGGTCGACTTAATCCTAATATTGCGGGGAGTGCCCCCTCAATGTCAGTGGTGGTTGTGACCCTGGTTGAATAAGGACAACGCAAGCTTGGGTTTATGCACAGACCATTTAACCTTTTCAGCTGTCATCAGATCCAAATCACACAGGGTCACAGGGTTTTTTGTTTAAATGTCACTGCCGGAGGACTGTAAAATATGATTTAAACATCTAGCCCATGTAGCACATCATGTGCAGCAGAATGTAATAAAATAGCTGGTTGATAACCTCGATCTTCTCGAAATACAAAAATAAGCACTTGCCCTTTAAGGTTGTGAGGAGTAACGGGCTTCCCAGATCGAGGCGCATTGACGTCAATTGTTGTTTGTGATTGGTCATAACCTTTTCCGGTGAGGCATCCATCCATCCAAGGACTGTGGGAAATCCAGTGTAAACGGAGTAAAACACGTCGACAAACTCATCGAAGCGTCTCAGGTATGAATATTTAAAGGTGGAGGTCTTCGCTGTAACGTTTGTTGATGTCGATGTGTGAGTCGACAGGCTCGTAGAGAGGTTACTGTAATGCCGTCGGCTTCCGTTGTTGTGATAATGTAGCTTTCAAGATGGCGTATTTTGCTGCTTGACAAAACTGGTTACAGATATCACAGAGGTGCAAGTTTACGCAGTTTAACGTTTAAACAAGCGCTAAGTGGCGTGTACTTGCATCGGCATGTGTTTTCTGCGCTAAAATAATGTTATGTTCACATGACCGAATTGCGTAATATTGTAAAATGCCTGTGGGGATGTGAATTGCGCATTTTATGAGCTCAGGCGCCCGGACAGAGACCAGAGACCACAGCATACCTGCCAAAATGCAACAGTTTCGGATTATTTACATGGTAGCTGAGAGACATAGCTGACTGATTTTTTTTTTTTACTGTATTTTTTAGTCTAGATGTAGCATCATGTGCGAAGTATGCCGTTTAACTTGTTTCACTTTGACAGCACCTCACTTGAAAGTGTTTATTAATTTATTATTAATGTTTATTGGTTTGCAGCAATATGTCTATTTATTAGCACTGGTAGTTTGTTTTTTGTTTTATTAGGTTATGATCACGAGGTCACATGGTCAAGGAAGACCTGATTATATAAGAGGATTTTAAAATGTCAACTGTTAGGCCAGGATAAGTCATGGAATTGAATAAAATCTTGATAATTTTTTTTTAAGGTATTTTATTCAGTTGGAATTTCATCAGTTGGAAAATTCTTTTTGTGAGTCTAATCTTTTCAAAATTATTTTTCATATCCCATAATGGCAGATGACTGGAAATTTTAAATGGTTAAAATGTGTGGGAATATTGTAACACTGTAACTCTTGGTTGCGATTTGAAAAACAGATTTATTTACTTGTACTGTTGACAGGATTGTTGGAGATGATTTTAACCAGAGGAATATCTACACATGATCTGATAATGAGAGCGTGTGTGTGTGTGTGTGTGTGGCCTGGTAAACCCTACATTATGGGGACAAAATGTCCCCACAAAGATGGCAATATCTGAAATCCTTGTCCTTGTGGGGAAATTTTTTGGTCCCCATGAGAAAAACAGCTCATAAATCATACTAAGTGATGTTTTTTTAAAATGTAATGTGAAACTTTTCAGTGATGGGTAGGTTTAGGGTTAGTGTAATGGGATAGAATATACAGTTTGTACAGTATAAAAATCATTATGTCTATGGAAAGTCACCATAAAACCTGAAAACACACTGTGTGTGTGTGTGTGTGTGTGTTTAAAGAAGATACAGAATACAAAATGCTTGCCAACTGTATGCGGCTCATACCACGAACATACAAATATATTAGATGCATGATTTTAAGAATTTCCATAATAATTTGGTATGCACAGGAAATAGTTTGTCTTCATGTCTATTTGTTTCCCCCTTGGAATGACATTCTTTCTCTGTTGACGGCATTGGCAGAACATCCTTTAACCACCTCCCTCCACGTGTCAGTCGGCTACACGCTCGAGGAGGTGTGCTAAAATCAAGCCCCGCCCTCTATATGTCACATTTTGTTGTTTGTCACAACAGTTGTTTGCAACTTCCGGTTCATGAGGACTTCACAATGAAATTAGTGAATTGCACTCATGGCATTACACTCTACTCTTAAGAGGTGTAGCTATCATCAGATCTTCACATTTCACTATAAAACTAGTTGGTCTAATGATATTTAGCGAAGGTTTGGATTTGCTCCAGATTTTTTGGGTTTCATAAGCTGATGTGAATTGTTTCAGGTCAGCAGGTCACCATGGCGTCCAGCAGTACGAGCAGTGAAGAAGAGAGGAGCTTGCGGGACTGTGAGCGCTACGTGCAGAAGCACAACATCCAGCAGCTGCTGAAGGAATGCATTGTGCAGCTGTGCACTGTCAGGCCTGAGAGGCCCATGCTTTTCCTCAAAGAGTGCTTTGAGAGGCTTGAGAAGGTTAGTCATTTTCTTTGGAGTAAAACCACATAGGCTTGGACTCTTTAAAGATGTTCTTTACTCTTGAAAAGTGAGTTTCAGTGCCGTGAACAAAGTTTATGTCTATCAGGAGGAAGCAAAACAGATCAGCAACCAGCAGAAGTCGAGCTCTCGCTCAGACTCCCGAGAAGATGAGGTGTCTCCTCCCATGAATCCTGTAGTTAAGGGCCGACGCCGCCGCGGTGCCATCAGCGCAGAGGTCTACACTGAGGAAGATGCAGCTTCTTATGTCAGAAAGGTAACTAGCTTCTTACTTTTTCCTAGAAATTTGTATTTTAATGAGAACTTGTTGCATTTACGTGTCATTCTTTCAAAATCGCGATGCATAATATTATTGGCATGCTGAATTCTGCTTTCCTTGCAGTTGCTGTTTACTTAGAAAACTTTGTTCATTTACAGGTCATTCCTAAAGACTACAAAACTATGGCTGCCCTTGCTAAAGCGATTGAAAAGAATGTGCTTTTTGCCCATCTTGATGACAACGAAAGAAGGTACACATTTTATTTTGAATAGTAGATTGAATTATTCAGTGTAACTAATAAAGTATTTCATTTACTGAAAACAACTTATTTTACTCTTCACAGTGACATATTTGACGCTATGTTCTCAGTCACCTACATTGCAGGAGAGACTGTCATTCAACAAGGTTAGGCTTCGTTTGAGGAGGAGCTGATTGTGTAAAAATGGAAACAATATTTAGACTAATAAATTGTGTTTCTAATTTCAGGGGATGAGGGTGACAATTTTTATGTTATCGATCAAGGTGAAATGGATGTAAGTGCAATTCTAAATTGATGTTGAATCAGGATGTAATATAATAATACATACATGTTTTTTTTTTTACTTGTATAGAGTTATTAAGGTTAGGGGTCGACCGATTATCGGCGCCGATATTAAGCATTTTTATGGTTATCGGTATCGGTCATTTTCAAAACCGATTTTTGATAAAATAATTTAATTTTGAAATGCACTATATTTGGCTCTGATGCAGCAGCCTCTGTCGGAACTCACCACTCTGTAGACTAGACTAATGTCCCCGCACATCTGATTTGTTGGGAGTCACGAGTCCGGCCAATCAATGCGGAAAGCTGAAGGCACTGAAAGTTTTGCACTCTCACACCGAAAGCACTTGCAGACTGAAGCTGCTTCACTGATCACGCATCAGTTGTCTCTCAGAGTTAAGGCAGCAGCAGACTTTGCTGAAGAAGCAATAAATTACTACACTGAAGTTGCAAAACACCTCAATATAACAGGGCCCTGTGATTTCCGCGATGCAGAAAACACAGACGGAATCGCGGAATCCAGTCATAAAAAGCGGAATGTCACTGAATTTGTCGAATTAATAAAAAGCAGGTCAGTACAAATCAAATCGAATTTCAAACCGCGTTGATGAATCCTGCGTGTCTCTAAATGAATGGTGCAGACGCGTGATTTAATTTACCACACACACACACACACACACACTGGAGCACGCGTGACGCTTGCGCTGTTTTCAGCCTCAGCCGCATCATTATATGAGGACATGATTGCATAAACATCATCTCCAGAGCCGTTTAGTCACTTCATGAGCTTTTTAATGCTTCAACTGAGAAAAGCTATCATCATATCATAAACACACAGAAACTCAAAGATCTCCACGGGAACCCGTCAAAATAAAAGTTTGTTTTTTCATAGGGCCCTAAAAATTTAATTTTTGTTAATCTGTAAATAAATTAAGTTTGATGATTTCAATTAATTAGAAATGCTTTTTGATTACTAAAATTTTATTTAAACATTAAAATAGTTTTACAAAATATTTACAGAATGCTGCTGGGTGCTCCCTGTACTTTTTAAGTTATTATTATTATTATTATTAATAACAGTTCTCAGATTCAAAGATATGTTTAAAATCATTTAAAGAAAGTATTTGTCAAAACCCTTTGTTATTCTTAATTCTGACATCAATTTACATTTTTACACCAGACATAGGCTATATATCGGTTCAAAATATCGGTTATCGGTCTACTTGATCTGTAATAATCGGTATCGGCATCGGCCCTGAAAATCACATATCGTCGACCCCTAATTAAAGTGCTCCTTCTATGCTTTTTCAAATATTACCTTTCAAGCAGCTGTTGGTGAATGTAAAAGGTCTGCAAAATTCTAAAGATCAAAGTTCACAACAAATAAAGTTATTGTCTCTTAAAAGGAAAGATTCTGAAGAATTTGATTCTGAACTGCCGAAATGAGTCGTCAGTCTCACGTCCTGTTACAAATCTACGTAACAATGTAACACATTTGCATAATGCCAGCCTGTGATCTTCATTAGCTGCCTGCAAACAACGTCTAATTAGTACTTTGACGTGCCATCAAACTGTAGTTGTAGCCGAAGCCTGGAAGAGTTTGGTTCATGTTGTTGTTTTCTGCGCTGTGAATCCATGCGTGCATGCATTTCAAAGGATGAGGATTCAGGCTCAAATTGACACAGTAAAACCAACACCATCATTACTGTTTGTATCACTGTATATACAAGTGCTGAGAAAGCCTCTGGAGGTGAAATTCAGATATGGTAATGGGCGTTTTGTTTCTGAGGGTTTAGAGAGCCTGAATATTCGAACAAACCGTTTTCAGACTCTTTGAGAAATTAGGTAATGTGCAATGTATATTATGAAAAAATAGTGTTTGACCTTTGGTGCTATTGTAGGAGACCTCCAAAACACAATTAGGATCCTTTAAATGAGCATAACAGGGGCTCTTTAACATTTGGAATAATAATGACTGAGATATTCATTAGTACTGTTGTTTTTGATAGGTGTACGTCAACAATGAGTGGGTGACCAGTATTGGAGAGGGTGGCAGTTTTGGTGAGCTGGCTTTAATCTACGGCACTCCTAGAGCAGCCACTGTCAGAGCAAAAACTAACGTCAAGCTGTGGGGAATTGACAGAGACAGCTACAGGAGAATACTCATGGTTAGTACACTATTTAACTGATAATAGCATGGTATGACATTATACAAACAACTTTTACTTTTTAATTTAGAAGTGTTTTGTGATTTTATTTATTTTTTATCATTGGTTATTTTTACCGGTCTTTATTTTATAAAATGGCCACATTTTCTTTCTTTCTCCTGCTTAACATTTTTTTTTTATTCTGTGTTTAGGGAAGTACTCTAAGAAAGAGAAAAATGTATGAGGAATTCCTTAGCAAGGTCTCTATTTTGGGTGAGTTTAATGCATTTCTTTTTAGGTTATGTATATTTGCAGGCTTGTTTTCATAGTAAACTGTGTAAAAAACAACAACATAGCATTTGCTTTTTGTGGCAGTGTAATTCAGCTTTATAATGCTGTAAGCAAATCTTGTGAAGTGCTCACTGATGACATGCTAACATCTTGTGAGCAGAGTCTCTGGATAAATGGGAACGGTTGACGGTTGCTGACGCTCTCGAGACAGTCCAGTTTGAAGATGGCCAGAAGATTGTTGTGCAGGGTCAACCGGGAGATGAGTTTTTCATCATCCTTGAGGTAGCTTTCCATGCTGATTTTTACACCGTTCTCATCAACAAGTCTTTGTTAATTAGAGTCATATGGTTTTGTATACTTTTTTATCTTCTCATTTATCCTCAATTACAAACACAAGTAAATAATGAGATCGTCATGGGAGAATAGATGTATTGATTTAGACTTGTGTCCTCAGGGCTCGGCAGCAGTCCTGCAGCGGCGGTCAGAGAATGAGGAATTTGTGGAGGTCGGAAGACTCGCACCATCTGATTACTTCGGTAAATGTGTTTCTCTTTACTCTCTGGAAAGCTTATCCTAGTCATATCCCAGAAATTCCTTTGTTAATGTAATTACATTAGCCGCTTTTCCACTGTCAGGCAAGTGCGAGCCAGGGCTAACAACGTGCCGACGGGGCCAATAGCCTCGGACCTCAAGCGCCAAGCTGCGTTTCCACTGTCGGGCCAGTAGCCCCGCAGCGCTACCTTTAGTTTGTACTTAAAGACTCTGCCGAGGACGGTCCTAAGCTCGTCTGCATCATGTATGATGTGTCTACGTTCTTCAAGCAGTCTCTGGTATTTTATAATATATATATATATTTTATAATACGTATACGTATTTATTATTGCAATGGTTAGCAGAAGTAGCCCTTTAACATCGCATAAATATATTTCTGCATCATAAGGTGATCAGAATCACCATCAGATCGCAATCGAAAGTTATTTCAAACACTCGCTGGTGTCTGAAAGTGAGTTTTGAGCTGAAAATAGTTTTAAATGTTGAGGTTAGCTGATCGTCTGGTATTATAACATGGGAAATGAGCGGTGGCATTGACTTGCACTAGCACGACAGTGGCCCAACAGTGGAAACACGGCTATTGACTACATGTACAGTGTCCATATTAGCGCACCTTAATGTATTTGTTTCTCTGTTGCTCTTTTCTAATTTCCCTGCATGTGTTTCATCAGGTGAGATCGCTCTGCTCATGAACCGGCCTCGTGCTGCCACCGTGGTTGCCCGCGGCCCTCTGAAGTGCGTAAAACTTGACCGTCCCAGGTTCGAACGCGTGCTCGGCCCCTGCTCAGATATCCTGAAGAGAAACATACAGCAGTACAACAGCTTCGTGTCTCTGTCGGTCTGAGGCACACTAGGCTCTTACCTCCTCAATTGCAGGGTCCACCAATGCAAATTCGCTTTATTTTCTTACTTTTCTTTACGCATTTTCCAACACCCAGGTGCCCATTCACTTCAGTGTTCTCTCTCTGTCTGTCTGGTTTTTTCGATTTGTGCCGTACCCTGTCGCATTTGTATCCATCCTAGATTTACCATAAGGCTGATTGTTAGTTTTGCCTGAGAAACGAGCCAATCGTTGTGCCACAGATGCCTGTCACGGGAACAGATGTTGAAATAACAAGGTCTATCGGGATTTTCTCTTGCGTCCAAATTGCTTCATGTTTCTGTATAACAGTGTTTGGAATGGAAGGAAAACAGTGGCAGGACTGATATTCATGTAGTGTATTTACTCAGCATATAAGGACGTATCTTAATTGAGCCATCGAGTTTCAGATTCAGTTTTCCCTCATTTATTTCAAGCGTTTGAATATAGGGAAGCCAAAGGCATAAATCCATGTGTGTTATGTTGTTTTCTTGGGGGTACTGAAGTTAAAATGTCACCATGTTTATCATGGTGATCAGCTTTGCTCTTTTATTGTTATTGCTGCACATATATAGTGTATGTAAAAGATTATATATTAGAAGTAAATGACCATAACCATATTTTTTTGCACAGTTTGTTATATATATATATATATATATATATATATATATATATATATATATATATATATATATATATATATATATATATATATATATATATAAACCTTTATACACACCTGCTGGTTCTCATTGTGGCATTTGATCCCTTTGCATTGGGGTTTTTTCATTTTCATTTGGGCGTTTTGCTATACACACAGGCTTGTTCTGGACTCTTATTTAGAACAGAGCAGGATTAGTTAAATCTCCTTTTAAAGTTGTTTTTTCTTTTCTTTTTCTTCTTTCTCTAGCATTTTCTCACTTCTGAAATGCCACATGCTGCAAATGCTTTTATTTGTTTGTTTGTTTCCCCCACACAAAGGCGATGTAATCTTATTTTATTCAACATTGTGTTTATGGCGGATATATATACAGAAAATATATTATATTTGTATGTTTTGTTTAATTGTTTAGAAGAGTCACAGAAATGTAATGGTTAATGAAATCTGAAGCTTTGTTGATTGAGTATGTCCTTGACCCACTAAGATCCCATTAGGGTTTCTTTCTCAATTAGTGTATGTGAACTGCTTCGAAACCCCAAATGTCTTTTTTTATTTTTTTTTAACTGAAATAGTCCGGTTAATAAACAGGGCAGGTCTAAGAAAAACGGTTTTCAAATAATCACTGTTGTTTTTAGATTGAGATTTATATTATTCACCTTACCTATATAGTCAAATGAAAGTCTTAAAACAGGGACAGTATTTGCCGCTTGTGTTGAGTTCATGGTGTCTGTATGCCATTAGGGTTGGGATCCATCAAATGTTTGGAAATCGATTTGCGATCCACTACTGCCACCACCACCTTAATCTCCTATCAGATATTGTTCTTCGAGTTCTCCGAGTTGTGTTTTTACTGGGTTGTACAATAGTGTTATCCGTGTCTGAAGGTAGATTTTAATTATCGCACAGAGATACTCTTGTATTATTTGGAAATAACTGATGTGAATTTTATTTTAGTTTTCAACACATCTTGTGTTATGTAATTACAGATATCCAGCTCATTTGTATAACAGACTCATGTTATTGAAGGCAAATTTTGGTTTTGAAAAGTGCCTGATTTCTTTACTTTCATAATGCAAAGCCAACAGAAATTTTCTTGTAGTTATTTTTCCCCTAATATATTCATTAATATTCTATTAGCTTGTCACCTGTATTATTTGTAATCGACAATGTTTTTTTTCATCTGTATATCCAGATCCTCTTAGCAGTGTAATTTTATTCAGACTTAAAGCTCCAGTAATTAAGAAGTTTGCACAGAACTGTCCCAAAATTGCTATGTTAATTAAAGAACGATATTATATAGATATTATAAAGAAAGACTTATATTTAGTGTTTTTATCTTCAATATCTGACTCTGTCCTATTAACCACATGGGAGAATTGTTTTCACTTTACTCTGACGCTTGATTTGAGAGCCTTACAGCATGTCAGTGCAGATGTCTAGGAAAATAAGATGTTTTCTGACATTCACAGATTTCTGCCCCTCTAGACTAGAATTTCAGAATCAGTCAAATCTTGGTGCTGTAGCTTTAAAAACACAGAATTTGCACCCTTAATTACAGGGGATTCCAAATAGCCTTTTGATTAACCGTTCCACTGTCTTTTCAATGAGTGGTTTTTGCCTTATGATGGGGTTGAATAAATTAACATGTTGAAATTATACATTATTATGAGTCCTTGATGTTAAACTGTGACACCCGAAGATAGGCAAAGAATTGCAGATTAGTCTACATATATGCATTGGTCTGTTCATTTAACTTAATTTGATGAGAAATGACAAAAAGTAAATCCCTTGTTTTCTGTAAAATGCATCATTGATGTTTATTGTAATTCTCTCCCCTTTATGAGTGCATTAAATGATTTTGTTCCTCTGCAAATTTTCTGCTTACCTTTTATTATGATTTTTTTTTTTTTTTTAAACAACTTCAGGCCATGTTTCTTGAAGATCATTCAGTGGTCACTGGAAATGTGTTTGTATTAGCAACCTCTACCCTCTTTTTTTGCTTTTCATTCCCTTGTTGTGACTGCCAATTGTGTTTTCTTCGGGAGTTTTCAGTAAAATTGTGTTCTAGTAAGTACAGAGGAATTGATATTTGCTCATAAGCTTTGCAACCAGAGCGTATAGAGACTCCTGTTCACCCATTCTTCAGTTTAAGCCCTCAACACAGAGAGTTGTAAAATGTCGAGGGACCATTTTTCTATTATGCTTTTTTTTGTATAACTGTACGGTTTGATTTCATTGGATGTGCTCAAGTTGTAAACCTTTTGGTATAGATTGTCCCAATGGCAGGTCAAGCAATAAAATGATTAATTCTTGAATATGTAAGCGTCTTCTGTTTTCTGTGCTGTTTTCATACATCAAAAGTATTTCTGCAGTATATCTCTCAAGGATTACAGATTCAAATATTAACACTTACATCCCACAATGTATAATATGTTTATTAGGCTACATATTTTGACATCAAATACCTACATTGAATTAATGTAGGTATTTGGATCAAATGGATCAAACTTCAATCCTGCAGAAATCTACCTGTAGGCCCTGTGAATCATTCCCACTTTTCACTCCATAAGCAACATCCCCAATTGAGTCTCTATATACTGTATAACAGGGTAATTACAGCAATAATGTTCACTTTTACAAAATAAAATCATGTAAGCGGCTGTTTTGTAGAACTCAAGAAATGTTAATCTGGATTGATGACTGCATCCCGTTTTTCATCATTTCATGAGAATTAATGGGATTTTCCCAGAGACTTCTGTCATTTTGCCTCACCCTGTGCCCTCCACACTCAACAGGACAACTGTCATTCCAATTGTCACTGGAATGACAGTTGTTCTCTCTTAACCCTGTCAGTCACTGATGTACAAATCTAATTTACATCCACTATTTCCAGTTTCTTTAAAGATGTTTTTAAGAATTTAATCTTAATGTGAAGCGTTTACTTTGTCTATAACATGAATATGAATTGGAGAGAAGAAAAGCAGATGGGCTCCTCACGAGACTTCCGAAAAAGCACGAACCTTCTGTTCGTGTTTTTTCGGAAGTATCGTGAAAGACCCCCGACTGCCACCGACCGTTGCTGCTGCACAGGCACCTCAACATCACATTTCAGGCTGTTTACAGATTCCTCGCTCGTCGGATACTACTCGTGCGCTGAAAATGCAAGCCATCAAGTGTGTTGTTGTCGGCGACGGGTAAGGTGTTGAAGAATAAATGGTAAAATTGCTCGTGTTTGCACGGAGGTTTGTTTGGGAGAAAAGCAATTGTTGCGAGGAGCTAGGGATTTGGGGTTGGCACAGCGGTTGAGTGGATTCAGCTCAGACAAAATTGATAATTTTATAATTGTAAATATTACTGTCATTCTTCGAGACTCTGTAGGTGTTATCATTATCGTTTTAAATGAGATTGTAATGAGCAGCGACTCATGTTTGGTGGTGGCCGTTTTGTTTAATATATATTCAGGCGTTTTGTCTGTTTTTTTCAATGTTTCAATTGATGTTTTTTACACTAAAGTAGTAAGACAATGTATTGTAAACCATGCAGAACATGTATTAAACGGATATTAAACGCATCTCGTGCAGTGTAGAAATAATGCGCGTGTACGTGGAATCGCTATGATGTCATGTTTTACACCTACGTTACATCACTAGAGCTCTAAAGTGGAATGTGGAAATGGCCCACTCCCCTGAATCACATAGTGCTCGTGAGACTGAACTTTATTATTAACCTTTACATAATTATTTTTTCTTCCTTTATTTTTAACCAGAGAGAAAAATTTCACATCATAAAATCTCATTTGTTGATAATTCACAATGAAATAACAAATAGCTGCATTGCTATTGGTATTCGGTAGAGATCAAGTGAAATGTTATTTCTTTTAACATTACTTATAACGTTATTTTTAAATGTTAAAGTGGTCATATAATCATTACGCAACAGATTTTTGCTTACTGCTTTATTTTGAAAGAATAATCTAGATAATTATTAGACTGCAACAGTAGAATGTAAATATGTACTATGAATTTGTAACAATTGCAAAATAATACTAACATTTTAGCTTAAAATATATGGAATGCCAAAGCTGACTTAATTAAAAATAAATAAATACATAAATAAATATACGAAGAAATGTAAAAAAGCAAAAATACATAAATATATACATAAATAAATATACAAAGAAATGTAAAAAAGTACAAATAAATGAGTATTTATACTTTTATTTCCTTATTTATGTATAATTGTATTTTTTCACACATTTATTTATTTTTTTATTTATACATTTATTCATTTATTTATTTCCACTTTTATTTATTTCCACATTCATTTATGTATATATGTTTTTATGTCTACATTTATTTATTTTCACATTTATTTATTTCTACATTTATTTATTTCCACATGTATTTATTTCTACATTTCTTTGTCCATATGCTAATGAGGGGGGCGTGTTTTATCTCAGACATCAGCAATCGAGCTCAGAGTGGCAGTGCTGAATCTTTGAGGCCACAGTGACAACTTGTGGTGTGTGACCAAACAAAACGCAAGAGGTGTGTGGACAATATCACATTTTAAGTCATGTATATCACCCTAACTGTATGTAGGGTAGGCTATATAGGGTTAACACATAGCACACATGAACAGAAACTGCACTTCAACGGGTCTGATAGGCCTACTACATGTTGACTCCTCGATCACAAATAACTGCTTGCAACCTACTTTGATAACTGAACCTATAGACGGGTTTCTGTGGAACTTCATCACAGAGATGCACGCATCTAGGGGGCAGAAAGCAGCGCTCTTACGGCATATCTACTGCAGAAACAGAGATGACACGGAGCTGTTGTGCTGTAACCGCCAAAAAGACTTATACTACTACTATTAATACAAACACTTATCTAAAATTTCTGCCTGAAAGTGAATTATTTACACTTTATTCTTGCTTGTGAATTTAGAGTAAACTTTAAACATCGTATAAAGTGAATCTTTTCTTTTTAATAGAGATGATGCGGAGCTATTAATAAATTAGTAATGACAACAACAAAAAAATAGGATAACCGATGTATTTTTCCACGAGTGTGAATGCGCGCGCATCATATTTTGCCTCCTGAATGCACGTGCAAACAGTATTGTTTGTATACAAGAAACCTGTCCATTGACTCAATTTTCTTTAGTGGCAAAGTTGGATCAAACATCAATAAACCACTGTGGATGAGAACTCAAACATGCGGAACATGTCAATGTTCAGACAATGAGATAACTTACAGTAGTCAAACTTGTGGAAAAAAAACATTGGACAAATTCACTGCCCAGAGTCTCGTACACAACTATCACAAGAGGCTACAAACAATCATAGATGTTTGAGGAGGCTAAACAATATTATGAACCAAGGGCATGTCAACTTTTGTGTTAACCCTATATAGCCTACCCTACATACAGTTAGGGTGATATACATGACTTAAAATGTGATATTGTCCGCACACCTCTTGCGTTTCGTTTGGTCACACACCACAAGGTGTCACTGTGGTCTCAAAGCTTCAGGACTGCCACTCTGAGCACGATTGCTGATGTCTGAGGTAAAACACGCCCCCCTCATTAGCATACGGACAAAGAAATGTAGAAATAAATAAATGTGTAAATAAATAAATGCAGAAATAAATAAATGTGAACATAAATAAATGTAGACATAAAAACATATATACATAAATGAATGTGGAAATAAATAAAAGTGGAAATAAATAAATGTATAAATAAAAAATAAATAAATGTGTGAAAAAATATAATTATACATAAATAAGGAAATAAAAGTATAAATACTAATTTATTTGTACTTTTTAACATTTCTTTGTATATTTATTTATGTATTTATTTATGTATTTTTGCTTTTTTACATTTCTTCGTATATTTATTTATGTATTTATTTATTTTTAATTAAGTCAGCTTTGGCATTCCATAAAAATACAATTTCTGTAACAATTCATAAGCATGAATAGCTGTTCTGTAAAATTATGAATAATTACAAAATGTTAAATTAACTTACCTGCGCTGCAACTCTATTGTTGGATAATATTGTTATTATAAATAGTTATATTGAAGGACTCAGAAGCAAAAAAAATATCAGTCAAACTGTTTATTATCTCTACTATTTGATATGATTTGGATTTGTATCATGGTGTTGGTTAAATGTATGCTTAATTCAAAGTTTCATTTAGACTGTGGAGTATTAATAATAGCTGTTTCATTGATGCAGTTGATCTTTCAACCGTTAAGGGTTTAGTCCCTGTCTCATGATACATACTTTCTGTCATTTGCAATGAGCAACCACATTTCACAGCCGGGCTTCTCAGCCTTCAAACATAATTTTTATTTTGACCTGTTCACTTCTACTTTCCCCTCTCTTTTATTATCACGCTTCCTCACTCTTACTCCTAATTTTTTATCACTTTTCCTGTGTCACCCCGCCACTGCATTTCCTGTGTACGCTCTTTACTCCACTTTGTATGTAAGTGTGTGTTTTTCATGACAAGAAGCTGTCATCCTGTATTCACTCCTCATCCGGTGGGGCAGTTCATTTGAAAACAGTGCTGTTAAAGAGCTGCTGCCAGCGTGCCATCGACCTTAGGAGTGAACGTGATGTCTGGATGACTAACTAAAGGACTTTTCACAATTGTTTCCTTGATGTGCTGTGAATGTGCTGTCCTTGAACCTTCAGTATGATCGTTCAGAGCATATGTTTATATGTTTAGTTAGATTACCTCTTTTTAATATAGGCTATGTGCATTTATATATGTTTATACTTATAACATTGTTGTCCTGTGAGGCACGACATTTTGTTCCTTTTATCTCTACATATAAACTCACTTGACTTGACTTGAGTGCTGCAGTCACACTTAGCACTTAACATCTTTTGTATTTCAGTGCCGTGGGTAAGACATGTCTGCTCATCAGCTACACCACTAATGCCTTCCCGGGAGAGTATATTCCCACAGTGTGAGTACAGTTTGATACCTTGAACTGGGAATTATTCCTGTGTCTGTGCTGCCTGTGTGTGTCAGTTTACTTCTGTGTATGTATTTCTGAAATGCTCTGAAAAATCTGTGTGACCCTCAGGTTTGACAACTACTCTGCCAATGTTATGGTGGATGGTAAACCTGTCAACTTAGGCCTCTGGGATACAGCAGGACAGGAGGACTATGATCGCCTAAGACCACTCTCGTACCCTCAAACGGTACTTAAATACATCATCATAAATGCATCATCATGTTTTTGGACTCTGTTTTTGCCCTGCCTGTTCTTTGTTTTGTAAATATTACCAATAACTCATTATATTTTGCTACAGACTAGCTTTGTTTTGAGTTGGCTTGTACATCATATTTCTTTTGAGCATTAGGGTGGGATTTGGGGATGTAGCTAATTGAGTTATTTCTTTGTTCAAATATATACAGTGGTTTTTGGAAAATCTGAATTCCCCACCTTTCTTCTGTCCCTTCTATGAAAATGTGCATTACCGCTCAAAAGTTTGTGGCCAATAAGATTTTTTTAGGATGCATTCAAATTATCAGAAGTGACAGGAAAGACATTTATAATGTTACAAAAGATTTCTATTTCAAACAAATTGTTCCTCTGGAATTATATTACTACATTATATAATATTTCAATACTGATAATGACATTCACAAGAATAAATTACATTTTTAAATAAATTAAAATAGAAAACGATACTCGGTTACTAACGTAACCTCGGTTCTCTCTAGAGAGGGAACGAGTATTGCGTAAGTTTAGCTTACGCTACGGGAAAGATTCATCTTCTCGAGATACTGAAGCCAAAAATGATCCTTAATTTTGTATACCTTGTCAACGCAGTGCAGCAGCTAGCAGACCTAGAGCAGGCCATCTTGCGTGCTCATTGGCTGCCCTGCGGGCAACTGCTGCAGCCTACCAGTGAGCCCGGCGTGACGTCACGCCCAAAGAAGGGCGCCCGCGCCTTCATAGCGTCACAGCCCGCCACAATGGGCGTGGCTTAGCCTATAAAGGAAGGGGGCTGTAGGCTGCTTCCCTGGTTTTTGTCGACTGAAGCGAAGTCGCTCGTGGCGCGAGCACGGCCGGTTACGCAATACTCGTTCCCTCTCTAGAGAGAACCGAGGTTACGTTAGTAACCGAGTATCGTTCTCTTACGAGAGGTTCTCTCGTATTGCGTAAGTTTAGCTTACGCTACGGGAACACTTTGTCAACGTCGTATGCGCCAAGCATCCACATGAGACCCCGATCTTTTAGGGGGGAACCCCATAAGTGGAAAGAATAAGGTGGCCGGCCACGTGGGCCATCACTTGTACATAAGCACACATAGGGAATACAGAGCAGCGCGCAGCGTGCGGGTCTGTATATGCACATGGCACAATCCCATTTAGTGTAGCTCAACCAGGAGAGCTGAGTCATGTGAGAGTGATCTGAGCAGGAGATCTGGGCAGAATACACCTCTCGTTCAGACTGACAGCAGTTTAGCCTGCAAGGCGGCAACTTCTAGGTTATAAAACCTGACAAAGGTAGACGGGGAGCACCAGCCCGCCGCTACACACATGTCATGGATAGAAATCCCGCTGGACCATGCCCACGAAGAGGCCACGCCTCTCGTGGAATGAGCCCTGGTGCCCAGAGGGCATTGCAGACCCTTTGACGCGTAAGCGGCCGCTATAGCGTCTACTATCCATCTGGACAGGCTCTGTTTCGCGGAGGCATAACCCTTGGTGCGCCCACCAAACGAAACAAAAAGCTGTTCCGAGCGCCTGAAGGAGGCGGTGCGCGTAATGTAAAACCTCAGCGCTCTGACGGGGCAGAGGAGGTTCACATCACTTTCACTGTCAGATGCTGGGAGAGCGGACAATGAAATAACTTGCGCTCTGAATGGAGTGCCCATCACTTTAGAGACATAGCCATGTCTAGGTCTGAGGATGACTTTAGAGTCATTCAGCCCAAACTCAAGACACGACGCGCTGACAGACAGCGCATGCAGATCCCCTACGCGTTTTACTGATGACAGTGCAGTCAGAAAAAACGTTTTCAGTGAATGATATTTCAACCCCACGGAGTCTAGTGGTTCAAAAGGAAAAGCTTTCAGGGCCTCGAGGACCAATGAAAGATCCCACATAGGAACCGACGGGGGGCGCGGCCGATTCATCCTTCTAGCTCCTCTAAGGAAGCGGATGACCAACTCATGTTTTCCCAGTGACTGGCCGTGCGTCGATTCTGCAAACGCTGCCACGGCCGCCACATATACTTTGAGCGTGGAAGGGGACCTTCCCTTATCCAACAGCTCTTGTAGGAAAGTGAGCAGATGCGCCACCCCGTATGTCCGCGGATCCAGACCTCTGTCGGTGCACCATCCGGAGAACACCGACCATTTAGACGCGTAGAGCCTTCTCGTGGAAGGGGCTCTAGACTGCGTGATCGTGTTCATCACTCCTTCTGGCAGGGTAACGAGTACCCGTCTATCAACCATGCATGCAGAGACCAGCACTCTGGATGGGGATGCCAGATCGTGCCGCGAGCCTGAGAGAGGAGATCTGCCCTCACCGGAATTGGCCACGGAGCTGTATGTGACAGCTGTGCTAGTTCCGGGAACCAATCTGATTCTCCCATGAGGAGCACCGAGGAGCTATGAGGAGCACCGAGTGGCGCGTTTCCCTGATTCTCTTGATCACCTGTGGTAACAGAGAGACCGGAGGGAAAGCATATAGCGGGAGGCTGAGCCAACCTGGGCCAGCGCGTCCTCGTCCTTCGAGAAGAACGTCGGGCATTGAGCGTTGTCTTTGACGCAAATAGGTCGACTTCCGCTCTGCCGCATAGGCGCCACAGCTTCTGGACCGTTTGGGGGTGCAGGGACCATTCCCCTGGGGGAACATTGTCCCTGGACAGTTTGTCTGGGCCGTCGTTCAAATGGCCAGGCACATGCGCCGCCCTCAGCGGGCGCAGGTGCATCTGAGACCAAATAAGGAGGCGTACTGTCAGATTGCAGAGATTTCTGGATCTGACTCCGCCCTGACGGTTTACATAGGATACTACAGATATGTTGTCCGAGCGGACAAGAACATGTTGGTCCTGTATGAACGGGAGGAAGCGCTTCAGCGCGTTCTCGACCGCTACCATCTCCAGACAGTTTATGTGAAAACACTTCTCTTGGTCTGACCACTGGACGAAGACCGGTTGGACGCGTCTGTCGAAATGACTTTTCCGATAAGAGATGGTTCCCATCATTACTCCCTGCTGGTACCAGTCGGCTACTAACCAGGGCTGCAGAGCCGCTATGCAGGTCTGAGTCACTCTGAGTTTCTGGCCGCCAGAAACCCAGGCTCGGCGGGACGCGCGAGCGTTCAACCAGCGTTGGAGCGGGCGCATGCGCAGTAGGCCCAGCTGAAGCACCGCTGCGGCTGATGCCATACAGCCCAACATCCTTTGAAATGTTTTCAAAAGGAGAAAGCTGCCTTCTGGAAAGATGCGGCTAGGTGGCGAACTTCTGGAAAGATGCGGCTAGGTGGCGAACACGGCGCGCGCGCTGTGTCGATAAAAAAGCCGTCATGGTCACCGAGTCCAGTTCTATTACTAAAAAGGAAATTGACTGGCTGGGCAGTAATGAGCTCTTGGTCCAGTTGACCGTGAGACCCAAGCTTTCCAGGTGACTAAGAAGCACTGTTCTGTGAGACAGCAGTTCTGTCTCTGACTGTGCCAATATCAGCCAATCGTCCAGATATTTCGTTATTCGCAGCCCCTGGCTTCTCTGGGGGGCGAGCACCGCGTCCATGCACTTTGTAACTGTACGGGGTGCTAGGGACAGGCCGAACGGCAGGATGGTGTATTGATATACCTGACCGTCGAAGGCGAATCTCAACAATTGCCTGTGACGGGGTATTATCTGTATCTGAAAATAGGCATCCTTCAGATCTAGAGAAATAAACCAGTCCCTCGGGCGAACGTGTGCGAGGATTTTCCTGGTCGCACGCATTTGAACGGTCTTTTCGCAAGCACTTTGTTCAAATGTCTCAGATCTAGGATAGGTCTAAAGCAGGGATGGAAATTAACTTTTTTGTCCACCGGCCACTGTGGCTGGTGGATTTCAAAATCTACCAGCCACTCAATGTTTTTACTAGCCACTTTCTTGTTTTTAACCGACAATGTGTAACTGCATGTGAAAAATAATACTACAAGATCTACAATAATTAAGCAGTTTAATTAATCTCAAGTCTCAATGAAATACTGACATTTTCTCTTTCTTTCTTATACCATGAACTGATATACATTTCATTAAATGAGTAGTAGGGCAGATTAAACAAAAAACTGAACCGATGCTGAAACGCACTCTATGCTGGAGGTTTCTCTCTCTGCGAGAGTATGCCTGTTCTGTCATATTTACATCATGCACTCGCGGCTAGCTCTCCTTTGGGACGGCAATAACCGCCTCTCGCGCTCAAGCCTCAACGGAAGAAGCGTGCGGGTAGATGTTCACACGGCTAGCTCTTTACGACGCAAGAGAGCTACCCTGCCCTAAAAATACACCATGCGCTCGCGGCTAGCTCTCCCTTTGGACGGCACACTGCCTCTCGCGCTCCCACGTTTTCTTCCCTCATCGAGTCTCGACGGAAGAAGCGCGCGTGTGTTGAAGGTGTGCCTCCTCTAAAAGTGTCTGCCGTCCGGGTGAAACAGTATGCTATTTTTATTTACCCGCCACGGTGGCCGGTAGGTGAAGCGAGTTTACCCGCCACAACACAAAATCACCCGCATTTGGCTGGTGGCGGGTGCTAATTTCCATCCCTGGTCTGAAGGCTTTGTCCTTCTTGGGTACGAGAAAATATCGGCTGTAAAAGCCCAACTCGCTCATAGAAGGCGGCACCTTTTCTATCGCCCCTTTGCCCAGCAGCTTTGCTATTTCTCCGTGAAGTAGGTGTGCTACTTCCGCATTCACTATCGTCGCGGTCCGGGCTTGAAAGCGCGGGGGACGGCGAATGAATTGAAGTGTATAGCCCTGCTTTATTGTGCTCAGCACCCATTCTGAAATCCCTGGGATAGTTTCCCACGCAGCTATGTGAGCCGCTAGGGGGCGAATGGCCTCAGGGTTCAGATCGCCGCCATTTGCGGGCTTGTGAAACTGAACCGGAGCCTAAAACGCAGCGCGCGCGCTCTCGGTTCTGGGCAATGGCTGCTCGCTGAAAGCCGAAACTGGCTGATTTATGTGAGATGTCCCAATCATAAGGGATGGGGAACATTCTTTTGTCACTTTTGACGCGCGAGCAGCGCTCCGGGCGGAAAAAACTTCCTGTAAGCGTGAGCGCGTGTGCACGAGACTTACAAGTGTATTTGACGCCCCGATCATAATGGATGGGGAGCGTTTTTATTAATGCCCTGCGTTTTGTGATAACACTTAAACGCGCGGGCGGAGCCCGGGGGGGAGGTTAGTGTTAGCAAGCGTGAGCGCACTCTGGCGGGCACGAGACTTACATTCATAACCTGCTTTCTTTTTTGAAACTGACCCGCAGCCAAAAACGCGGCGCGCGCGCTCTCGGTCTCGGTTCTGGGCAATGGCTGCTCGCTGAAGCCGAAACCGGCTGATTTCTGTGAAAATGTCCCAATCATAAGGGATGGGGAACATTCTTTTTTTCACTTTTTGACGCGCGAGCAACGCTCCGGGCGGAAAAAGCTTCCTGTAAGCGTGAGCGCGTGTGCGCGGGCACTAGACTTACAAGTGTATTTGACGCCCCGATCATAATGGATGGGGAGCGTTTTTATTAATGCCCTGCGTTTTGTGAGAACACTTAAACGCGTGGGCGGAGCCCGGGGGGAGGTTTGTGTTAGCAAGCCTGAACGCACTCTGGCGGGCACGGGACTTACATTCATAACCTTCTTGATCGTGTAACAGAGCGGGCAGATAGTGGGCACAGACCTGTGGACACATTTCCTACATTCAACACTCGAGCGGCTTTTCTGCGCTTTATGAGAGTGTGCTCTGCGAGATTTGGAGTGCTTATGTGTAGGGGTGAACACTGGGGGCGTGGGCACTTTCACTACACTTACAACACCGACGGCATGAGCCGGACCAGACATTATACTCTTTTGATATTTTTCTGGGTCGCCGTGAAAACGGTGTTTGTGTGCAGGCGAGATGGTAAACAAACCGGCTCGTTGGCTGCTAATTGAACCACTGCAGTAGCCTGTTTGAAGGGGACTGACAGGGAAAAACTTTGACGGCGGTCCGGCCGCAGCGGGACACGCGCGTCTTTTCGGAGGCGATGTGTCTGTTAGTAAGCGTGAGCGTAACCTCACATATACTCACTTGAAATTTCTCTGGGTCGCCGCGAGAACGGATGTGTGCAGGCGAGCGGGTTGCATCACCGGCTCGTTGGCTGCCAAACACACCGCTGCAGTAGCCTTATCTAAGGGGACTGACAGGGCAAGACATTTCGATGGCGGCGCGCAAGCCCGTCCGAGTCATGCAGAGAGCTCGAGAGGGCTTTCTGCCAGGCCCAGGCAGAGAGCGCAGATCAAGTGGCGGTCTCTGACGCTGAGCGGGGCTCTACACGAGCCCCAGGAAGTGCGAGGCGTCTTAAAAAAGACACTCGCTGCTCTTTTAGAATAGGATTTTAGCAAGGTAAAGGATACGTCGCCGGATAGCGTAGCTCGCACGGATGGCCGAAGGTGGCGAAGACGGCCGGCTTCCTCAGCGCTGTCCTAAGCTGGCTGTTCGCTGTTCGACGGCGGCGGTGGCTTCTCTCAGATCCAGCGATGCGAAGAGCTCGCTGAAGAGACAAAAAATCAGGGAAGCAGCCTACAGCCCCCTTCCTTTATAGGCTAAGCCACGCCCATTCTGGCGGGCTGTGATGCTATGAAGGCGCGGGTGCCCTTCATTGGGCGTGACGTCACGCCGGGCTCACTGGTAGGCTGCAGCAGTTGCCCGCAGGGCAGCCAATGAGCACGCAAGATGGCCTGCTCTAGGTCTGCTAGCTGCTGCACTGCGATGACAAGGTATACAAAATTAAGGATAATTTTTGGCTTCAGTATCTCGAGAAGATGAATCTTTCCCGTAGCCTAAGCTAAACTTACGCAATACGAAGTAAGAGAACTTACGAAAGTTACGAAACGTAAGAGAACAGTTATTTTAACTTATAATAATATTTCACAATATTACTGTTTGTACTGTATTTTTGATCAAATGAATGCAGCATTGGTGAACATACATTTGTAATCGAAATGATTCAACCTCCATTGTAAATCAGGTTTATTGGCAAAATCTACAGACAGTCAAGTGTTTGCACTGAACAAATCAAACAAAAGTAATTGAAATAGCTTAACACAACAAATGTGTCAAGTGGTTTCCCCAAATTCAATTGAAAATGCAACTTTTAATGACTTCTGCAGTCTCAAAATTATTCAACCCCTTCATGGCAAGCATTTACATTTACATTTATTCATTTAGCAGACGCTTTTATCCAAAGCGACTTACAAATGAGAACAATAGAAGCAGTTAAAACTAACAGTAGGACAACAATACGTAAGTGCTATAACCCCTCTCAGTTTAACTTAAGTGCAGTGTTTTTTTTTTTTTTTTTTTTTTTTTTTAAGAATAGAGGAGAAGAGAAAGTGTTAATACTACTGAATCAAGTGCTGCCAAAAAAGATACGTCTTCAGCAGTTTCTTGAAAGTGGCTAGTGACTCAGAAGCTCTGGTTGAGTTAGGCAGATCATTCCACCAACAGGGAACAGTCATAGTAAAGGTCCGAGAAAGAGATTTTGTGCCTCTTTGAGATGGTACCACAAGACGACATTCGCTAGCAGAGCGCAGGTTTCTGGATGGCACATAAGTCTGAAGTAATGAGTTTAGGTAAGAGGGAGCAGTGCCAGTGGTTGTTCTGTAGGCAAACGTCAGTGCCTTGAATTTAATGCGAGCGGCAACTGGCAACCAGTGCAATTTTGTGAGGAGAGGAGTGACGTGTGCTCTCTTTGGCTCATTAAAGACTACTCTGGCTGCAGCATTCTGGATCAATTGTAGAGGTTTGACAGAGCAAGCTGGAAGACCAGCCAGGAGAGCATTACAATAGTCCAGTCTGGATAAAACAAGTGCTTGGACAAGGAGTTGTGTAGCATGCTCTGTAAGGAAGGGCCTGATCCTCCTAATGTTGTGCAGGGCAAATCTGCAGGACCGGGCAGTTCTAGCAATGTGGTCTGTGAATTTCAACTGATCATCAATTAAAACCCCGAGGTTCCTAGCTGACCTTGATGGAGTTATGGATGACGAGCCTAGCTGAATGGAGAAGTTGTGATGAAGTGTTGGGTTGGCCGGGACCACAAGTAGCTCTGTCTTCGCAAGGTTTAGTTGAAGGTGGTGGTCCTTCATCCAGCCAGAAATGTCTGTCAGGCAGGCTGAGATACGAGCAGCTACCGTCGGATCGTCAGGCTGGAATGAGAGGTAGAGTTGCGTGTCATCAGCGTAGCAATGATAGGAAAAGCCATGTTTCTGAATCACAGATCCTAGTGATGTCATGTAGATGGAGAAGAGGAGTGGTCCAAGCACTGAGCCCTGAGGCACCCCAGTAGCTAGATGTTGGGTCTTAGATGCCACACCTCTCCAGGACACCCTAAAGGACCTACCTGAGAGGTAAGACTCGAACCATTGGAGTGCAGTTCCCGAGATGCCCTTCATCTTTAGGATCGACAGGAGGATCTGGTGGTTAACTGTGTCAAAAGCAGCAGACAGATCCAGCAGGATGAGGACTGAGGATTTGGAAGCTGCTCTTGCCAGTCTCAGAGCTTCAATTACTGAGAGCAGGGCAGTCTCGGTTGAGTGTCCACTTTTGAAACCAGACTGATTGTCGTCCAAGAGGTTGTTCTGTGTAAGAAAGGAGGAGATCTGGTTGAAAACAACTCGTTCAAGTGTTTTCGCGACAAATGGAAGAAGAGATACCGGTCTGTAACTTGTTAGATGTGCTGGATTTAGATTGGGTTTCTTAAGCAGTGGGGTTACTCGAGCCTGCTTAAAAGCTGTGGGAAAGGTACCAGTGTGAAGAGAGGTGTTTATGATGTGCGTGAGTGTGGGTACAACTGAGGAAGAAATGGCTTGAAGTAGATTAGTGGGGATAGGATCAAGCGGACAGGTAGTAGGGTGATTGGAAAGGAGGAGTTTAGAGACTTTCGCCTCTGAAAGTAGAGAGAAGGAGGGTAGAATGTGTGCGTTTGTTGGTAAAATGTGTGTGTCAATTTGTGGATTGGTAAATTGGCCGCTGATGGTGGTTGTTTTTTCTATGAAGAATGTGGCAAAATCATCAGCTGTTAGGGTTGATGGAGGAGGAGGAGGAGGGTTAAGAAGAGAGGAGAAGGTTTTGAAAAGCATGCGAGAGTCAGAAGAATTGAACATTTTGTTGTGATAGTAAGCCATTTTAGCAGTAGAGATATTAGCAGAGAAGGAAGAGAGGAGGGATTGATAGAGACCCAGGTCTGTCGGATCTTTCGATTTGCGCCACTTCCTCTCTGCACCCCTGAGTTTAGTACGATGTTCGCGAAGAATATCAGATAACCAGGGGGCAGAGGGTGTGGCGCGGGCTGGCCTGGAGGAAAGGGGACAGAAGTTGTCCAAGCAGGATGTTAAAGTGGAGAAAAGAGTATCAGTTGCACTGTTAGTATCTAGTGTTGAGAGCTGATCAGGTGGAGGAAGTGTGGATGAGACCAAAGAGGATAGGTGAGAGGGTGAAAGTGAGCGTAGGTTCCGTCGAAAGGTGACCTGTGGAGGAGTGTGTGTTGTGTTCTGAGGCAGGTTGAGGTTGAGAGTGAGGAGGAAGTGATCTGAGGTGTGCAGGGGAGTGACCAGTGTATTATCCGTAGAGCAGTAGCGCGTGTAGATAAGGTCCAATTGGTTACCTGATTTGTGAGTAGCCACAGTAGATACTCGTTTGAGGTCGAATGATGCAAGCAGGGTGTGGAAATCGGCAGCCTGAGGTTTTTCTAGGTGGATGTTGAAGTCTCCAAGAATTACAAGAGGAGTACCATCTTCAGGGAAGGATGAGAGTAGCACATCAAGCTCCTCCAAGAAACTGCCAAGTTGACCTGGGGGACGATATACAACTACAAAATGGATTTTTATAGGACTAGTGATGGTAATTGAATGTGATTCAAATGAGCTGTTGTCAAATAGAGGTGGTAAAGGATCAAATTTCCAGTCATTTGAGATGAGCAGACCAGTACCACCACCCCTTCCGGTCAGACGGGGGGTGTGTGAGAAAGTGAAGTTAGTGGATAGGGCAGCAGGTGTGACAGTGTCCTCTGGTCTGATCCAGGTCTCAGTCAGGGCCAATAGACTGAGACCTGAATGACTTGAAAAAGATGTAATGAAATCAGCTTTGTTAACAGCGGACTGGCAGTTCCAGAGACCAATAGGAAAAGAGAATAAAGTATGAGAAGACATCGGAAGGGTACGGAGATTGTTAGGATTGCACCGCCTCTGACGTGTGAAGTTTGATTTACGTATGTTAGTAATAGTAGAGATTTGAAAACACATAGTGAAAAGGATCTCACAAACAGAAAGATCCAAAGAAAAGTTTGTAGAAGAGAAAGGAAACAACAATAAATAAACAAGAAGAATTTAATACTCAAGTGCCTTGTCGGTGTCCTTGCTCGGTGGAGTCGCACAGGTAGAGTCGCTGGTCTTTACACTCTTTGGTCTTCACACGCTGAGGGCTTCACACGAGGGCAGCCGCGACCGCTGCCGCGGTGCACTAACCAGTTATATACACGCCTAATACCCTGATAATGAATACAGCAGGCCACGCCCAACTATTTGGCCAGCGAAACTCAGTCACGACACACAAACAAACACACGCGCCTTTTTACCTGGGTAAACACAGTAACGAAGAGCCGCGCTAAAATCAAATGAGAAAGTAAACACTCACAGACTGATGTTCTCTCCTGTTGTTCTAATGCTTCTTCTAACAACTGTTAGCAAATGCCTAGAATAAGTACTTTAACTGGCTTTGGCCACGCCCAACTATTTGGCCAGCGAAACTCAGTCACGACACACAAACAAACACACGCGCCTTTTTACCTGGGTAAACACAGTAACGAAGAGCCGCGCTAAAATCAAATGAGAAAGTAAACACTCACAGACTGATGTTCTCTCCTGTTGTTCTAATGCTTCTTCTAACAACTGTTAGCAAATGCCTAGAATAAGAACTTTAACTGGCTTTGGCCACGCCCAACTATTTGGCCAGCGAAACTCAGTCACGACACACAAACAAACACACGCGCCTTTTTACCTGGGTAAACACAGTAACGAAGAGCCGCGCTAAAATCAAATGAGAAAGTAAACACTCACAGACTGATGTTCTCTCCTGTTGTTCTAATGCTTCTTCTAACAACTGTTAGCAAATGCCTAGAATAAGTACTTTAACTGGCTTTGGCCACGCCCAACTATTTGGCCAGCGAAACTCAGTCACGACACACAAACAAACACACGCGCCTTTTTACCTGGGTAAACACAGTAATGAAGAGCCGCGCTAAAATCAAATGAGAAAGTAAACACTCACAGACTGATGTTCTCTCCTGTTGTTCTAATCCTTCTTCTAACAACTGTTAGCAAATGCCTAGAATAAGTACTTTAACTGGCTTTGGCCACGCCCAACTATTTGGCCAGCGAAACTCAGTCACGACACACAAACAAACACACGCGCCTTTTTACCTGGGTAAACACAGTAACGAAGAGCCGCGCTAAAATCAAATGAGAAAGTAAACACTCACATCTTCAGTACTTACTAGAACACCCTTTTGCTGTTATGATCTGCTGCAAATGAGAAGTATAACCAGACAACAGCTTCTGGCAGCGTTTCTGAGGAATCTTAGCCCATTCCTCATGATCAATGGCCTCCAGGTCAGTAATATTCTTGGGTTTGCGTGCTGAGACCAGAGATTTTCTATAGGATTCAAGTCAGGTAGTCAGGTGACTGTGATGGCCACTGTAGAATCTTCCAGGACTTCTTCTGCAACCAAGCCTTGGAATTTGAGGTATGCTTGGGATTATTGTCCTGTTGGAAGCTCCAATGCTTCCGCTTCCTCACTGACGGCATGCATATTCTCATAGGATTTCCTGATACTTCAATGAATCCATCTTGCCTTCCACACGCTGGAGGTTTCCAGTGCCAGAGGATGCAAAGCAGCCCCAGAGCATCACACGAGCGCCACCATGCTGAACTGTAGACAGTGTTCTTTTCAGCATATGCTTCATTCTTTTTCATCCAGACATACCGCTGATCCATAGGGCCGAAAAGATCCTATTTTATTTCATCGCTCCACAGAACAGAATCCCACAACTTCTTTGGCTTATTTATATGATTTTGAGCACTTTTCTTGGGATTTTGGTCAGTAGTGGTGTACATCTTGGAGTTCTGGCATGGAAACCGTATGCGTTGTACGCACCTTACTGTATAAGCTGAAACCTCAGTGCCTGTTGCCACCAAGTCTTCCTGCAGGTCTTTTGCAGTCACTCGAGGGTTTTTCTGAACCTGCCTTCTGAGAAATCTGGTTGCAGCCGTTGATAGCTTCCTTTTTATGATAGTTCCAGGTTTCCAGGTAGTGTAACCACTGTTCCTTTAACTTTGAACTTGCAAACTATGCTCCCAACAGTGTCTCTAGGAGCATTTAATGATTTGCCTATTTCTAACATGCAGTCAAACATCACACTCAACAACCTAGCCAGTTCAGATTTTTTATGTGTTATAGCTCAAGCACACCTGGTGCAACTAATGAATTTCTCCTCTGGCCAATGAACGAACACGGTGTGATTATGATTCAGGCTGCATCAGAATTCAGATTGGGATAGGTAGCATTAAAATATTCATCCAGTTACTTTTGCTTGAAGAGCTATTCATCATGCCAGTATGGAGACGAAGCTGGCCAATTGGGTCTGTGCAGAGGACCTGTCTGTTTTTTGTGGTCTCTGCTGAGGATCTGTGCCGATGGCTGTCATGTCGACGAGGCCTACGATTACATATAGTGCCATGTAATCTGAAATGAATAATCGATGACAATGATTTTTACAAAGAGCCCTTCTTTTTCTTTCTGCAGGATGTGTTTTTAATTTGCTTCTCACTGGTGAGCCCTGCTTCCTTTGAGAATGTAAGAGCAAAGGTAAGGATCCACCTAAGAATACGAACTATTTTCAAAGACATCCCTTAACGAGATCTTGTGTTAACCAAATTTCTTTTTGTAGTGGTACCCTGAGGTCCGCCATCACTGTCCAAACACCCCAATCATACTTGTGGGCACTAAACTTGATCTGCGGGATGACAAAGACACGATTGAACGACTGCGGGATAAAAAACTAGCTCCAATCACTTACCCGCAAGGACTTGCCATGGCTAGAGAAATTGGTAAGAACGATTTCCTGGGTATAAAAAAAAGAAAATCTCCTTGAACTTTTTAACGGTGCTATAATGATGTTTCACTATTGCCTTGGGGCTTTGTATCATGTATAGTTGGCTCATTGGATTCTTTGGCTTTGTAGGTGCTGTGAAGTATCTGGAGTGCTCTGCTCTTACTCAGCGGGGTTTAAAAACTGTATTTGATGAGGCCATCCGCGCTGTTTTGTGCCCTCCGCCTGTAAAGAAGAGGGGCAAGAAGTGTACTGTATTTTGAGGAACACCACAACTAATTCCTTCACTGATATGCCATGTAAACAGCGGTTTCTTCCTCTTCAGCTCTGCTGTTATGAACAGATAAATCCAACTTGTGAGGTGATGAACTGCAGACATATATTTCCATGGTATATCTGATGTAACAGATATTTCAACATGCCAAATTTGGTCTGTTATTATTAAACTTTGCCTTAAATTGTTGGTTTAAAACAAAAATATGTTGGAAGAGAATGACATAAGGCCATGGCATGTCTATCAGAATTAATTTTTAGTTACTAAAGAACAAGCATTGCTAACTAAAGTTCTTTGTCCTGTTGCAACAAATGTTAAATTTTTCCGAGCTTTTTTCGTGTGGAAATTGTGGCTATTCATATTTTATCTGCAGGTACTTTTCCCGTGTGGGATCTGTGAATGTGTCAGAAGATATTGTGAATAGCGTTTGCAAGTTAAATGTGTGGCCATAGTCAGTACTCTCACTTGAGGGGTGACGGTAAATACATTCTTTTTTAAGTATTTTACTTTCAGCTTGTATTGCCTGTTAAACATTTCATACTGTACCTGTGTTTTACTGTGAATGTACTGTATGTGATGATTTATTAAACAATGATAGAAATAATACACACTGAAATATTTGTTTGCTTATAAAATACTGTTAATAAAATTAATACTATATAAAATAAACTGTACTCAGAATTGGCTGTAATGTTTATTGGACTACACACTGCAACTTGCAATGGAAATCATATTGTGTAGGCTGTACTTCGTGTTTAAAAGTCATTGTTGTGCCTTATATTTTTTGCTAAACATTTTCCTATATGCGTTGATGTTTGAAACATGATGAAATGTCCCATTTCTGATTTTTGTGCAGGGCTAACATGTCAAATTGTTTTAACACTTGTAAGTGTCCAAATATTTATTTGAAATGTTATTTTACCTCCAAATTATTAATATTTAAATTTCAAGATAAAAATGTGTCTATGTGTCTGTGTCTATGCTATTCGAACATTTATGTTTTGTTAGTATACATTAGCATTAGGCATTTTTGTTTTTATTGAACTAATGACTTAAAATTAAACCACTGGCACATACATGATCAGTTCTTGCCATAAAATAAACCAGTATGAGTGTGACATCATTTTGAAGGGATGGTTGTGGCCATGGTCTTTTATTCATTTGATAAGAAACTGTGTAACAAGCGGGATAATGTACAGCCAACCGGTCATTATATGAAAATAAACCCCCATAGGGGAATATAAGAAACTCGATAATGATCGGCTGATTGTTCAATATCCCTTACATAACCAGGCATAACCAACACTTAAACTAAGGTGACCAGGTTTCTGAAAAAGAAACTGGGGACATTTCCTAGTTCAGTGGTCAAAATATAATTTATGTCTCACTTGTTATTATATATTAATTAAAAAATACAAAAATAAATACATTTTTGAATGATTTAGTTTTTTTAATTGTTAATTCAACTTACTATTATTATGTGGGTTTAATACAATTCACCAAAAACCAATCACAAATAGTAAATAGTAACCATGGCAAATTCAAACTCAAAGAGATCATAACAGTGTTATAACAAAATTATGACTTTACAAAAACACATTACAAATATAAAACAAAATAAATATGGCAACTTATAATTTAAACTGTATTTACCAACATTATTATTTTAAACATCTAATTGTATTTAATATATTCATTTTCACCAACTGAATATCGAGGGCTTGGAGCCAGAGGGGCGTAAGTGGCATTTTGGGCGAATATGAGTTCTTGATATCAAAATAAAGGTCTCGATGAGCTCTATTCAATGGTGCCAAAAAAACTATCTGAGATCAAACTGTATTGAATGAAGCAACAAAACAATAAAGACCTAACACAAAAGTGTGAGTCATGTTTGGAGCCAGAAGGGCATAAGTCCACTTACGCCCTTCTGGCTCTGAAAAATACATGTAGGACCCAGATTTTTGTTCAGAGCTTTATCAAGCGACAAGAATACTTTTTGTGCGCTATTCATTCAACTATTAATTTCCATCTCTGTGGGCCTCGAGTGAGTTCACGTAGGGTAACAGCGCAGCGCTTCTGTGTTGTACGTCACACGTACGCTCACTATTGGCCGACGCTGGTCGTGTGTGTGTGTGTGACGTACAACACAGAAGCGCTTCGCTGTTACACTACGTGAACTCACTCGAGGCCCACAGAGAAGGAAATGAATAGTTGAATAAAGTCGTTATTTTTGTGTGTTTTTTGCGCACAAAAAGTATTCTCGTCGCTTGATAAACTTAAAGGGATAGTTCACCCAAAAATGAAACTTCTGTCAGTAATTACTCTCCCTCATGTTGTTCCAACCCCGTAAGACCTTCATTCATCTTCGGAACACGAATTAAGATATTTTTGATGAAATCTGAGAGCTGGATCACTCCTCCATAGTAGGGGTGGGCGATACTGAAAATTTCGATATCGATCCGATACCAAGTAAATACAGGGCCAGTATCGCCGATATCGATACCAATACTTTTCATTTTAAAAGCAAGCACTTGAACTTGTATGAACTTTAATGCATCATTAATATGCTAAATCTGAATACGTTTTCAAGACTACTAAATATTTTGTGATTTGTGCTCTCAACTCACCTGTAATTAGTCAGTGACTTTTACAAAACTACCCTAATTATAGTAAATGTACTATTGTACACTAGCCTACTGTTCAAAAGTTTGGGGTCTGTAAGATTTTTAATTCTCTTCTGCATTTATTTAATAAAAAATACATACATAGGCTATCTGTTTTCTTTGCCATAGTAAACTGTAATTTATTCATGTGATCAAAGCTGAATTTTCGGCATCATTACTCCAGTCATGATGATAATTAATTTTAATATGCTGATTTGCTGCTCAGGAAACATTTCATATTATTATCAATGTTGAAAACAGTTTCATATTTTTGTGGAAACCATGATGCATTTTATGCAGAATTATTTTATGAACAAAGTTGAAAGAACAGCATTTATATGAAGTATATATTTTTTTTTAACAGTGTAAAACCCTTTGATCAATTTAATGCATCGATCCTTGTTGAATAAAAATATTAATTTAATTAAAAAAATCTTACTGACGTCAACATTTTGAACCGTTATGTACACTTGTGGTTTGTTTATTGCGAAATAACTCCCGATTGTTTCTCTGTCATCTAAGCAAGGCTTCGTTTCCCAAACGCACTGGGCCTGTGAGCTCAGTGAAGCACCAGCAGCGAACGCTCTCTGTGATTGATTGGTTTCGTTTTGTATACAGATGACTAGGAGAAAAAATTCTATCCTACACAATTACCCACTAACATTTGCTTATTTTTCCACTTTGAAGCTTATTTTACGCACTGAATTGCGTGCTAAATTAATAAAAAT
This sequence comes from Gila orcuttii, assembly GCA_026230005.1. Taxonomy (NCBI): domain Eukaryota; kingdom Metazoa; phylum Chordata; class Actinopteri; order Cypriniformes; family Leuciscidae; genus Gila; species Gila orcuttii. The sequence continues at coordinate 37,481,457 of JAPDVR010000003.1, read as the reverse complement.
TACTGGTAAAAAAAAAACACATTTGGATCGATATTTTTATGTGAGGATCGAAGTATCGATACTTCAGGATCGATCCGCCCACCTCTACTCCATAGGCTTCTTCAGGGGTTGAAACTTGCCAGCCCCGAAAAGTCATTAAAGACATCGTTAAAATAGTCCAAGTGACTACAGTGGCTCAATCTTAAGTTTATCAAGCGACAAGAATACTTTTTGTGGGCAAAACCCCCCCAAAAACAACAACTTTATTTCAACTATCCATTTCCTTCTCTGTGGGCCTCGAGTGAGTTCACTAGTGTAACAGCGCAGCGCTTCTGTTGTTGTACGTCACACGCATCACACACATGACCAGTGTTGGCAAATAGTGAGCGTACGTGTGACGTAGCTCTACGCTATCACACTACGCTAACTGACTAGAGGCCCACCGAGAAGGAAATGAATAGTTGAAATAAAGTCGTTATTTTTGTTTGTTTTTGCCCACAAAAAGTATTCTCGTCGCTTGATAAACTTAAGATTGAGCCACTGTAGTCACTTGGACTATTTTAACGATGTCTCTAATGACTTTTCGGGGCTGGCAAGTTTCAATCCCTGAAGAAGCCTATGGAGGAGTGATCCAGCTCTCAGATTTCATCAAAAATATCTTAATTTGTGTTCCGAAGATGAACGAAAGTCTTACGGGGAAATTAATTGTTCAAGTGTTATTCAAGTGTTAATTATTCAATCAATTCCCCTTTTGACCAATTATTTTATGCATTGTTCAGCAGATACGCCCAATATGTCCATAGAAGTCTTGGAAATGTTTGGTGCAAAAAAGGCGTATCTGATGTTTTTGCTATATATATATTTTTATTTTAAAATGTTTTAGAACATGTTCATTGTGTTAATATGCCATACGTTGTTTACTTAAATACTCATTCATGTAAGTATGCCTATGGTTGCAATGTTTGTGGTTTAAGGTTAATAATACAGGTGATTGAAGTGTGGTCAAAATTTTGTTTTGTCTCTCCTGTAAAGTTTGTCAAAAGCCACTTACGCCCCTCTGGCTCCAAGCCCTTGATATAGGCTACAGTTTACAGTAACGATTTCTTTACATTTTTTATTTAAAAAAATGTTTTATGTTTGCTTTTGGGGGCTATGTTGTTCGGGTTGTATAAACCAGCCAATCATGTTGGAATGTGTAAATATGTTTTTTATCCTGTATTAATATTTCAAATCAAGACTCAATGTAGTGACGTCTCCGCGCTGCAAGACGTCGACCACGCGCACTCTCATGCCCCGGATGTGTTTGTGTGCTCTGTTTCTGCAGAGGAGGAGGAGATGCCACTACCCGTGCAGGTCTTTAACTTTCAGGTAAATCAGCGCCTTTAAATGCTTTATCGTCATCTTCCACACCACTAGAGCGGGTAGAAGAAGCATACCAAGTTGAAGTACCTATGTTTACAGTGTTAATTCTTCACCTCTCGCAGCCGTTGTAAGCGGTTAGCTCGTCTAGCATGAGCTCGTAAGTCAGAGCGGCCCTCAGGATGCGACAGGCACTTCTCAAGTTTAGCGGCAGCGCGCGACTATCCGCCCGAGGACCTTGATCAATGTAGTTTCGACAATGAATACAACCAACAGAGCTGTTTTGGTTTACACCCGAAGCGGTCCAGTTGGTTTTCTCGTGGTTGTTTGTGAAACACTTGGGTAGAAACTTTCTTTAACCGGCTAAGTGTACTTAGCTAGCTATCTCGTTAGCAAGCAGTCTGTTGTATCAATTAGCCAGTGTGCTTGAAATTCAGGCTGTCTCTCAAAACATAGTGTGCTGGCTGCCTTGAAAGTATTTAAGTCATCGTTCAGATGTTCCACACTTACATATGGTGCTGTAAAATACTGTCTAGGTAGGCAGCACACTAGGTTTTGAGACAGTCTCCATCATTTGCTTGCAGAGATGAATATAGAACATTGAATATTCCAACCACATAATCAAAATGGTTAAAAACTGTGGAGCTGCTCACAATTTGAATGACATTATCATTTTAGAAACACTAGACACATTCAGCTGCATTAGATTGTCGTTAAAAAACAGTGCATTATAATGTAGTTGATCAAGAATGACAGACCAGGTCTCATTAGGACCAATTATGCATTATGTAATCTTAAAAATGTTGGGTGTAGTAAAGTGCATGTGGTGAATGATGTAACCGCTTATTCGAGATGGGAGAATAATGGTATTTTGAAGAATCAGTCGTTGAAGCCCTAATGAAATTGAATAGAAAGATGAATTTTTAGGGAACGTTTCCCCCTCAAAGTTTTTTTTGTTACAATCATGCATATGGTAACAAGTATTAAAATGTTGCGCATATGAAGCCAGTTTTTACAAATGTAATCGTTGCTGCCACTTCTTTGATCTAATGACTTTACACCCTCGCTTCTAGAGTGCAAACACTGTCCGATTTGGTTGGTTTATATTTTTGTATTAATTTCAACAACTTTGACTTGTTTTTGTCTCGAGGCTGCTGCCGGCCCAGTGTGATTTTATAAGCATGCACCTTCTTGCAGGAGAGTTTACAGTCAGAACGGAGAGATGCTGCAGAGCAGGTTCAGGGCAGGGTCAGGCAAAGCTTGTATTTGCCAGTCAGATCAGCCTCATCCTCATGGGAAGAGCTGAACTACTTCTGTCAAAGAAGCGTTTCTGACCCGTTCATGGAATTTCACACACGATTCAGTGTGTACAGCTCGAGCTCCTCATCATATTCTCTGGAGGTAACCACACAACGTAGGCAGACAGGATGAAGCCATCTGAAAGCCTGGGAGCTAACACTCATTGTTGTGATATTATGTTTTTGTTTCCACACAAGATTAGTTTGGTGGTAAGGGCGAAATGTTCCTCAGATCTTCATATATTTCACATGCTCGATAAGACTTTTTGTTTATGTCACTTGAAAACATTTATCCAGTGCGGTGTGTTAAACGTAATGCTTTCTGTATTCCCAGGGGTCTGTAGAGCCCATGCAGATAGATGCTGACCCTCAGGAAGACCAGCAGAATGCGCCTGACACCAACTATGTTGTGGAAAACCCGACTTTGGTATGTTGAGTTTTTATGATTGACCGACTTTTGTATCATTTGAGGATCATTTGAAGTGTTTAATGGTCCAATTGTACACAATACAATTGTGTATTTGCTTCCATAAGTTGTTTGCTTTTCTAAAGCATTATCCTTATTTTTAAATTATTTTTAACAAAATATCCTTCAGAATCTAAGTTCTTTTGGTGTTTTGATCTTTGATCTTCTTTTGGTCTTTTGGTAGAAATGCACTGATATAGAAATTCTATAATATTTTGTATTAAAAATAAAAACACACTTCAGGATTTAGGCATCACAGCATTATAATTTAAAATACAAAATATTTTAATTTTGAGATTTGCTAAAGATTACATTTGACATTATTACTTTTATCAAACATTTACTTAACCTCAGTGTTATCTTAGTGTTATTTATTATATACTATTATAGTAATTATAAATAGTTTAAATATGCTTTTATTAATTTTTGTTTAATATGTGCTTTTGCCATTTTTTTAATATTTATTGTTTTTAATTATTTTACATTTTTCTTTCATTTGTTTTTTTTAAGCTAATATATGGTGTCAATATAGTTTGCATCCCTACTTTTTTGTGACTTTTTTTTCTTCTGTGCAGGATCTTGAGCAGTATGCTTCCAGCTACAGTGGACTGATGAGGATCGAGAGGCTGCAGTTTATTGCAGACCACTGCCCCCAGCTACGAGTGGAAGCACTAAAGATGGCCCTGTCCTTTGTCCAAAGAACCTTTAATGTTGATGTCTATGAAGAAATCCATCGCAAACTCACCGAAGCCACCAGGCAATTCCAGTTCCATTTCTAACATAGGATGCATGGCTTTGACTAAGTTTGTACTTAAAATATTTGTCAATCACAGGGACGTGCAAGGTGTCCCTGATGCAGTACCGGAGGGAGCAGTTGAACCCCCTCCTCTCGACACAGCCTGGGCAGAATCCACCAGGAAAAAAGCCCTACTCAAACTGGAGAAGCTGGATACCGACCTTAAGAACTACAAGGGAAACTCCATCAAAGAAAGCATAAGGCAAGGCCAGACTTATTGTTTCTCTCTTTTTGGTATTAGGGGCTTTCGCACCAGAAGAACCTTCCTAGAACTATTGGCAGAAGTACCCGGATTTTGGCGTGTTCGCAGGGTCTAAACCAGCACTATAGGAACTATTTGTGATGTTAGTGTACGCTGATTGGCCGAACGCACATGAAACATCAGCACCCGCCATTTTAAAAAGGCTGTGTAAACACACAGATTATAGCCTGTATATTTACTCCAGGAACTACTCTACGCACATGGAAAACATTGATAGATGGACCTCTTAACCTTTACGCGGAGGAGAAAATCCAACGCAACTTTGAGGGGACCAACCGAAACATGATCATGTATTTCTGCTCAGCTAGCAACACTGGACATCAACCACACGGCAAAAGCTACTATTTTTTCATTACTGTCTATTTATAGTATTTTTATCTAATAATGTATTAGACAGTACTGTTAGACAGATCGTAAACTAATGAACACGGAGAATGTGAGTACTGGCGTTCTCAGCTCCGTCAAATTAAAAGTCACTTCAGAGTTCCTAGTGGCGGAATGCAACCAGGAAAACGTTCCTAGGGGAACCATTAGTTCTCGGGGAACCATCCTAGAACTACCCGGTGCGAAAGCCCCTATTGACTGTGATTCTGTTCCGTGGCTATTTTACATCTGAATATCTCTTGCTTGTGTTCAGGAGGGGTCATGATGACCTTGGAGATCACTATCTTGACTGTGGTGACCTCAGCAATGCCTTGAAATGCTACTCCCGAGCCAGAGACTACTGCACTAGCGCCAAGCATGTCATCAACATGTGTCTTAATGTAATCAAGGTATGGACGTATTGTCCTCCCTGACCATCAACTGGTGTGTTTAATGATACACACAGGGCCTAAAACTAACTTTTTGCCACACCTGCCAGTGGTTGATGACTTATAAAAATTTACTGCCCATACATATTTTTTACCGACCATGAAACTGTTTTTGCAAAAACAGGCAGTAATGACACCAACATTTTAGATAACAGTGAAAATTCACAATATTATATTCCAATTTCGATACCACAGCTAAAACTACTTGCCTAACTAATATAAATTTAAAACATTATTAAAGACAAGTAAACAGTCAGTAAAAACCATAACAAATAATCAAATTACAAGCAATAGCACAAATAAATACAGAAGAACAAAGATACAAATGAAATTAACAGTGCTTTTCAGGTTTTTCAGGTAGGTCTAACAGTAGTATAGAAATTGAGCAAAGTAATAACACTGCACAGTAGTCACTGTATACATTTAATATAGATTAATCCTTAAAGTTACAAAAGTTATTCAGTCAAGAGCAGTTAGGGATTTTTTTGCCTTGTCTTTTAAGTCAAGTCACCTTTGTAAAGCTTTATACAATACAGATTGTTTCAAAGCATATTTGGCTGTTATTCAGCTGAAGTCAGTTCAGTGTTGATTCAGTTCTGTTGTAAAGATCATCAATTATTCAATTAGTTCATTTCATCTATAAAGCAGTCATCGTTCATCTCAGTTCTCATATAACAGAGTCAGTCAGATCAATAATATTGTTGAATATTAAGTGTCCCCAACTAAGCAACCCAGAGGCGACAGTGGCAAGGAACCCAAACTCCATCAGGTAACAGAATGGAGAAAAAAAACCTAGGAAGAAACTTGGCACAGTCTGGGGGGGTGATGGTGTGATTGTGATTCAGGCTGTTCACAATATTCACAAGTCAGAATTCAGATCAGAATCGGTAGCATTCAAATATTCATCCAGTTCCTTTTTGCTTGAAGATCGTATTCATCACGCCAGTATGGAGACGAAGCTGGCCATAGGGTCTGTGCAGAGGACCTGTCTGGTTCTTGTGGTCTTTGCTGAGGATCTGTGCTGATGGCTGTCGTGTCAACAGGTCCTTCACAGGGGATTGTCTAGTAGACACGGTCTCTGCTGACATTCAGGGCTGCGTTGTGGTCGTGTCTAGATGCAGGTCCATCATCTGATCTGGAGATGGACCGGATCCGGCTGATTACGGTAACCTCAGGATAAGGAAGAGACAGACAGACTAATATTAGCGTAGATGCCATTCTTCTTACGGTGTAACAAGTACATCGGGTGTTATAGGTCTGGTTGACCTAATTTATGCAGCCTAACGATCATTTAACTGATTTGAATGATAGAAATTGATAATGTGTTATGTGTATGCCTGGTTAAAGAAATGGGTTTTTACTAGTCTAGATTTAAACTGACAGAGTGTCTGCTTCCTGAACAAGGCTAAGAAGACTGTTGCAGAGTTTTGGTGCTAAATAGGAGAAGGATCTACTGCCAGCAGTCAATTTTGATATTCTATGTATTATCAACTGGACAGAATTTTGAGATCACAATAGACGTGAAGGACTATGATGCGTTAAGAGCTCGCTCAAGTACTGGGGAGCTAAACCTTTTAGTGCTTTGTAAGTAATTACCAAGATTTTAAAATGTATGTGATGTTTAATAGGGAGCCAATGCAGTGTTGAGAGGGTTAATATGGTCATACTTCTGGTTCTAGTAAGAATTCTAGCTTCTGCATTTGTGGACCAGCTGGACTTTGTTTATTGAGCGTGCAAGTCAACCACCCAGTAGAGAATTATAGTAATCTAGCCTTGAGGTCATGAATGCATGAACTAACTTTTCTGCATTTGTAATTGAGAGCATATGTCGTAGTTTAGATATATTTTTAAGATGGAAAAATGCTGTTTTACAGATGTTAGAAATGTGGCTATTGAATGAAATATTGGCATCAAAGAGCACACCCAGATTCCTAACTGACAATGAAGACTTGACAGAGAGCAGCCATCAAGTGTTAGACAGTATTCTTGGTTAAATTGAAATCTCTCTCTTTTCAGAATTAAGTAGGAAATTACTAGTCATCCAATTTTTTATATCAACTATGCATTCCATTAATTTTATGAATTGGTATGTTTTGTCAGGGCACAAATAAATATAGAGCTGAGTATCATCAGTGTAACAGTGAAAACGAATGGCATGCTTCATAATGATGTCTCCTAAGGGTAGCATGTATAGGGTAAAAAAAAAGAAAAAAGCAACGGTCCTAGTACTGAGCCTTGCGTTACTCTATACTGAACTTGTGATCAATATGATACCTATTCATTTACTGATACAAATTGGTAATGTTCAGATTAGTATGATTTGAACAATGCCAATGCAGTTCCACTAATGTCAACGTAAGTTTTCGAGTCTATTCAAAAGAATCTTGTGGTTGATAGTATCAAATGCTAGCCTAGAAATCTAGACGCACCCTAGCGGCAGCAAAAATTATTTTGCAGCAAAGTGTGGTCTAGCGACTCTCCGTCGGCATTCGAGCTGGAAAAACCAAACTCTGGTCAGGCCAATCACATCGTGTATAGAGTTGGTGGGTGGGCTTAACATAATGACGGCAGAGTTGTGACGGTTCCGCGTGATTTCCGTAGGTGATTTCCCTGCTACTTGAAAACAAAGAAGATGCTGCTGGCAAACAGCGGTCTTTTGAATCGGCTTTGGCCGCGAAGAGTTAAGAGAACGTCACTTAAGTCATTCTTAATAAAGGAAGATGTGTTCAGAGTTTTGACGACCGGATACGGCAAAAGTTTAATATATCAACTAGGTCCGCTGGTGGAAAAACGCATGGGACTCACTCAGCCACAGTCGTTCGTTGCTCTGGTTGGTTGTAGCGCTGTCCTATTGGGTGCAGAGGGAATTTGAAAGACAACCGTTTATCCCGCCCCTCGAATTGAGGTATGCCAATTGTGAGTTCCCAGACCTAACATCTTGATGTAGGTCTGGCTTGCCAGGCTAATCAAATGCAGCACTAAGATCCAGTTACACTAATAGAGAGATAAATCCACATTCAGATGAGAGCAGTCTCAGTAATAAAAACTACTCCTGAAATGTCTAGGCGGCAGCAGAAATTGAAGGGTTAGTTAGAGAAAGGAGACAGCTGAGGAAGCAATGGAAAATAGCAGAACAAAGTCAGAAGGAGGGAATCAATCTCTTACAAAGGGCCATAAAAGATAAGCTTGCAACATTACACATAGCTGAGCACCTACGGAAACGCTACAAAAAGGAGCGTGCGAGGGCTAATTTTTATAAAGACCCATTCAAATTCGTAAAGAAGTTATTCACCAGTGAGAAGAATGGCACTTTAAAAGCATCTAGGGTTGAGCTAGAGAGATATTTGGAGGAAATGCATACAGATGAAAAAAGGCATGAGCCTATGTCAATTCCATCAGACATCCCACCTATCAATCCACCAGAATACCAAATGGAGGTCTGTGCACCTAAGTGGAAAGAGGTAGAGCAGGCTGTGAGAAAGGCAAGGGCTTCATCATCTCCAGGGCCTAATGGAGTTCCGTACAGAGTGTACATGAGTGCTTCAGGAGTTCTACGAATTCTGTGGAAATTGATAAAAGTGGCATGGGAAAAGCAGGTTGTACCTAGAGCATGGCGCCGAGTAGGTGGGGTCTTTATACCTAATGAAAAAAATGCTACAAGCATCAGTCAGTTTCGTCCTATTTCACTATTAAACGTTGAAGGTAAGATTTTCTTCAGCATTATTGCTCAGAGATTGTCAACCTACCTATTAAAGAATGGCTTCATTGACACTTCAGTTCAAAAAGCAGGCATTCCAGGGTTCTCGGGATGCTTAGAACACATCAATGTTATCTGGCAACGAATTCAATCAGCTAAAAAGGAGAGGAAGGAGCTCCATGTGACATTCCTGGATTTGGCTAATGCATATGGTTCAGTGCCACATGAGCTTCTTTGGGCAGCATTTGATTTTTTGTGATGGGTACCGATGTCGATAACAAATTTAGTGAGAGCCTATTTTGGAGATTTGCAATTTAGTTTCTCAACTCCAGAATTCAGCACTACATGGCAATGTTTAGAGGTTGGAATAATGGCAGGATGCACCATTTCTCCACTGGAAGTAATCATTAGGGCATCAAAATGGGTAGTAGGAGGAGAGTGCTTGGCTTCTGGGATGCGACTACCACCAGTCAGAGCATACATAGATGACATGAAACCATGACTACAACAGTAGCCTGCATTAATCGGTTATTGGGTAAGTTAACCGATAACATTGAATGGGAACGAATGCAATTTAAGCCCTCTAAATCAAGGAGCATCTCGATAATTAAAGGCAAGGTAGTAGATAAAACATTCTTTATTAATGGTGAGGTAATACCAACAGTTTCTGAGAAGCCAGTGAATAGTCTTGGGAGATGGTACTATGGGGATCTAAAGGACACAGTTCGAGTGGGAGAAGTTAGATGACAAGCAGTGGAAGGCTTGAAGAGCATAAACAGCTGCGCTCTGGTGCTTTCAGTTTGGTATACAGCCGAGGTTGCTGTGGGCACTGACTGTGTACGAGGTTTCTTTGACAACAGTGGATAAGCTGGAAGCGTTAAGTTCATACATCAGGAAATGGTTGGGAGTTCCACGTTGCCTCAGCAGAGTGGGACTTTATAGTAAAGGAATATTGCAGCTGCCAGTCTCTGTTTTAACCGAGGAGTTTAAGTGCGCCAAGGTCAGACTGGAAATGACCTTAGTAGAGTCACGCGACAAATGTGTAAGGGAGGCAGCACCTGTGTTAAAAACTGGTAGAAAGTGGTCAGCAAAGAAATCTGTGGAAGAGGCAAAGGTTGCCCTTCAAATTGGTGATATCGTTGGACAGGTACAGCATGGAAGAGCGGGTTTTAGGCTCAGTTTAGCTCCTCCTAAATGGCAAAAGGCAGCCCCAGCTCAAAGGAGATAGCTGGTAGTCAACGAGGTGCGAAAGCAGGAGGAGAGGATGAGGTGTATAAAGGCCATTTCCCAGGCCAAGCAGGGAGAGTGGATGAGATGGGATAGTGTGGAACAACGCAAGACCTTTGGTTTGGGCTGGCAAGACCTTTGGTCAATGGAAGAGAGTAGAATCAGTTTCCTTATCAGGTCAACATATGATGTTCTCCCATCACCACAGAACCTAAACCTCTGGGTAGGAGAGGATCCCTCTTGTCCTTTGTGTTCATCACCTGCCACATTAAGGCACATTTTGACAGGATGTAAGGTGGCTCTTAGCCAAGGTCGGTTTACTTGGCGCCATGACCAAGTACTCTGATGTTTGGCTTTAGCATTGGAAGATAAGCGTAACATGACCAATAAGTTGCCACCTGTTCTAGCAAAACATTACACACAGAAGACAATATTCCTCCGCCCAGGCGAGCAACTACCAAGAAAAGGTGTTAAACCCAATTCTCGCCCAGGACAACTGGAAACTGCTAGGGACTGGAAAATGCTGGCTGATCGTGATCAACGGCTTATTTTTCCACCTGAGATTGCCACCACTAACCTCCGACCAGATATTGTTTTGTGGTCTGGATCAGCACGCATTGTTCTACTGATAGAGTTAACAGTGCCATGGGAGGATGCTGTAGATGAGGCATATGAGAGGAAGAAACTGCGGTATGCTCAGCTGGCCACTGAAGCAGAACAGCGAGAATGGAGAGTCTGGGTTTATCCAGTGGAAGTGGGTTGTCGAGGATTTGTGGCACACTCTACAACCCGGTTCCTCAGAGACGTCGGATTCAGTGGCCAAGAGTTGCGTCGCATAGTAAAGAACTTATCTGAAGCAGCAGAGAGGAGCAGCAACTGGCTGAGGCCGAGACGGAAAGATTCTGGCTGGCTGTGTACAGGCCGTCACGCTACGGTTTCGAAGAATTCTTGAAAAACTTGAAGAGTCTGTTGGTTTATTTGTATAGTATGCATAGTAATATTATGTTCCTGTATATTTTGCGTGAATGAGGATTGGTGTTTGGACAGATATTGTGTTTTGCGGTAGTATGCCATACGGAACCGTTGCCACTGAACCTGCTTTAATGACGGCAGTGGGGCTCGACAGCCTTAGTCAAACGGGTTGGCGCATATGGTCGGGTTGTGGAGAGATTGTGGTTAGGTCACATGTGAACTACGAGGAAGGAGAAACCTCAGCAGCAGGAGGGATGTAAAGGTCAGTAAGCTGGGCTGAGTTGAGTGGGGGACAGAGGGGGGTGACTCTGGGACGCCAGATGCCTCACTGTGTCGAGCCCTCTTGAGGTGTCGTGGGCTAGTCGACGAAACACTGAGGACGGAAGGTGCCCACTTGAAGACCCTAGAGATGTCCCCTACTCAGCTCAATCCAGACGGTTGTCATGCTGATCCACTGTGGATCTGTGGCACTGTCGCACTGTGGTTGCAGCCGTTGTGTGTGCTGACGCGCAAATACACTGCAGCTATTAACACCAGACAGAAGGAGATTCACATCACCATATGGAAAGAAGCGTGAATTAATGGAGAAGCATAGGTTACTGTAAAGCTACGTCTTAGTTGGTGCTTATCTTGGCGAAAGCCGAGTACAAATCAGCATGAAGTTTTAACATTACTCTCGTGTAATGGAAATCATAATTTAAATCCTGACTGGAAATCCTTGTAGATACCATTTCTGTCTAAAGAGTAACATAGTTGTGAGGATACTTCCTTTTCCAGTATTTTTTACAGAAATGGTAGATTCGAGATCGGTCTGTAATTAACTAATTCTCTAGGATCAAGTACGTATCCTAATGACAATGATGAATTAATAATATTAATAAGAGGATCGATGACTTCTGGAAGTATCTCTTTTAGTAGCTTAGGGTATAGGGTCTAACATGCATGTTGTTTTTGATGATTTCACAAGTTTAGACCATTCTTTCTCTACTATTGCAAAGAATTAACAAAACTGTTCCTCAGGGGGCTTATAGCACAATGTCTGATGTGATAGTGTAGTAAACGGTTGCTTGGTTATAATTTTCTCTAATAGCATTAATCTTGCAAGTAAAGAAATTCATAAAGTCATTACTGTTGTGCTGTTTGGAAACATCTGAAGTTGAAGCTTTATTTCTCCTTAATTTAGCTACTGTATCAAATAAATACCTAGGGTTTTGTTTGTTCTCTTTTAAGAGAGTTGAAACGTAAGCAGATCTAGCAGTTTTTAAGGCTTTTCTGTATGTAATAACACTTTAATCCACGAAATACCTCTAGTTTTGTTTTCTTTCAGCTGCTGGTATGCTAAGGAGTAGAAACTGATCAGGAAGATTATTTATAAAGCAATCTTTAGTTGTAGAAGTGATAAGTATACCATATTTCTAATGGAGCTGGTTTTGCATCCTTGGCTAAATGGAGTATACATGAGACTAGATAATGATCTGAGATGTCATCGTTCTGCTGCAGAATTTCAACGCCATCAACATCGATTCAATGTGACAGTATTAGATCTTAAGTATGATTTATGACAATTAGTGGGTCCTGACATATGTTGTCTATCTCCAATCGAGTTTAGAAAGTCTGTAAATACCATTCCCAATGCAACTTTTTTTTTATCTACATGTATATTCAAATAAAAACAATTAAGATTTTGTCTGCAGCCAGAGCTAATTACGATTGAAAATCAGCAAATTTTTTTGATAAAGTCTGTATGGTGTCCTGGTGGCCTGTATACAGTAGCCAGTACAAATGTCAAACAGGATTTATCACTTACACTAGATAACGCTACATAAAGCACCATCACTTCAAAATAATTATACTTGAAACTAGACCTCTGAGTAATACTGGAAATATTACTATAAATTACAGCAACACCTCCCCCTTTGCCTTTCAGACATGTTTATAACAGTAATATTGGAGGGTAGACTCATTTAAAGTAATGTAATCGTCTAGTTTTAGCCAGGTTTCTCTCAAACACAGCACATGTAGGTTATGATCTGTGATCATATCATTTACAAAAAGTGCTTTTGTAGAAAGGACATTAAAAACACAGACAGCAGAAGGAATATTAGGCTGCTGTCACTTTAAGAGCTAATGCACTGATCCAATATACTGATACTGTCCAACATGTGTTGTCTTTTTCTACTGTTTACATTTACTCAAGCCATAACTGACTGTTTACTAGGATGCTCAAGGAGACTGGCGTTTTTTTTTTTTTTTTTTTTACAGAATTTTGTGTGAATTTGTCCATTCAAGCACAAGAAGACGTCAAAGCTCAATTAATTATTTGCGCATGTTTGTGCAAAGAACTTTCCACACCGGCGAGAGTAACAAATTGTGCTCCACTTCACGTTGTTGTGCGCTTGAATATTTAAATTAGCAAGGCTTACACTATAGTGATGATGCTGTCCTTTCAACTGTCATGAGCATTATTCACGTTAGTTCACGTTTTAGGCTCTGGATACACATTTATGAAAGGGTATTAAAGTTTTTTATTTTTGCTTAATGCTTTAATGTATAAAATCAAAAAAAATTGCCTGTATATAGCAGAAGTTTCTGTTTCACAGTTGGGAATCTTTTTGGTGCTTATAGCTTGAAAATTCAGGCAATCTCTAACAACTCATCCAAACAACTTATTTTATAGGTTAGCGTTTACCTCCAAAACTGGTCCCATGTACTTAGCTACGTCAGCAAGGCTGAATCCACTCCAGAGATAGCAGAGGTAGGAGCAATCTTCCATCTTCTACTTTACTGACCTGTGCAATAACAATAGAAAATGACTCTTAAATGTTCATTTTTGTTTGTGTCTGCAATCTAGCAACGAGGAGAGAGAGATAGTCAAAACCAATCTGTTCTAACCAAACTAAAATGTGCTGCAGGCAAGTACATTATTTGTATTTCAAGTATATCAAGTGTATTTGTCATTTGACCCATTCTGAATGATAAATTTTGTATGTTTTTAAAATTAATATTTTATGTATCTATGCATGTATGTGTGTATATATATATATATATATATATATATATACATATATATATATATATATATATATATATATATATATATATATATATATATATATATATATAAAATCGTCACTTTTTCAGTTGGTAGTCAATTCCTATGATTTGTCGTGTTAAAAAAACTTTTTGAGCATCTGATTTGATATCATTATCATCATCTCTCTTTTGTCACATTAGGATTAGCAGAACTTGCCTCAAGAAAGTATAAACCGGCTGCCAAGTGCTTCCTGCAAGCCTCCTTTGACCACTGCGACTTCCCTGAGGTTGGTGTCATTCTCAACCCTGTTCTAATGCTACAGCAGATATTTCTAGTAATATTACCAATTGAAGTGAAAATGAATGGATGAGTTTTTTCCTACAATTAGTAATGAGATGCTCTATTTGCTCTTTAGCTGCTTTCCCCCAGTAATGTAGCGGTGTACGGGGGGCTTTGTGCCCTGGCTACATTTGACAGACAGGAACTGCAACGAAATGTCATCTCAAGCAGGTGAACCTTTTGCTTAGCATGTTCATGCTAGGTGCCTTAATGAGAGTTAGATTGTTACTGGTTACATGTGGATAACCCTCACTTGTTTCATTTTACTCTCCTTTTATTTTCTAGCTCCTTTAAATTATTTTTAGAGTTGGAACCCCAAGTCCGTGATATTATCTTCAAATTTTACGAGTCAAAGTATGCATCTTGTCTGAAAATGCTGGATGAAATGAAGGTAAGTTTGACATTGACAATGTGCAATTGCAAGATTTCTATATTTTTTTGTCATTTTAGTTGGGATATTGTGATTCATAAGTGTTGTATCACTGTTTTATAGGATAATCTCCTCCTAGACATGTATCTGGCCCCTCATGTAAGAACACTGTACACACAAATCAGGAACAGAGCCCTCATACAGGTACGTAAATGGATATGAGGTTTCGGTCAATGCATTTGATTTAGATTCTGAACTTGACTTCTGCTTAATCTGATTTTAATGTTTGTTGCTCTTTAATATCTTTAATCAAAGAGCAACAAACATTAAAATCAGATTAAGCAGTTGAAAATTGTTTTGTTTTGTTTTGCTCTACATTTTATCATTTGGTGTCATTTGGTTGTTTTTATTTCTATATATGAAAAAAATAGTTATTGAAAAAACCTTACATTTTCATAAATGTTTGTTTTCAGTTTATTATTGCAATAATAGCTGGAAAACAATGACAGACAGTGGAAACAAAATATTTGTGTATAGTTTACAAAACTGTTTGTGTATCTTTATATAGGTAAAAACCCAACAAAAAAACAACAACTGCAATGTTCAGAATATTACTGAAATTAATTCAAATGTTTAAGTTTGCAGGTCATCCCGGTTTTTGATCCTAGCTTGGCATAGTTATATTGATATGAAATGCAGAATGTGAGTTAAAGTTTAACATGGAATGGTCAGGGTTCCTACTCAGTTTAAAAAAAGTATGTAATTTGATTTGAGTAATTTCCAGGTCTGGAAAAGTATGGAAAAATATTTGTTTCCCCTATTCAGTTTTCTGAAATATAAAATTAAGAATTCTAAAAAGCGAGTCTCTTAAAACTTCACTTAACGTGTGCCACTCAAACCAGCAAATTATATTTTAATTCAAAATGTACTTTCCTGTTTGGTGTATCAAAACAGTATCAAAGTGATGCGTCACAGGTGAATATATGCAGGTTATAAAGTGTTAGTTTTTTTTTTTTCCCCTCTTCGTGTATGCACGTCATCACTGAGAAAACCAATGAAAAGAAAATTGAGAAAATATTTACAGATGATGATTGTTCTATATACCAAATATAATGCTGTATCATTAATGATAAACATGGTCTGAAAAAATCTTCAGAGAGGTTTGGAAGTTTGGGTCTGGAAAAGTATGGAATTTTAAAATGGTAAATTTGTACGAATCCTGATATTTGTTTTGAAAAGTATCAGCATAGTTGCACTTACATGACCTATTGATTAATATTGTCTTTTATTTCCCATGGGCAGTACTTTAGCCCCTATGTGTCAGCAGACATGAACAAAATGGCTGTGGCCTTTAATACCACAGTGGCAGATCTGGAGGATGAACTGACCCAGCTGATCCTGGAGGGCCTGATCAATGCTCGTATCGACTCCCACAGCAAGGCAGGGCTGCGTTCTCTCATTTGTCACCCTGATACTTCCTCTTCTGGAACAACGTTCCCTTTGCCTGTTGCTAATCTAAAATACTTCAAAAAAATTTTTTTATCAATACCTTTTTGCATTGAATGAATTATATTTACTGTCAACATTTCTCTCACTTTGTCATTGAGCTTGATCTTGAATGAAACATGCTATGTTACCTATTTTTGTATCTTAGGGACCGTTATAGAAACAGCCTTTGGTCATTAAAATGCAATACAATTTGACAAATGAGTTGCACCTGTGAATTAAAAAATGTTGTCTCCCTGTTTGTAGATCTTGTATGCCAGGGACGTGGATCAGAGAAGCACAACTTTTGAGAAATCTCTACAGATGGGCAAAGAGTTCCAGAGACGAGCGAAAGCCATGATCCTGCGGGCAGCTGTGCTTCGTAATCAGATACACGTCAAGGTAACAGGGTCCCCAGGGTAATGTGTCCTCGCTCTGCTCTGCTCTTCACCTCACCATCCCCTGTCCATCTCCTTCCCCGTCCCTTCAGCATGAGTGTCTCAGAGCACTTGCGCTCCTCAGTATTTCTAAGGCAGTAAGTGATCTGCGTGAGCTTTGTTGTGGTAAGCGAATGTTAAAGGAATATTCCAGGTTCAATTCAACAGTGCTTTTTGTCCTTTAAACAAATAAAAAAAAATCTGGGTTATAGTGAGGCTCTTACAACTTACCGAAATGAATGGGCCCAGTCCATATAAACGTTAAAATACTTACTTTTTCAAAAGTATGACCACAAGAAGTAGACAGTATGCAATGCATTAAGATGATTTTTAACTTCTCTTTGTGAAATGACACTTCTTTTCAGAAGTTTGGGCTCAGTAAAGAAACAAGTTTTAGGCCCTGTCCACACGGAGACGCGTTTAGCTGTATACGTAAAAAATTTTTATCGGATCAGCGTTTCGTCCAGACGGATCCGGCGTTTTGGGAGACTGAAACCGCTATTTTTTTAAACCGGGTCCCAGGGTGGATAAATCTGAAAACGACACCCTTGCGTTTTCGTGTGTACGGCCAATCCGTATATTTTGTGAAACGATGATGTCATCACCCCACGTGTCGACTAGTCAGACACGCTAAATCAGTAGGCTAACAGCAACAACAACTGTCTGCGACTACTTGCTTGAGTTACTGCTTCAGAAGCTACTGAGCCTCTTTTATTTCTTTATTTATTATTTAGGCTTAGTTTAATGTATTTTTATTTTATTTCTTTATTTTACTTCTTTATTTATATTTCTTTCTTATGCTATGATGCTTGTATTTTGTCTGATTAAGACATTTTGTAAGGATGGGCATTTCAAGCAAAAATAATATTCGACAATCGCTGGGAATTGTTTTATTATTATTCAAAAAACGCACCCCTGCCCCCTCATGCTCACCGGTAACACGCCGTTCGCTCCGACATTAAATTTCTCTGTACTGTAGGCCTACATGTTGTAGCCATTAAAGTTAGTTTCATATTTATTTTTAAATATTATGTTATTTTTTTCCATTTCATATATGTTGATTATATGAAAAGTGAACAGCGTGAGTAGCCTAATCATAAGATGCGCAATATCGAGACACCTCATTTTGACTACTTCATTAAGTTTTGTTTTGTACAGTATAAAGCCTTTCTTTAAAGTGAATTTTGTTTTGTATAAATTGTATCTTAATTTTAATCAATGTTTCATCAACCAATTCTTATTTAATAAATAAGAAGCAAATATAGCAGACAATAGCCTACAATCAGGACATGGAGGCGTTGACGCGATTTAATTTGCACCGCACGTGAACTGGAGCTTGTCTCATAAATTAACAGAAACTCAGAAATATATCTAAGCTTGAAATGTCTACTTTTAAACAAAACAATTCAAAACGAAAAGAAACAGACAACTCTAATAATCCATATGAAGTGTGCATTTCTCTCTATAGGCACCTTCACAATACTGCGAAGGTGGCGAGTCAGCATCGTCACACAAAACACTAGTTTATTAATAAACAATTAAAATGTCTCCTTGCTATATTTGACACATTCATAATGATTAGGCTATTTGCCGGTTCTTTGTGGCAAGCTTTATGCGTCTGCTAACTAATCGAATATCGTGACTCATCCCTATTTTGTACCAGGCCATTTATGGTTTTTCATATTGTTCAATAAAGTTCTTGGTAAAAAAGAAAAGAAGCTACTGTGCCTAATATTACATACTGTATATTGTATACAGCGTGAAAGGTTTATGCGCAAGTCTTCTCTGTTTTTAGTGTATCTGTGTCAGAAATGTAGCGCCTCATACTGGTCTGGCATGTATTCTACATCGGTTTGAGTCGGTTTCAGTGGTTTCGTGTGTACGCAGATATTTCTTGAGATGGCGCCGTGTTTACGGAATTTTTTTTTAGAACGAGAAAAAAAAAGATCGGATAGGGAAAGCTCTGGCTTCGTGTGGACGTGGCCTTATAGAATGTAATACTTTTATTCAGCAAGGACACATCACATTAATAAAGTGAGAGTTAAGGCATTAAATAATGTTAAATAAACCACTTTCTATTCATCAAAGATTCCTGAAAAAATGTATTACCGTTTTCACAAAAATATTAAGCAGGACAACTGTTTAAAGGAGAACTCCGGTCAATTTTAACATTGAGCTAATTTTTTTGTAAATTTGGAGTGCTGTCAGTACAGAGAAGAACGACAAAAATCGGTGTTGCCTACACAGTGTTATCCTCTTTTTAAAATTTGCACCCTGTTGACTTAAATGGGGCAAGTTTTAAACCTGCTTTTAACCTTTTAACATCCTTGATGTGTCATTACAAGTGCACAGCCATGTGAGTGATTTTATTCAGAGTGAACACGGTGAATCTGACTGCAGTAGATGTGAAAGATATGAATAAAAGTGATGTTAATTCAGCCAGCTCACATACCTGTATTTACTTCCTGTTTTCGGTCGAAGTCCACAGTAGTCGATTGTCGAGTGCGCGCGTGTGATCATTGGTAAATTACCATTACATAGTTACCAATGATCGCGCGCGCGCACTCGACAATCGACTACTGTGGACTTCGACCGAAAACAGGAAGTAATACAGGTATTTGAGCTGGCATCAAGGATGTTAAAAGGTTAAAAGCAGGTTTAAAACTTGCCCCATCTAAGTCAACAGGGTGCAAATTTTAAAAAGAGGATAGCACTGTGTAGACAACACCGATTTTTGTCGTTGTTCTCTGTACTGACAGCACTCCAAATCTACAAAAAATTTAGCTCAATGTTAAAATTGACCGGAGTTCTCCTTTAAATATGATAATAATTAGAAATGTTTCTTATGCACTACATAATCATATTGGACTGATTTCTGAAGGATCATGTGACACTGAAGACTGGAGTAATGATGCTGAAAATTCAGCTTTGACATCACAGGAATAAATTACATTTTAAAATATATTCAAATAGAAAAGTTATTTTAAATTATAATAATATTTTACAATATTACTGTTTTTATTCTATTTTCAATCAAATAAATGCCTTGGTGAGAAAAAGAGACTTCTTCCGTACCGACCCCAAACTTTTAAATGGTTGTGTGTATATACACAAATTTTGCTTCCAAGACAATATAATGCCTGGTGCATTTTTGACGGAAAATTCTTTTTTTTTTTTTCTTCATCTGATTGGTATGAAACTTGTTTTGGCGCTTGCTATGTGAACACAAAAAAAGCATGGACATGATTTGAACAGGTTAAATGGTCCTGAAAAAATTGTCACACTTGCGCTCCTCGTAATCAAAAATTACCGCATTGTAGTAGTAGTAGTAGTAGTAGTAGTTTATTTGAACATGTAGAAAACATAAAAATAAGAAATATATAAACATGCATTCATATATAAAAATAAAATTAAAATAATAGTTATATAAGGTAATGTGCTTCTCAGCACAAACTTCCAAATTTAATATAGGTCATTCAAATTAAAAATTCCCATGTTCAAAAAGGAGTAGGAAGAAGTTCATAACAAACTTTTCAGGTCCTACCCCTTTCTCTATTTTTATCCTGTAGTTAAATACAAAACAATTTGACGCTTCTCTTATACATACGTCTTTACATAGACTGTATATCAACTTACCTACTGTTCACATAAACCCATGCATTCATATAGAAACAAATGCATACCTACATGCATGCAATACGATACTATTGTACAATACTATCACCTCGAGACCTTTTCATATTCATTTAATATCTTCAGTTTAAATATTTTTTTAAATTTACTCATTGTTGTAGATGATTTCATCTCTTCACTGCAGCTGTTCCATACATTCACTCCTTTTGTAGTGATGCAGTGATATTTAGAATTTGTTCTTATATGTTTCTTTTTAAATACAAATGTTCCTCTTAAGTGATGTTTGCTCTCTCTCATTTGGAACAACCCTTGAATACTGGTCGATAGCTGTTGATTATTTATTTTATACATAATTTGTGCAGTTTTAAAGTCAACAATATCTCTACATTTTAATGCTTTTAATCTAATAAACAATGGAGTAGTTGGTGCTCTATAAGTGGTTTTATTAACAATTCTTATGGCTCTCTTTTGAAGGATAAATATAGATTCAGTGTTGGTTTTGTAAGTGTTTCCCCATACTTCCAAACAATAAGAAATGTATGGAAGTATGAAGGAACAATACAACGTGTACAATGTTTGTTGATTTAATAGATCATTAATTTTACACAATATAGCAATTGATTGGGATATTTTTGCCTTGATATAATGTATATGTGGCTTCCAACATAATTTTTCATCAATTATTACTCCCAGAAATTTTTGTTCTTTTACTCTTTCTATTTCAATATCATTTATCATAAGTTTTTTATTTGTAATTGTAGCACGATTACCAAAAATGATAAATTTAGTTTTACTTAAGTTCAGTGTTAGTTTATTGGCATCAAACCAGCTCTTCATCTTTTTTAATTCATTTTCCCCTGTATTCAAGAGTTGTTGCAGATTTTCTCCAGAACAAATTAAACTAGTATCATCAGCAAATAAAATGGTTTTCAGAGTTTTTGATACCTCCCATACATTATTTATATACAAATTAAACAACAATGGTCCCAACACTGACCCCTGGGGAACCCCACAGTTAATTTTCTTTAACTTTGAATTATGGTTTTGCAATTCAACATATTGTTGTCGATTATGTAAGTAGCTTTTTAACCAAGAAAGTGCAGTCCCCCTAATTCCATATTTGTGTAATTTCATAATCAATAAATTGTGGTCTACCGTATCAAATGCCTTCTTAAGATCCAAAAATATCCCCACTGCATATTTTTTTTGTTCTATTGCTTTTGTTATTTCTTCCACAAATTGAATAAGTGCATGTGAAGTTGTCCTATTTGTCCTGAAACCATATTGCTGATCACACAGTATATTATGTTTAGTAATGAAATCATCAAGCCTTTTAGAGAATATTTTTTCTAGTATTTTTGAAAATTGGGAGAGCAGTGAAACAGGTCTGTAGTTGGAAAGTGTATGTTTTCCATCAGCCTTATATACAGGTATCACTTTTGCCATTTTCATTTTCTCTGGAAAGACTCCAGTTTTCAGAGATAAATTGCATACATGCGTTAGAGGTTTAACAACACATTGGAAAATTAATGGGAGACGAATTTCATCTATTGGTAACTTTTGGTACTGTGACCAAACAAAATCTTACTGAAAGCTAACTTTTTGAGATATCAGGCTCAAATTTTTAACACAACTTGTTCAGATTTATGGCTTTGATTTTCTCACCGTTTTAGAGTGAAACATGTTTTTGAAAATAGTATTTTTGCTAATTTTTCATAAAAATAAATGTAAAGTTCTGTAACTTTTAAATTCACTTAAAACTTTTCACTTCAGCCATATTCTACCAAGTGTGGTCTTTAAAAAGAGATCAAACTAAAGTCTGTGCTCTAAAGCATTCAAGATTTACGACAGTTTAAGTTGGAAATTAAATTTTCAGGTCTATGCTCAAAGAGTGAATAAATGGATTATAAATACAGCTTAAATATAATTTAGTACCATAAAATCTCCTAAAAATACAAAATATGAAATAAAAAACATTATCGAACTAAAATATAGTACATTAATTTCATTGAAATAAATAAAAAGATGTCATTTTTGACCGACGCGTGAAGAGCACCAGAGGGTTAAACCCTAGAACAAATGTAAAAATTGAAGAGAACAACTTTACTCTGCAAACAATACAAGTTTTAGGGACCGTTCGGTATTTATGGAAAGGGCCACCGGAGGAAAATAGGGGAGGGTCACGTCTTTTTATTCTTTGTTGAGGGGAGGGTCATTCAACTTTTTTTAGTCTAGGGGGAGGGTCACCCAACTTTTGTATTCATGAAAACAGCAACATTTCAAAGTGGCTTGTTTGGTGCATATTTTTTCCATGTAGCTTTATGTAGCTCTCTCGGTCTCGGTCCCCCATCGCTATCAGATGGGTCTGACCCAACAAAAATCCAGTTTGGCGCTGCCTGAAAGTGCGCGCGCACTTCAGTACGCGCTCAGAAAAAGTGCATCATGTACAGAACGCCAATTAAATGTTTACCCGGCATAGCTTTAAAGCACGAGCAAATAATCAACTTTTGTGATTGCGAATAAGTGCAGTGTCCTGTGAATGTAACTCTACCGCGGAATTAACATGTGATATGAATGTACGTTGAGTGTATTGGGACTGAGGCGCCAGAACTGCAGCTGATAGAATGTGCGCTGTACGATATACCATATTTTAGTTTCCATTCTTATTGGGTTTCCACAACAATGTTAGTGAGTAAATCTACTGAAATTGCCACCATAACAGTGGAGTGTGATGTGTTAGACGTAGAGCTACCACATTTTTAAATTAGGCTACTATTAGAATTATTTGAAGTTAACATAGGCTAATACAATACGCAGACCTACACCAAAAAACTAGTTGAGGATAAATTCTTTAAAATTGGGCAATTCCAGTGTTATGGACGTGAAATTTGCAGTCAAAACTTGAAATATAAATTATCAGAAAATGCATTTAATACTGAAACGTCTGTTTATATATCCACACCCCTTTAATAAAGGAGTCAGGACATTAGAAAAATATCAGTCTACACATGCGTTTTATATTTAATATGAGCGAAATACACGTGACATGACACAACACAACTTTTAGGTGGCAAAATATTTTTTAATAATTCTATGGCAAAACAAAAGTAGGCTAATAACCGGATGAAGAAGGGTCGGCCTCCACAGAACATAAAATATTATTTTTTATTTTTCGTGTTCGCATTTATGAGGAAAAAACAATGTTACGGACGTGACAGTTCTCCGTTACGGACATGACCGCTCTGAAAGCGACTTTAAAACTTTCACAGATACTTCAGAAAGCACAAAGCCTTTCTTTAAAGTAAATTTCGTTTTTTATTAATTGTATCTTAATTTTAATTAATGTTTCATCAACCAATTGCCTGTATTTAATAAATAAGAAGTAAATATAGAAAATAGATCATCATGACACGGAGTCGCCGGCGCGTGAACTGGACTCTCGTCTTATAGCCTAAATGAACCGAAACTCAGCGTATAATGTACTTGCCTCACAGACTTGAGAAATATAGAAAGCTTGATGTCTACTTTTAAACAGAACATTTAAAAACGAAAAACAGACTGCTCTCTGCATATGTAATCCGTATGAATTCTGCATTTCTCTCTGGTGCGTTACTGTGAAGATTGCGAGACAGCATCGTCAACTTCATCTTGAAGCCGACACACTGACACAGAAAAACCTTGTTTATTAATAAACAATTAAAATCTCTCCTTGCTATATTTGACATATTCATAATCATTACTTTTGCCAGTTCTTTGTGGCAGCTTTTAGACACTTTATTGGGAGCGCCACGGTCACCCTTGTTACATGAACACGTCACCACTGCATCAGCATCGAAAACATGATTATGTTGGTTTAAAATCTAAAATAAAAATTCATGATACGAACCGAATTGTAGGTTTGGTCTATCGTTACAGGCTTAGTAAGATGAGAAAGCAGGAGTTTAGTCGTTTGTCATGGCTGTAAAAAAAACAATGGCTATCTGAACATCTTTGCCAAGCGCAAACCAGTCTATGTAATCAATAAATTATCGGGGAGGGTCATGCCTTTTTTCACAATCATTTTGGAGGGTCATAGAAAAATGTATTACTGGCGGAGGGAGGGTCAAGTCTTTTTTGACTACAGATCTCCTCAAACTCAAACTCCTCCGGTGGCCCCTTAAATAAATAACGAACAGTCCCTTAGTTGAAAAAAAAAGCTTTACATTTCCGCTGTTAAAAATTGGCCCCCTTTACCATTTTAAGTGATTCACCATGACCTCAAATTTCACCTCATTTTTTAAAGTATTTTATCACCTTCACAAATGCTGTCAATTGATCTTTAACTTGTATTGAACCTGGAATATTCATTTAAAGCAGTCCACTAGCCTGTCATTGCTCTATTACCTGTCTACCACTCAACTGTTCAACTAGATGCAAGTTCCTTTACGTTCCAATGACCAGAATAACTGTGAGCTCTCTTCAGCTTTCTTAAGGTTCTGTTCCCAGAAAAGGAGCTAAAAGAATCGGAGACACATAAACATTCAAATGTTTCAGTTACACCCCTAGTCTTCATCCCTCTCGGTCACCCTGTCATTCTTCATGAACATCAGCATGCGTTTCCTTCTCAGTCTGTTTTTCTCGCTCTACATGATGCTTCACACTGATTCTTTTTATTCCTTTCACAGTCCCCTCCAAGAGAAGGCAGCCAAGGGGAGCTCACACCTGCCAACAGCCAAACACGAATGAGCACCAACATGTGAAGACTCGACCAGATCCCTCTTCAAGGAAAGTAAAGTACACGGGGCCACTGCCGCATCTTAGGCCCCTGTTTAGAAATCAATTATTTCCCTGCTGAAGAGAGAAAAATCACAATCTAAAGACTTTAAGTTGGGAAGAAGATATCTGTTGTCTATATTAAAGACAAGCACACCCTGTTGCTCAAATGAAAAGGAAAAATAGATAAAAAGAGAAATGCGGCACTTAAGCTGTACTGGCCTGTTGTTGTTTGTAAAGGATGCACTTTCCTCTGTATCTTGTGACAAACCTTGATTACACATTGAGAAACCTCATCACAAAACATGCTTTTAAAATAAACATACATTCAAAAAGATGATTCAACCTGTAAAGGCTCTTTCTCCATCCGTTTCTGGTGAGATTTAGGTAGTGGCGTTGCAGATGAAAAGGCAATTACACTAACTTTAACACTCTTTATAGCGATTTCAGCCTCATCTCTGTTTAATAACATTTAGTTATTTCTCTGTTGTATTGTGTTCTGATTGTTACTCCAGTGAATCATCATTAGCTGGTCAGTGACGTAAAACAAAGATAGATTTTACTTACTTTTATGGCCTTGAATAAACTACACAGAAACGTTTAGAAACATGCAGTTTTTTGGTCATTTAGTAGAAAGGGAGAAGGGCAACTACATTTTTTTTTCTTTCAGAACTTTGAAATTTATTTGAGCAAAATTCCCAACCCATTACTGTAAGTCTAAGAAACTGATGAGCAAACAAAAAACAAAAACAATCCACACGAATAACCACAGCTCTGTACACACATTTACATTTATGGACAGTATAGGAGGATTCATTCAAGGATGTCTGAGTAACTGACCCACATT
Organism: Gila orcuttii; assembly: GCA_026230005.1. Lineage (NCBI taxonomy): Eukaryota > Metazoa > Chordata > Actinopteri > Cypriniformes > Leuciscidae > Gila > Gila orcuttii. The sequence goes on along the minus strand of JAPDVR010000003.1, from coordinate 37,455,692 downwards.
CTTTAGGATAAGGCACTGAGTTGAGTCTTGATGGTTTAAAGTATTGTGTGGAAAAATAAGCATTATGTTTGGCTATAATAATAATAAAAAAAGTCATTGTTGAACCAAATTTGTATTAGAACTGCATACTTCCTTGAAATGCTAACAGAAAAAAAAAAAAGTCAACACAATGATGGCAAATAGGGTAAGGCATTAAATCATATAATTTGTAGTGTAACTGTCCTCACCTCTAAAATGAATGTCAATATGTGTGATCATACATGATCACGGCAGCACAGGAAAGTAGTTGGAGATCTCGGAGTAAAAGTGAATTTATATACATGCTCAAAAAAAAAAAAAAAATTTAAAAGTTGCTTCATTGTTGTTGTAACAGAAATCTGCTGAATCTTTCATTTCGGAAGACAAATAAAAATGCAAATTTCAGATTATGTCTGCGTGAAGATGTACATCAGTGTATTTCCACAGAATATCCCGAGATAAAAGGCCAGATCTTTCTTGGCCGAGCAGGATTGTGCGTTTAGAGTGGCTTCTTCATATACCATGTTCCTATCATTATCAAATCTCTAAGTGATTATCAAAACACTATTCTAATAAGCAGTCTCAAAATATTAAGAACATGGATTTATTCACCCAGCAGCAGTCCAGAAGGTGGTGCACCATTGAAGAGAATGATTAGCACAAGTAACAGCAGCACTGAGGATACATCAACAGCAGATGTACCTTGAACTTTTTTCTGTCCGTTTCTTTGCATGTTCAGTTACTTTGGATTCATCTACAAAAATGATCCAAATTACATATAAATAAATGAAAATCAGGTTTGGCCACAACTGCAGTCTTGAGCTTCTAATTCAGTGCAGCAGCTTCCCAATGGTAAGTGGTCAATCATTTCAATGAGTTTTCAGATATCCAGGACATAAGCCTCCTTTAGGTCAGGGCACAGCCTACAGTGGATCATGGAGAGCAGTGGAATCTGTCTGACTGTTGAGTTTCCCATTTGTCAGCCCACCACCTGTATCAGAGTTACACTGTCTCAAAGCTTTGGTTTTGAATCTCAATCCATGGCCTGAAACCCAATAATGGACACAGGAAGTAGTTAGTCTTGTAGAAGTGGAAGGATATTACTAAATACATACAGATACAAGCTGGGTAAGTTTTAGTTTTAAACATTCATAGTTAATGTAACTTTCTCATAAAACGAATTTTAAACAGTAGACTCAATATTTACAATATATATTTTGGCAAATTAAAACCAAATACCCCATTCTCAACAGTATTAAATCACTAAAAATATGAAAACTGATGCTAACTTAATTTCATAGTGTGCAATGTGATCGGTAGTCTCTTTGTGGTTGATGCACAGTGAAACAGGTGGTTTATGTACTAACCAGGACAATCAGCCACTTCCTTGAAAGCCTTCCTCTTGCAGCAGCCACGGCACAAGTTGAAGACACATTTATTCCCCTGTTGAAGGAGTAAAATAAAAATGAAATGGTTTTGTAAACACTTCGAAAATGAGTACATTAAACTTAAAACAGTTAAAAAGATTATCAAAAGACTTACTTTGGGGTTGCCACATTGCTCACACTTAATGTATTTTGCTGCAGAACACAAGGAAGCAAAGGCATGTTATTTTACCTTAATCAATAAAAAAAAATCAGTGATGAAATTGATTCAGCAAAGATGCTAATCTTTTATTCAGCAAAGATGCATTAAATTCATCAAACGTGACAGTGAAGACATTTATAGACTAAATGCTGTTCTTTTTAACTTTCAAATCATCAAAAAATCCTGAAATAAATGTATCGTCTATGCATCAATCGGAAATGTTTCTTGAGCAGCAAATCATCATATGATTTCTGAATGATCGTGACACTGAAGACTGGAGTAATGCTGAAAGTTCAGCTTTGACATGACAATATTACTGTTTTTATGTAAATTTAATCGAACAAATACAGCCTCGGTGAGCATAAAAGACTTCAGTTAGTTACGATAATGTGCACGGTGCCATCAGTGAGGTCTACACGCTTGGGAAAAGATTTGGTCTTACGTTTCAGCTCTGGACAGAAGTTCTTGTAGGGGTTACGGGCTTTCTTCTTCTGCTTGTTCTTGGAGAGCGAGTCGTTGGTCCCGTCACTGTCCTCCAGTGCCCTCTTCACACACACAGCTTTCATTTCCAGTGTTTTCTGCCCGTTTTCAGTGTTTGGATCCTTGGGCCTGCAAAATATACCATCCTCACATACAAGTTCCAGGGTATACACCACAGTATTCAAACTAGTTTATGTCCATCATGGACAGAAATGAACCTCCTTAAACCTTGGGTCATTCAGTGACAGTTATGATTAATATTATACTGCTTTGCTGAGAACACAGAAATACTATGATTGTGATGGTGTCACACAAGATCAGAAAACACATCCTCACGGTGGTCTGACGTAGGGTTGACAGATCCAGTGAGGGAAGGGAAGTCCAGTCTGATTCCATTCTGATTCATCTTTAGCCATCTCCTCCTTAAGAATAAAAAGCCAGAGAATTAAACTCTCAAAATCTATCATAAGCCTAATGTTTATTCTTGGAATAAAGTTTGTAATCAGCTATGTTCCTTTACCTGGCAACGTTGTTTCAGCTGTCTGTTGATCTCCACAATACCAGCTACGTTCTTGGCTTTGGCTAACTCCTCCCTGAGGTCTTGATGTATCTGTAAGCTGTTGAAAAACAAATACATACTTATTACAGAAGTGACCACCAGTTTGGGGTCAGTTAGATTTTTTAAATGTTTTTGAAAGAACTCTTATGTTCACCAAGGCTGCATTTATTTGATCAAAAATGGAGTAAAAAAAATGTGTCAAATGTGAAGGAACATACGTGTGGTGCCAAAGTTTGAAGATGTGGGCACGGACGTAAGACAGACTACAGGGTGGGTGTTTCTCCACAATATCCAGGTACTCCTCAGCCATCTCCCACACAGGTGGACTTTGGCCTTCAAACAGGGCAGGATTGTGGAGATTCCCTTCTGTGAATGTAATGTTTTCATTTTTATATTACTGCTGCAATATATGAAAGATCAAAGTATCAGTCTTTCTGTACAAGTATGTTTATGAATCTTCTCTTTGTATAAGGAGAGCGTTACCTGCACTCATGACACCTTGTACTCCAGTCTCATCCATGCAGCGCTGAACATCACTCAGATGCTGGATGTTTCCGTTGGCGAAAACAGGAATGTTTACAGCCTCCCTTCACGAGTACAACAAAAGTTAATCACCAGGACAAAACACTAATAGTCAGCACCAGCAGCAAGGGTTGTATCTCTTACCGTACAGCTTTGATATGCTTCCAGCTTGCAATGCCGGTCAAAGCCCCTTTTTGATCTTTGGTTCTCCCATGAACTGTGAGGAGCTGTCAAAAAAGCAGATGCCAAACCATCAGTTAGTTCAAGAATATATGAATCACATTACATTGAGGTTTTTGGTAACTAAGTGGTAACATCTGGTAACACAAATGTTGACTGATCAATTCCAGGTTAGAGAGACCCAAAGAAGAGATCCCCATCCGCCAGTGGGCTCCTGACAAGGGCACGTAATCCCCGTTTTCTCCATATGCACTACCCCTTCTAGACATCACTTTAGATAAGAGTATCTTCTATACGGAACACTTTACCTGGCATCCAGCCTTTTCCAGCATTTTTGCATACTTCACTGTTTTCTCGATCTCTGGGAAGACCCTGATTTTGCAAGTAATGGGCACGGAGAGTTTTTCATCAGCCAATTTAACTGTAAAAAACAGCACCGAATAAGATACATGTTCTCTGCATGATTCACATATGCACTGAGCTTTTAAAATGAGATCACTTACTCATTTTCTCAAGAAGGTCCCATTCATCTTGAAGAAACACACCGTAATGGCCTAAGAGAGATTCAAAAACATTAAATGATTCCATACAGGGACAAATTTTGAAATTGAAACACTACCATTCAAAGGTTTGGGATAGTAAAAATGTTTTAATGCTTTTGAAAGAAGTCTCTTAAAGGGTTATTTCATCCAACAATGAAAATTATCCCATAATTTACACACCCATAAGCCATCCTAGGTGTATTTCACTTTCTTCTTTCAGACAAACACAATCAGAGTTATATTAAAAATATTTTTTAATATACGTCAGGTCAGAGGTCACTCTTCCACCAGAACTCAACTCGCATATGATCGTTACTGGAAGCCAGTGATTATAGTTTATAATGTTATAAATATGGATATTTTTACTTTGCTTCAGAAGGTATAAACTTTACATTTTTACCTGAGAATATGTACCAACAAATATTTAAAACAAATATTCTAAAACTAAATTCCTTAAAGGACAACACAATTTATTAACCCCCTGGTGGATGGATGCGCTTTTTTGGGCTTCAAAATAAAGGTACCATTCACTGCTAGCCTGACGTCGTCATACTCAGATTCTAGTCAGAATGTGAGTCTGATCCTACTCCATTGGGCTGTGATTATGGGGCGTGTGTCAACCAAACCAGGAAAGAAAATGCCTCTGCACTCAATTGGATCGACAAATGCCTTGATCGTGGTTCTCTGTTCCTCTTTTAAAATGAAACCGCTGTCTACATCTTCTATAACAGACGCGATGGCTGAATCTACACATCTAAATTCTCCAGCAGAAGCCATTATTTGTTGTAAAATAATTCAACCCAAGCGCTCTTTGGTGACGTGGATGATTACGTTACTGTTGAGCAGCTGTCCATCATCTTATAAAGCCCACCCTGACAATTTGATTGGTCCGAACAGCTCTGGTTCGGGCATACTTGCTTCTCAACGGATCAAGTCCAGACCTCAAATGTTGTGGGCGGGGCTAAGTTCGGCTGGCATCCAGGCTAATTCACTGCCATTATAAAGCTTAAAAGAGCCAGGATATTTTTTAATATAACTCCGAGTGTGTTTGGCTGAAAGAACAGTCATATACACCCAGGATGGCTTGAGGGTCAGTAAATAAATGGGATAATTTTCATTTTTGGGTGAACTATCCCTTTAACCACAACAAAGCAAGAAAAATGAGTCTGGACCCTTTTCTTGCGCTCTATCCAGAATTTAAACTACTCCCATCTGATTAACGTTTCCACACCCCAAGATCTAGATACAACTCCTTATAAGAATTATTTTGTTCCTTTGGTTACAAAACTGTTGATCTCTACTCTAGTGTGAAGGACATGACTGTGTTATTGTTATTGATGCGTTTATCTTGTTTTGCTGCTTCATATGTATTGTACAAAACAATCCCTTAGGGGACAAATATTAAAGTATCAGCAGGAGCAGCAGCAATACAGTAAAAGCAGCAATATTGTGAAATTTAAATATAGTAACAATAAAAAAAAAACTTTTTAATCTGAATACATTTTAAACTGTAATTTATTAATGTGATGTCAAAGCTGAATTTTCAGCATCATTACTCCAGTCTTCAGTAGCACATGATCATTCAGAAATCATTCTAATATGATGATTTGATGCTTAAGAAACATTTATTATTATCAATGTTGAAAACAGTTGCTGCTTAATATTTTTATGAAAACTGTGATGCATTTTTTCAAGATTCTTTGATGAATCTAAAGCTTTATTTGACATAGAAATCTTTGGTAACACTTTATTTTACAGTGTCCTTGTTACATGTTACATGTAATTACCATAGTAATATCAGTAAATTATGCATAATTACATGCAACTAAACCTCAACCAAATCCTAATCCTACCCTAACCCTAAAGTAAGTACACGTAGTTGCTTAATATTACTCAGTACTTAAATATATAATTACACTGTAACAATGGCACCTTAAAATAAAGTGTAACTAAATCTTTTGCAACATATAAATGTATTTACTGTCACATTTGATCAATTTAATGCGTTCTGGCTTTAAAACAAAACACAAAACAACGGTAGTGCATATCTTGCATACAACAGAAATTAATTGTTACCTCTTTTGGCAATCATCTGGGGGCAACCCAGATTGAGATCAATAGCATCACAGTAATCCTGGGCAAGTAAAGCTGCCTGGATAAACACCTCAGGATCATTGGCACAGAACTGTATGGAGACACCAACACAAAAATACTCCAGTCAATAACTCGGACAATCCTCTCTGTAAACCTCATGGAGGATGATGTGTTCTTGTGTTTACTGACGCCAAACAGCCACCTGTGTGATGAGGGGTCGGTCCTCCAGGCTGACTTCGTTGTAAAGGTTCTCGCGGCGGTAGTTGGCGTCTCTGAGGAACACCTGAGCGTGTAACATGGGCGTGTAGCAGAGCTCTGCGCCATGTCTGCGGCTCAGCAGCCTCCACGCCAGCTCGCTCTGGTCCACCATAGGCGCGACCACGAAGCGCGCGCCCTTCAGAGTGCTCCTCCAGAACTCGAATCCGCGGGGTTTCGCCATGCTGCCTACATGGGATGAAATCATATTGACTACATTAAATCATAAGATTATAGACATGGATATTATTCACTTGCATGTTTTGATTAGCTTAACAATTAGCTTCACTATACGACCTAAAAGGAACATTAATTAACACATTAATAATAGTAGTATATATGGATCTGTCAAGGCATTATTTACTAAACATTTTGAAATGTGTTTCAGCAAGAGACTGTGACCACGGAATGATTTGTGCTGAAGAAATAAACTGTGTAATGCGTATGAAAGGCAAACACATTGACAGAGCTTAAATGTTAACTACGAGCTGTCATTGTTTTAAAATAGACTGATGAGAGCAGAATACTTACAGTAGCTTTGATCCAGCTACAGACAGCAGCTCTGTAATGCGGCACATGAACTGCTGAGTGTGTCGCGGTGATATACATCCGTGAGGAAACAATATACCTATTGATTTATTCCGTGTTTATTATGAAAACAGAGTACTTATCTTGCTGGGATAACTTTTTTGTTTTTTTGTAAAAAAAATTTTTTTCGTTGAAAACTAAAAATTAGTAATGTCATCGATCTGTCTAATGAATAGACACATTTGTTTTGTATATAATCATGTTCGTATAACGGTATATCCATAATTAGCGCCATGTTAATGGAGACGGATTCAGTGAGGCAATCTGGAATAGAAGAGTAAATCTGTTTTGTTTCGATTTTTCATTCTACTAGTATTTACAGAAGTCAGTGAAATCTTACATTTACGCCATAACCGATCACTAGATGTCACTACAAACCAAATAATTACTGGGATATACTGTATTTTTGTGTCCAGTGTGTTTTTCTTTGTAAGATGAATTCTGGGTCTTAATTGTGTTTGGTTGAGTGTTTTAGTTTTTTTTTTAAGTTTTTTTAAATATATATATATATATATATATATATATATATATATATATATATATATATATATATATATATATATATATATATATATATATATATACCATTAATTCACCATTAGTTATTCATAAAATGTATACAGGATGTTTTCTGACTGCTTCAGTCACAATCTTTAGGTTTATTTGTGAGATACACATTAACTAAATCACATTCATTAACCAATAGCAAAATAAGACTGAAAGTTAAAATAAAATACATGAGATATTATTAAAAAGCAAAATTATTCCTTTCATTCAACTTAAAATATGTATTTATATCATATTCTTTTTTAAGGCCAGTTGTAGGCTACTCTAATCAATCTATTTGTACTGAGTTGAATACATCATATATTAAGAAGCACTTTGACATGGGTTGCTTTCATTGTTGTCCATTAATATCGAATGTCTGTTATCGTGACACTTAGTTTATTATTAATAGAATCGACAAGCAGGCAATTGTTTCATCAGGTTTTAGGACCTTTGTGTTGACACAGCACTGGTGAAAATACCAGTTAAGCAAGTAGTTGTAAAGAACATACACATTTTCGTTGTCAACTCTGTTGTGGAAGTTTTTTTGTATGGCTGTTTAGATCTTATAGGCTTGGTTTCACAGACAGTGCTTAGATTAAACCAGGAGTAGTGCATTTAAGTAGCTTTTATAAACGTGCCATGTAAAAAAAAAAAAAAACAACACACACAAAAAAACATTACTGTTGTACATCTTGAGACAAAACAATGGCACTTACATTTTTAAAGACATGCCAGTACAAGTTGCTTTCAGTTAAAACAGCTCAAACATGCATTTTAGTCTGAGACTAACTTAAGCCTTGTCTGTGAAACCGGGGGATAAAGTGTTGTTTATTCACTGCATTAATACAGTGTGTTAGATCTAGTTCTCTTAGAAATCTGGTATGGCTGTTAGAGTGGGCGTTCACAGACTTTCCTGGCGCATTGCTCTCAACGTGACTGAACACATGCAACGGAGAGCGGAGTAATTCAGTCACGTGACTCTCCTCCATTCAGCCTCAAGCATTGGCTGTGCTCTGACCAATCATGGTCCACTGAATACAACACCAGCTTCTGTGGGCGTTATCATGTTTCAGAAGGAGGGCAAACTACTGAAAAAAGTTGTTTTTCAAGACTAACTGCCAAGAAGACAGAATTTTATTTGTTGTTTGAAAAAGTATTATTATTTTACCTAACACATTTGGGCAGCTTGTCACATTGTACAGCATCTCTAAACATGACTTTATGAAATATGAATTACTTAAAGCTTAGATTTGAACTAAAATAAGCCGATTAAATATAACCTGCAATTTAAATAAATGTAATTGCATGTAATTGTTTTTTATCAGCAGGCATAGGGTTCATGTTGATATTAGTAAATCATCTGCTTCATGTGATTGGACAGCTGTTACGTAAGCATCACATGAAGTCAATATATTCAGTATACAATTATCATAATGTTTTAGAGTATGGTCTTGCTTGTTTCTTTGCAACTTTCAGAACAAGTTTGCACATTAATGCTTTGCTTGTGTATTTCAAATCATGTGAAATTTCAATATTTGTGACAATTAGAAATGGCTTGGTTTATGCAGTTAATGATTTTCAGAGCTGGTGCTGCATGAAATAAGTCTACTGTAACAAACAGTTTCTCTTCAAGGAAATAAACAACTTTAAACCCAATCAATATTCATCAGGAACTACTGTGAACCTATAATCTCTTATCACCATCTGAGGACCTTTCATGACATGAAGGAAAATAACACATAACGTCAGTTATGTGTTTAGCATCAGTTTCAATTTTGCAAACTGGTTTTGCAAAGTATCTTCCTGAAACATCAAGGTGAACACACACAGTAAACAGCCATAGATGTAAACGGACATTTACCATATTTAACAAAGACTTAAAATAAAAGGCTACAACTGAAAAACTAGTTTATAAATGTAATTCATGTATGACAAATAAATTGACTAAAATATATATATGTATTTTAAACACATTTATTTACATCCCTGAGGCTGTGCATCGTCTAATAAAACGCTTTTACCCGTAGACATACACCAACTTAAAATAAACATCTAATATATAACTGACGCTATGGTTATGAATGTTTCGAAATGTTAAAAGATTTAACAACAGAAATTTTGGTTTGGTTTTCTAAACCCGAGATTTTCCAGTGGCCCTTTGTTGCTACGGGAAGTGACGTCACTGCAACCCGCTGGATTATTCAACTGATGGAGTTTGTGTTGTAGAAGATACACAGACAGAGGGAGAGTCTATGGTAGATCCGGGACCAGCAGAACAGGAAGGGAGTCGTTCTCAAAATCCGACTTCATCCTTTTTTAAACAAACTATTTTCAGGGTGAAAATTACTAGAGCATAAAGTTCACACTTTACTCTTTTTAATAAGCCTAATATTTCGATAGTCACCGATTCGGAATGTTAGAAAACGACTGGTGAAAATTGGGTAGCTTACTGTGAAGGGAATTAGCAAGCTAGCTGGGGGATTCTGACTGGAAGACACAGAAGAATAGACGGATAACAAAGAGCGGATTTTCGTTTCTTTTATCAAGCTCTCCGAATAGATATCATTTCAATTATTCCCGTTAAAGCTAGCTTAATCGCTAGCTTTGAAATTTAGCCATTTATCATGGAATTGAGAGTTGGAAACCGCTACAGACTGGGAAGGAAAATTGGCTCTGGATCCTTTGGTGACATTTATTTGGGTAAGTAATTGTTTATTTCATTTCTCATTTATCGAGATAGTCGGTATTATTTGTCAGTGTAATCAAGGTAAACATCATATTTTGTTTTGAAACGTCAACTCGATTCCCAATGTCTATGTCCCCCCAGTCAGCTGCTCTTGAAGGTCTTGTTCATTGTAGCTTGAAAACCCCCACTAACCACTGCTATTTTTATGGGTAGTCAGCTAGTCTAACAAATCAGTTAACTGGAGATCAGTTTAACAAGACACCAGGCTCGTATTTGTATGTAAATACATATTATTATGAACACTACGTGACACCATTACGGTTTTCTTGATTGAGAATACAGAATCAGGCAGTCAAACCTTGACAGTTATGCTCTATGGACTACATATTGTCAGATATTATATTGCCAATAACCTGCTGTGGTCGGTGTACCTACTGTATATATATATATATATATATATATATATATATATATATATATATATATGTAACGTTATATACACAGCTTTAGTGCTTTGCCATTTGTAATACACGGTTATGCATTTGGGTTGCTGACCTGTCAAGTGCATTTTTAATGTCATTATTTTTTTATAATTTGTTTTGAAGGTGTGTTGGAGGAGTCTCGCTTTTAAAATGTACGTGTCGTGAAATGTCCCAGCATATCCTGTCAAAGACAATCTGATGGCGAGTTTAGCCTGTGTTTTGTGTCTTAAACATCTAATGTTATCAAGATTGATGTGTCCCTTTTAATGACTTTGCTAGACTATATAATAGATAACTAGATAATATACAGTATATTTGTTATATCTCACTGGTTAGTCAGGAGTAACAATGCAATGACTGACAGATAAGAGGAAGTGAAGTACTTTGTCTCAAGTAAACACTTATATAGCATTTGTATTGCATGCTGTCTGTAGCTTTTGTGATCAGATCTTAGCAACTTCTGAGTTGTTTCTACATGTTGGTAGAGGGCTTTAATTATAAGAACCTTTATAAAAGGTCTGTTGTGCTGAACTTGAACTAGCTGACAAGTTCCCTTAGTGTGCAAGTTTCAACTTAACTTCCACTTTGTGTTGTGAAAGGCGCTGGTGATGTAATATTTGCTTTTGTCATTGGTTTTGGGAGTATTGTTGTAGGCAGCTTTAATGTACTTTCTTGTAAGTTCTTATGTCACCACAATAAAGATATTGGAGGCTGCCAGTTATACATGGTTCTGGGCATAGCAGTCTTTGTGTTGTTCGGTTCCTTCTGAAGCATCCTGCTCAGGCCTTTATGGTTTGACTTGTGATGCAAAAGTTTTATAAACTACTCATTGCAATATGGGATGCATATGGTTCCTTGTGGTTTGATGAGCTTTGTTCTCTTGCACAACTCCTTCGTTTTTGTTTCGCAGTTGGAGTTGTGTGCCATGATCTCATTTGCTGGACAGAGTTGTGTTTATGATATGCTCTCTGCAGTACTTTGGTGGAGGAATACTCCACGCCTCCACTCTGTACTTCTTTCCAGAAACAGCCTAAAAAACAACCGTTAGTTCCAAAGCAAGATCCCAAATCTGAATACATAAGGCGTCCAGTATGTTCTTGCGAAATTACCCAACACTTTTTCTTGTTTTTGCGGAAGTCCATTGAGGTTTGCAGACAAAATAGGAAAAAGTAGATCAGCTGATTGTTGTGTGGCTGTTGCTTACATACAAAATTGGGCTCTTTGTTTCTGTTTGCTTCAGAATGGCAGGATCAGGGCGGTTATGTACTCTAGAGTTATGTTACACATCTTGTACATGTCGGTTTGGCATTAATGGTCAACGGTACAATCCAAGTGTGTGAATTGCAAAGTGCTTAAATGTTGTTACGCAACAGTGGTGATTCAGCTGGTGTAGTGGAAACAGTCGTGTTCATGTACTCGCTAAGGGGCTTATGTAAAGACTCCCAATATCCCCACACCTGGGAAGGCAGAGCCTGATGAACTCCAGCTGGGGCTGAAGGAGGCCAGACCGACCTGATCAACAACACATGCTCTCTCTATCCAAGCCTCTTAAAAAGTACAACATTGGCCTGCCTACATGAATCAGAGAGGATGAAATACTCACAGAGCTCTCATGAAAACATGGAGCTGTCTTGTGGCTTGTTAAATCATGCAGCCAAGAGTGTTTTTATTGGCACTATGTCCATTGTTTACATTGTCTCCAGTAACTAACCTCTTAGGATTGCACACACAACAATACTGTTTATTGGATAATATTTGAGATATTGTTTTTGTCAGTACAGTCAGTGTTGGACATTTATTTGTAAAAATAGGAGAAAATTTGATATTGTAGGGGAAAGTGGAACACTTATGCTTATTTGTTATCACTAAAAAATTAAGTTAATGCATGTAGTATATGTAATGACACTACTATTCAAAGTTTTGGGGTGTTTTTGAAAGAAATTAATACTTTTATTTAACAAGGATGCATTAAATTGATCAAAAGTGATATATTTAAGATTTCACATATTTTCAAATGTTCTTTTAATCTTATAAAACAAGGCTAAAAAATAAGTTTCCCCAAAAAAATTAAGCAGCAAAACTGTTTTCAAAATTGATAATAGTAAATGTTTCTTGATCATCAAATCATCATATTTGATTTCTGAAGGATCATGTGAAACTGAAGACTGGAGTAATTATGCTGAAAATTCAGCTTTGACATCACAGGAATAAATTACAGTTTAAAATGCAGCACAATGGAAAAGTTGTTAAATTAAAAAAACTTAACCCAAGCTTTTGAATAATAATTTAAATATGTATTACCTTTTGCTGCTATCTAACGTCTTATGATGACCAAATTTACTTGCTGTTTTTAGAGTTTCATTTTTAATTTATAGAGACCATTTATCAATTATTGGCCATAGCATTAAAAAAAATGGACTTATCCGTATCGGTCCGAATTTGTTATTTCAACCCTATAGAACACTTTCCTTCATGCTGTTTGATGGATCATATTGTTTAACAGCCAGTGTTGTCATACATCTTTTTGTTCTTAGACTCTCTTTTTGTGTAGCTGAACAGGTATTATGTCCACACAGTTTTAACATGCTGTTCTCTCATTTACCAAGATGCTTATTTAGCAGATCTCTCGCTAATGAATTGAATCTCAGCGCTGCAACACAAGTATCCATCTGTCTCCGCACTGCACATACCAACAAGCTTGCGGTCACGGAAAATGAATGTGAGCATATGCACATGAATGAGATGAGTGCAACCAATTTGTTCTCCAGACAGGCTCAGGCCGAACCTTCAATCCCTCTGGAGGGTTCTGGTCTGGTGTGCGGGATGGGGGTTGAGAAACATGCCAGCTGCCTGCAGTGGGAGGGGGGAACGGCTGAATTTTATTGAACTCCAAGATTACATCACGGAAGGCTTCCCCAGGAAATTATTGCACAGAGAGTCTTATGAAGGAACCAGTGACAGAGCTCCAGACTAACTTGTCCACTGGTGGTACTAACTTTCTCAGCTGGTCACACCAGCACATTATTTGGTCGCACTTTTTTTTTTTTTGGGCTACAACATTTTACAACACAGATTAGTCAATGCATGCTGATGAATAGTTGTCTCAATCTTTTCATTTTTATATGACTTAATTCCTAAATTCCCTGAATTCCTAATGGACTATATACACTAGGGCTGCACGATTAATCGCAATGAAACCGCATGTGATTTGGCAAAGGCTGCGATTATTTTATGTGCAGCTTGTCAGAGCAGTGCGGCTGATCGGTAGTAAACGCTGCTCCATCTAACCACCAGAGGGCGCTCTAACGCAGACACGCCAAATACGCCCCGCTGCAGAAATACAATAATGCACATCATTCCAGGAAATCCCTATTGCTGTAGATGAATAAACAGAAGATTGAAATGCTTTGTTTGATTAAACATGACTTATAAACACACAACTGCCTTATTCTGTGTAGAAAGCCACATCATCTCACAGAAGGATGCTCAACTGTCGTTATGAAGTAAAAGCATGTTATTAAATGTTGTCTTTAGTTGGACAAGAGGCTCATAAATGCTTCTCATGTTTGGAAAGATGTTTGACGCGTGTTGCTTTTTCAAATGCACGTTATAAGCGACTCAAACTCACAGTGCTTTCAGATGGAGCAGCGTTTACAGAGCCGTACATCAATGACAAGCTGCACATAAAAAATAATCGCAGCATTTGCGATTTCATAATCGCGATAAGCCAAATCGGTTTAAGTGCGATTTCATGTAAATTGCGATTAAACATGCAGCCCTAATATGCACAGTAGCTTCATGGTTTTCAATAAGACAGCTCGGGCATTTCCGGTGAATATTCTGTACTCACTGTACATCCACACAAAACCATCAATGGTTGACTTTTTAATGTTGTATTTATATTTTAATGTCGTTATTTGCCAATAAAGCAGTTTTATTGATTGCATTAAAGACTTGAAGCTAATGTGAACATTGGAATAGGAAGCGCGATGCCTGTAATTGGACATGTTTAAAAATAAAAAAAATTTCAGCACTTCAAATGTTATTTTTAATGTGATGACCAAAAACTATTTATATATGCCAATAAATTTAATAAAATCACTAGGTTTAAAATAAACTTAGTTGAGGTAAAGTATAAAGTATTCACAAAAGTCTCATGAAAAACAATAACTGTCAGTCAGTGCAGTGCAGCGCAGCGCTGCCAGCGCAAGCTCACTGATTTCGGCACACTTGTGAAAACTCCAGATTTTTTTCAATAAATCTAACTGAAGTACACACTAAATCTTTCATTTTTACAGTGTGTTAATGCTTTGTTTTCAAACGACAGTGTGAATGATGATCGAATTTTGCTGAGGAACACTTTTTTATGTCGTCTTACATTTGAATAACTAAATTAATGCTAGGTCTAACTATTTAAGTGACTATATTCTGATTATAAACTAAGTATTACAATATTTATGCTGTTAAAGCTACCTCAGGACATTGAAGATACCAACACGGCAGCAAGTGACATTTCACCGGAGGGTTTCCAGCTGGTTTATATGGAAGTTTTAAAGAACGCTCCGTGCATGTAGTCCATTGGCTTGTTTCATCATCAGTGTGCAATGCGCGTGTATGTTTGCTCTCTAGTGGTTAATAAACAGAACTGCATGTGTCATGCTGAAGAACATTGTAGCCGGTAGGGGTCGACCGATTATCGGCGCCGATATTGAGCATTTTTATGGTTTTCGGTATCGGCCATTTTCAAAACCAATTTGCCGATAAAATAATTTTTATTTTGAAATGCGCTATATTTGGCTCTAACGCAGGCATCTCTGTCGGAACTCACCACTCTGTAGACTAGACCAATGTCCCGCACATCTGATTTGTTGGGAGTCACGAGTCCGGCCAATCAGCGCAAAAGCTGAGGCACTGAAAGTGTTGCACTCTCACACCGAGAGCACTCGCTGACTGGAGCTGCTTCACTGATCACGCATCAGTCTCTCAAAGTTAAGACAGCAGCAGACTTTGCTGAAGTAGCAATACTTTACTACACTGAAGTTGCAAAACACCTCAATTTAACAGGGTCCTGTGATTTCCGCGATGCAGAAAACACGGAAGGAATCGCGGAATCCAGTCATAAAAACGGAATTTAATGTATAAAGCGTATCGTCACGGAATTTGTCAACTTCTTGATGAATTAATAAAAGAACAGGTCAGTACAAATCAAATCGGATGTCAAACCGCAAACCGTTATTTAAATATGAATCCTGCGTGTCTCTAAATGAATGGCGCAGACGCGTGATCATTACCACACACACACAGGAGCACGCGTGACGCTTGCGCTGTTTTCAGCCTCAGCCGCATCATTATATGAGGACGATTGCATAAACATCATCTCCAGAGCCGCTTAGTCACTTCATGAGCTTAATGCTTCAACTGAGAAAAGTTATCGTCATATCATAAACACACAGAAACTCAAAGATCTCAACGGCAACCCGTCAAAATAAAAGTTCGTTTTTTCATAGGGCCCTAAAAATGTAATTTGTGTTAAACTAAATAAATTGAATTGTTTGATAATTTCAATTAATTAGAAATGCTTTTTTTATTAGTAAAATTTTATTTTACCATTAAAATAGTCTTTAAGTTTTACAAAATGTTTACAGAATGCTGCTGGGTGCTCCCTAATGTTATTAATAATGTTATTATTAACAGTTCTCAGATTTAAAAATATGATTAAAATCATTTAAAGAAAGTTTTTGTAAAAACCCTTTGTTATTCTTAATTTTGACTTTAACTTACATTTTTACACCAGACATAGGCTATATCGGTTCAAAATATCGGTTATCGGTCTACTTGATCTGTAATAATCGGTATCGGCATCGGCCCTGAAAATCACATATCGGTCGACCCCTAGTAGCCGGTGCTACTTCTCTCTGTTAATGTCAATGACGAGTCACGCAGGGACTGGGCTACTCCGCAGCGCAGCCGAGCCGACCCCGGTCTAAAATATTCCGAATATAAACACTTATTATAGGCCTACCGTAGTGATTCAGGATAAGACAAAAACGGATTCATGATGTACTCATTCATTTAAATATTTTTTATTTATTTTGAACACAAAGTTACGGACTGCAGCAGTTACGGATACAATGGCGTTCTGTTGCGCACACACAAATTTAACTGAGTGCACGACTATGTACTCGCAGAAATGCGACCACATCAAATTCTAACTCTCACATTCTCAAAAAATGGTCCCAGTCTGGAACCAGTCTGTGCAAGCAGATGTAAAGGGAAGCCTCAAGAGCTCTAAACCATGATTGATATGCAGTCACTTGATGGGCGTTGAAGAAATAGGTCTCATTTGCTGTTGAACCATGTGAACTTCGACATCTATGTTAAGGATGGGCTCCTGTAGTGTTTACTGGTGTATTAAGAGGATGTGTCTGAACATATCCCCTGTGCAATCAGTATAGGGGAGGAAGAACATTCTCTCATCTTAATGTGCCCAGGCAAATCAAATTCCACTGTACATATCTTTGCAGTCTTTGATATTCACCAGCAGTGGTGGTGTCACATTCATGGCATGAAATGCATAAAGATCCAGGGGAGATATTTTACAGAGAAATGCACAATGTAAAGCATACCATTCACCTTAGTCTTGCCTGTCTCAAATAAAACAAACACGTTTTCAGAAATTATGGACTTAGTTAATTTAGTTATTTTGAGGAAACTGGTTAAATTGATCCTTGTTTGTTTGCATGGGCCGTTGGCTGTCTCAGATCATGGACTTTGCTTGTTGTGATAAGTCTGATCATGTGTCCAGGCTTTGCTCATGTTCATTATAGTAGTAATATGTGTCTAATGTGTAGTTGTTTGTCTTTCCCTGTGAATACACTCGTTATGCGAGGCTAAAAAAGGCAGGGTGATCGGAGCTGTGTAGCATGGTCTCACTGGGGTGTGACGGGAAAATCTCGCCATCCCCAACAATGGACTCGGTTCAATTTAGATGGAAATTGGGCTGGTGTGTAGCCTGGTTAAAACCAGACCCTTCTCAGTCGTAACTGAGTTAGGGTCTGGGGAAGGTTCATTCACAGCTCATTTCCAAAGGGGCGTCACCAACGGACGTCGCTCAAATGCCTCTGTAAGCAATTGGATAGACCTTAAAACCAATCAGATCGATCGTCATCTTCTAAAGCCCGCCTCAACGTTTGTGATTGGTGCCTCGATTTGGAAAGATTGGAAATGAGCTTGAATGGGCTCTTCGCCAGACTAACTTTCAGAGCAAATCTAAATTTGCCGGAAGTTCGTCTGGGTTTTATTTGTGGTGTGGAGCATCTTTCTCTACCAAAATAGGCATAAGGTCTATTTTCTAAATGCATGTTATTGATCTTACTGTGAACAATTCATCTATGCAATTTTTGTATGTTTTAGACCTTGTAATTTAAAAAAAAAAGAGTTATGACTCAATCTTAAGGGGTCGCACACAGGACGAGAAGCGCAGCGCCGCACCATGTCTTTAATATTCAAACAAATTGTTTTCTATGGCTACGTTCAAATTGCAGGCAAATGTGGCCGATTTTTTTTTTTTTTGCTCGCATGTGACTCAGATCTGCTTTTTTTAATGACAGTGTGAACAGCACAAACCACCATGATCTGTTCGCACTGGAATCTGATATTGGCCACATTTATGTTCACAATGTGAATGGCTATACAAAAAAATCTGATCTGACCAATAAATCGGAATTCAGCACTAAGGCTCGCAGTGTGAATGTAGCCTATGAATGTACGGGAAATACCCTGAATTCTATAAGACTTTAGATATACTAAGACGGTGCACTCGTATTATTATAAATGGGAGAAAGTGCAACGTGCAAGATGGTGAAATAAGTCCCGTTCTAAGTAAAAGAGCCAATCGCCAATTGGTAAAGTGAAGTCATTGCATCACTGCAGCTGCTGTTAGAAGCTCCGGCTGCTACAGAAACAGTCAGTGTTCTGTGATGCTTGCTTAGGACTTGGACCTAGGACAACATTGGCTCGTCCAACCTGAATAATTCAGTTTTTTGTCATGATTTGAGCGTTTAGAAACAAAATTTATATAGTCAGTTGTTGTCAAATTTCAAATATGAAATTTAATCATAAGCTTAGTGAACAACAGCTTTGGAGAATTTGATGTTTCCCAGTTTAGAGAGGTAGGAGCTGCACTTGCATGACTGAAACAGCTGCCCTAAAGGCGTTATAAAGATGATGAAATGACTTGCCTGAGTAGGTCTTTGATTATATTTCAGGTAGGGCTGAACGATTCATTGCATTTGCGATAATATCGCGATATGATGAAATGCGATTTTGTAACCGCAAAAGCTGCGATTACACTGGTCACGTGACACGCGAGAGAAAAGCAGTCTGCAGATCAAGCATCAACTTGGCACGCTACGCATAGGTCTGGCATACAGGAAAGAACCGTTTATTTTTTATGTATGTGATATTGTGTTATTTACTCTCTCCAACAATTCTGGATCGATTCAGAGAATTTCAGAATCGAGTCAGAGTTTAGTTTTTAAACACAGATGCGTGATGAGCTGCGCGTGCTTTAGAAACAACCGTATTCTGCTTGCTTCTAATTTCTCTCTCTCACACACACACACACACACACACACACGACACCGCTCGAACCTTCCGAAAAATAAGCTTTCATAAAGTTCGGGGTTTAAGCGAATTACAAGGACAGTCGCGGGAATTTTCCTTACAAATGCTCCACAAAGGCATTATTTATGTCTTTTGGAATGCAGTTGGCTTATATATTAAAAATATGAAAATCACTGAGAAAGCTGCTTTCATTTTAAAATACTTACGCGTGCTTTGTGAAGAGCGCTCGTGCATGCGGCTGTGAGCGACTCATTGGTTAAATGTAGCCTACTTGCATCTCAAAATGCTTTTGACGCGAAATTAATGTAAACACGGTCAGTTATATCTTAAATATAACATTCTCATTTTCCACTAGATATTTTCCTCTATATCTCATCAGCAATTTCGATTTCGGCAAACTCTGCAGCAGCTGACCACTAAGGAGCGAATGTACAGTGACGTGACATCACTGCCAGATTCATTTGCTGGCGCTGAGCCAAAGACGGACGCGCTCAGTGCTTGTCATAGGCTATATCACAACTGTTCAGTGTTTTTAACCACATAATGTTCATTTTAGGTTTCAGACATTTAAATACATATAATTTATAGCAAAACAATACATTTATAGTTTGTAAAATACACAATGGTTTCTATGGAAGCAGCAATAACAAACCATTCAAATATATTTGCCGACGGTTTTTATTCATATCAGACACACAGTGTAAATATCTATAAATTCAACTCTATTTTTCTCCCAGTTCACCGGCCACTTTCATGTATTTCGGGAGAAACTGATGAATTCATGCGCTGTAAAAGACAGGAATCTCTGAACTGCGGCCCAAACAAACATGACGGTGCCCATCTCACGTTACAGATCAAGATAATTTATAAAAGGTTTTTTAAAGAACAAAACAAACTCACTTACACATATTTGAGAATCGGAATAGAAGATAGTTGATGACATGGTAAGCAAGTTTGTAATATTTATAAATAAAAGCGCTTCATCTTTCATACTGCGCTATTTTGGCTGTGGTGACTCACGTACCAAGCATGAAGCGTCACCATGGAAACGTGTGTGTGTGTGTGGGGTGGGGGGGGATCGCGATGTCGGCTAAACATCGTGATGTCTGTCAGCCATCACGATGGACCATGATATCGTCCATCGGCCCAACCCTAATAGAATGTGCGCGTCCGGTGTGCGATACCTGTAAGTTGTCCTAGGCGCTGCACTACTCTTCTCGTCTGGTGTTCGACCAACTTTACAGTGAAAACGACAGACTTCTCTCTTGTGACGTATGCTGGATTTAACTTCTGAAGAGCTTCTGAAGTTACAGTAAAACACAACTTGGGGGCGCTCAAACACAAAACGGTCTTGCCGAGCACACATGCGTAACGGCGAAGAAGATATACACCAAGTAGCGTCTACACACTGCCGGGTAGAAGACGAGGAAGATGCAAGCCAAGATAAATGTAACGTTAGAGCTGTTGGTCTCGTTGGTGTCGGAACATAAGGAACTGTATGATAAACGTGACAGCGACTACAAAAATATTGATAAAATAGAACTGTTATGGAGTGGTATTGCAGCGCAGATGGGACTTGATGGTGAGTTTATTTTCATTTAATTGTCTTTCATGTACATAGGCTTGTAACTTTTAACTCTTGTAACGCCATCTAATGTCAGGGAATGAGTTTGCATGTTCACTCGGCTCATCGTCAGCGAAAATCGCTTGGGTGTGAACACAAAAAACGCGTTGAAAAACGCTGGCGAATTAGCGCGCCGATATTCGTCTCCGGTGTGTACGGCCCTTTAGTCAGTTCTTTTTTTTTTTATGAGCTGACAGTGTTGAAGGGCACTATAATGCAGTTATTGATTGCTATACCACTCTTTCATGGGCAGTAGCCACAGGGTGGGTTTAAGGTTTCAGGGACTGCGGGAAAACCCACTATAGCTGTGATTTAAAAGGTTCATGGTAAGTTGTATCGTGTGGGACCATCTGAGCAGTTGGCCTGTTTAGCTTGCTTGCCTTTTTCCATGAGCCATGGCAGGTGATGGCTTTTCAGAGTTTTATCCTGTGAAGTTGGTACTACTTGTGCATCTTAGAGTGACTTTTCAAAGTGGAAATAATAGATCATGGTAATTCAGGAAGAGCAGTGGCTGGAAATATATACGTGGCATACGTACGGGTGAGATTCAACAGGAGAGTAACGGATCCTGTGGCATGGTCCTGGTATAGCACTTGTTAAACATAAAAATATATTGCTTGCACATCTAACAATTAAACCATATTTAATAAATGAGTTCTAGAGAAACGTCCTGGTACAGGCACTGACAGGATCTGATGTGTGCAGTGTTTGCATTACTGATAGGTTGTAGTATCTGCCTGTTAGGGATGGGTATCGTTAAGGTTTTAACGGTATTGCTACTCTTACCAATACTGCTTATTGATCCGGTACTTAAACAGTATTCTTATCACTTCTTTTTGTTATATTTTTTTAAATAAAAAAACAAAGAACATTATTAACATTGCTTTATAATATGAATTGTAAAATATCTATAGCAAAAGAAACTGAAATGTTTGAACAAACGGAATATAAAACATCTATTTATAAATTGACCGTGTGCAGGCATTTTTTGTTTTATATGCATAAAATAAGAACAAGAACAAAGAAATAAAGTACAAACAAATGGTCAAATAAATACAATAAAGCAAAGATATAAATGAAATAGCTTTAATTTCAGGAAGGTCTTCTAACATTACTGTTATAGTGAGCCGTACCATGCAGTGGAAAACCTCAAAGAAATAGCCTATGGCAGGGGTCGGCAACCTATTTGTCATAAAGTGCCATTTTTAAGTTTCGGAGTTCATCACTGTGCCATAACACCAACCCCCCCACACACATGTATAAATAAACATATTTTAAATATTCATAATGGCTAACATAGAAATAGTACCGAAATTAAAATGTTTCTCATGAAATTTGTTTTAGATTTGTCATCTTTGTTTTCAGGCCTAAATTACACTTTGAAGAACAGATTGGACCTGGTCATTCGTGTTTTTACTGACTTCTTTTAGTTTTGTTAAAAGTGTTACACTTCCACTTGGCAACATAACTGCATCTCGCTACTTTTAATGAAGACAACTGTGTGTTGAGCTTCAGAATGTAAGCTAAACTTTCAGTTTCATTAGCGCCAGTTTGCACGTCGGCTTGCTGAAGAGATGCGTGTTGCAGCAGCGCTGTCATATCTATAAACTGGGAGCCGTTATAACACTCGCATGTTTTTTTTTTTTTTTTTTTTTTTTTTTTTTTACCAATTTGGGAGTAAAATTTACATTTGTGACTTCAACAAGCATATATAATGCATATATGCATTTTGTTCATTTTCATCTGAAATATGTAAAAGTGTGCTCTCAATCAGAGGGCATTTGTCTCACGATTGGATAGCTTTCCTATCAGAGAAAAAACATGAAGTGATCAGGTACGCATGAACGGAGTTTCCACATGCATCGCAGTCATTTTAATATGTATGGAATGTTTAATAAGGACTCTATACACTTGGTTGAAATTATAGCATTAACTATTTACAGCAGAACGAGCTTTAAGGTGTCAGTTGGATAACTTGTTTGCGCTGATGCGCATTGGTCAGCGCGACCACTCTGACCAATGGTTTGTTAGAGCTGCTCGCTTTCATTGACTTGTGCAGTTTAATACTCACACTTTAATACTATTAATAACTCCTAACTTAATAAAACAAGCTGTTACTACAAAGAATTATTACAATATGTAGATCTGTATATAGGTGGGAGGTAGGCTACTTTATCTGAATGAAATACATACACACCCCTCTCGCGCTTGCTTGCGTGCCAGCGATTAACCCTCCGCGTGCCAGTGTTGGCACGCGTGCCTTAGGTTGCCGACCCCTGGCCTATGGCATACAAAAGAAATCTTGAGTAATCAAATGTAAAATAATACTGCATAGTTTTCACTGTATAAATTGATAGATTAATGTTTATTAAAGCTAAAGTTATTCATTTAAGTACCGTGAGTGATTTTCTCTTTGCCTTTTGCTGTTTGATTCATATTAAAGGCGCAATCGTTAGCAGGTTTATTAGAATGCTGCCACTTTAAGACCGAATGCAGATCTAATAATACACATCATATTTTCTCCCAACTATTTACACCCATTTAAGACATGAACTGTTTAAGTGAATACTCTCTAAGCAGGTCATTTTGACATAGGCTATTTGTCTGTGTATTTGATGGTTTAGACGCTCACGCAAAGCCTAAATTATAATTTGTTTGTCTTGTTGTGGTACGTTTCGGAGCGCACACACATAAAGCCTTGAAGTTGGAAATATAGCAATATAGGGTATAGCAACAGTAGAATGAAGCAATAAACTCTGCTCTGCGTCGTGCCTAACAATGCCCCTTAGCTGTTCTACATTCACTGTAAATCACGGCTTCAAGGGGCTTATTTGCTTTTATAAAACGGTTACTCCATAAAAATATTAATTTGAATATTTATTTTATTCATAAAATAAACACCATCAACAAAAAATATAACGTTATAGCACATTTATTCCTCCACCAAACAATGTAGTTCCAAAGAGGTTGCCAAGCAATACATGCAGCAACAAAGAACCACAACCACGGCAGTTGCGCAGTAATACTAATGTAATGTGGTCACGTTACGTGTATGTTAAATAATTTACAATGGCTTTCGGACGCGGCTCAACCAATCAGAATCAAGGACCGGAACGTTTACGGAACTGCATTTTACAACAATCACAGATTGTTCTCTCTTGTTTCATACAAACGCAGCTGCTGCCACTGTTGGATTATGAGATACAAACAGCTACAATTTTAAAACGGTTTAATCTGAAATCAATATCTCTTATCCCCATAATTATTTATGTGGCGAAATGCTGTGTAATAAGTGATATGAATGACTGTGTACCGTACCTCTTAAATGTCCGTTTAGTTTGAACTTGGCGCGCTGAACTGCTCTCTCCGCGGAAGCTTTGCGTTTAAAGACCTAATAAAATATTTCTACTCGGATCAATATTTCGTGTCTAATTATTTACCTATGTGGCAAGTAGCCGTGTAATAAGCGGGATAATGTACATCTAGCTGGTGGTTCTCTCAAAATAACCCCCTTCAGGCTGATCAAGACCCCTCCCCTTCGCGACGGGGTCCTCATCATCCTGTCGGGGGTTATTTTAAGAGAACCACCAGCTAGATGTACATTATCCCTTGCTTAAACCATTTTGTTGATGAAAATTATGCGAGAAAAATAAAAGTGCTAGTTATTATTAATAATGCAGCAATGTTTTTGAAAAAGAAACATCTTAAAATAAAATTACAGTTTCAAATAACAGCTTTTTGAGCTGCCTTTGGTGATGCTGAAGAGTTATGAGCATCGGGAAACTGATGGGTTTTATTAGCGGGTTAATTAACTTAACAAAACGCATCATGTGAGATTAATATGAAATTAATCATATAGGACTTATGCAACATAAACAAAACATTACAACTTATATCTGCACAAAATTAAGCAAATACACAAGTGAACTTAGATACGTGCTAGTCAGAATGTACACTTAACTGTATTTTCCTTTTCCTGATTCCAGTCATATTTCAAGCGATTCAAAACCATCAATGGTGAACAGTGTGCAGCTGAAGGAAATAATCCATTATTTATCGGCTTTAATATATCAGCCACATTTTCTTATTGGGTCGATAATGATAACATTAAAAATGATCATACCTGTATATCAGTCTATACTAATGGGTGTCCTATATATTTCGCTTGCCTAAACAAAATTACAAGTACATTAAGTACATTACATTGTAACAATACTGTACTGTAAAATAAAAATTAAGTATTTAATAAAATAATAATAGTTTTTAACTTTACAACGGTGTAATTATTTGTTGTATACAAATTACACTGAGACTGAAAACCGTAATCATGAGCTGCATGTGTGTAAATGAACACAGTGCCACTCTTCACTCTGAAATGTGCAGCTCATATATTTATTCATTAAATTGCAGAATTTATAACTGCATATCACAATATAACTATTTCAATTTAATTGATTTATCATTCAGCCTGATATATTTAGCAAATAATAATATCATGTGAATAAATTGATATAAATATATAAATGTTTTACTATGTTTTACATTTTGTTGTAGACCTCCTGCATCTGACATCAGTGGTTAGTAGGTTTTAGGGGACTTAAGCTGATTTTTCCAGTTCAGAACCACATTTCCTGTGGAAACTGTTTCAGATAGATAGTGGCACCCTGTTTGTGGAAATTGGGCGTGTGACAGAGCGGTTGAAGCCTCTTGTTACAGTTTCTCCAGAGTAAGACTGGTCTGCCGTTTCCAAGCTAGAAAAGCAGGACTAGGTTCAGGTAGAATGTCAGTTCCTGGACTCTGAGTAAGAGGAAAGGGAAGTTTGCAAAGTTTTTTTTTTTTTTTTAAACGTGTCATGCTTTTTTAAGTGTCATGTCCATCAGGCACAACACATAGGCCCTACGCTTAGCCTAGACATTGGAAATGCTAGTGTTGTCATTCTCCTTATCTGTTTTATTGGGTGTCTTGTTACAGCAGATGAAGGTGGATGATTTTCAGCATCCTCTGCTCAGGATGTTGAGTTGAGGCAGATGGTGGGCTGGAAAGGAGGCGGTATAGCAGTACGCGTAGATAATTCCCACTTCCTCCCCCTGGAAAGATGTGTGTGTGTGAGTCAACCTTAGATATGCAGACTTGTTTTAATCATAGTGGGCCTGCATATTCATTATATTTTTTGGTTATATTTAATTGTGTCCCAGTGACTCATAACATACCGGAAGCTAATGCTTATTAAGACACTGCAAAGCCTCTCTAGTTGAGTGGATTTATTGTTCTCACTCTCGGGTATGCGTGTATTGTTCGTCACAGGTACATGCGCAGATATGTTATGTTAAAGCTCCCTACTGTAGACATATCAAACAATTTATTTGTTTCTCCATCCACTATCAGTCTTTTGCTTTTCTGTTTGGTGATGTAGAGTGTAATCCTGTCTTTTCTGATCTTCAGGCACAGACATCTCCGTGGGGGAAGAAGTAGCCATCAAACTAGAATGTGTGAAAACGAAGCACCCACAGCTGCACATCGAGAGCAAGATCTACAAAATGATGCAAGGAGGCGGTATGTGTTTCCACACTCAGTCAGCAGCTCCTCGTGGTCTCCATCCGGCTTTTCAGTTAATACACAACTATGAGTCACACGTACACACCTCACACTGCTGACACATGCATAAGAGCCTGTAGACAAATAAAACTCTTCAAAATGAAATATTTATTATAAACCGTTTGGTGTCAAGTTACAATTTACCTGAGCAGGTTTTGTCATCACACTGAAATTTGAAAGGTCATTTGATTGTTTTGTAAAATAGTGTCAGGCCAGCTGACAAAGATTTAATTCCAAAATGTGCTGCTTTGTCACCAAGATATTATCTAGTTGGCTGTGATAGAAGAAGGTTTGTTGAAATTGTATTAGTCTTAAAAACATCAAGAATTTGTTAAACTACAAACCAAACACATTATAGCAGTTACATTGTAGCTGTATAATTTCCAGCTTGGTTACAATTTTTTAAAGGGAAATCAATATTTTGTCAAGAACTTTTTCATGCTGAATACCAAGACAAAAAAATGATTATTTCTAGCTAATATAAAAATTCATACTCTACAGTTCAAATATTTGGGGTCTGTAAGATTTTTAAATTGATGCTCACCAAAGCATTTATTGTGAAATCATTCTAATATGCTGATTTGGTGCTCAGGAAACATTTTCTTATCAATGTTGAAAAGAGTTGTGCTACTTCATATTTCTATGGAAACCGTGATACTTTTCCAGGATTCTTTAATAAATAGAGAGACCAAAAGAGCAAATCTTTTGTAACATTATAAATGTTTTTATTGTATTTTAAAACTTTTAATTTCTTTTTAAAAAATAGAATTTAAATCTGATGACCCCAAACTTTTAAAAGGTAAGTGTAGGCGAAGAAAAAAAATGTGGACTTTTTTGCAATTAATTTCTGCTGCTAAAATCCTTCATGAACAACGACCATTTTATGCTGTCTTAATATAGTTCTTTTGTTGATCTCTTTAGTAATTTGTTTGAGTAAGAGGGTTTCTTTGAAGATAAGGTGTAGTTCACAGGATCTCCATTTCTTAGATGGTGTTAGAGAATACTTTGGCAACAGTGGGTGGCAAACCAATCGTGACCAATTCCCCTTGCATCATCAGTCAGTGAGTCAACGCATCCTTCTCCGCTGAGAGTAGCATTATCAGTTCTCAAACTACTCATAGCATACTGTCAACACCATGAATCGTTTTCTCGTTGTCTCAACATTTAGCCTTGTGAGGAAGTACGCAATTTGTGGCCCTTTTTGTGGTTGTGCATCCATATCGTGTGTAGGCACAAAAATATTTTTTTTCTTGACATTTTGTTTCTGTTGCAATGTACGATGTTTTATGAATATACATGAGGTGCCTGAAGGATATTCCCCTCCCCGATTCCAGCTGGGTTTGCCCCGATTGCTTATTCTAGATAGACGTATGACAGTCCGGGGCTATTTTATGGTGCCAGCAGCAAAAGTGTCCCGTCTATGGCGTTCGCTTTTAAACACATTCAAGTCTGTCCGCTCGCTCTCAGCATGACTGAGCATGCATGACGTCCGCTCCGCAGCACCCAAACTTTGTGATGACATCCGTGCCACAACAGACAGACATTCTGAGTGAGCCTCCCACTCAGCGCTTGTTCTCTGTGATCACATGGACCCCAGGCCAGATGGTGCGTGCGCAGGGGAGTGAGTTTAGGCGGGAGGGGCCACCCTGTGCATTCCATCTCCTAACTGGGTCTCTTTCACCACTCCCAGCCTTATTTAGCATACCATGAACAGACATACACTGACAACTTTGTGGGTACAAAAAGGTGTAGGTACCTGCACGTATTTGTGAATGCATGTACATGCATTTTTTAGGGAGAAGGAAATCCCTGTCTTCTATGTTATTTATTTATTCATTTTTATTTCTGGATATTTTGATATCAAAATTGCACTATACAAGTCCATACATGGAGAAGTTCTAGGCTCAGCATTTTTCTATTTTAATTCCTATTAATATAGACTGTGTCAGAGCTGTCCTGACATGAGAATGGAAAGGCGCGCTGGACGGCTCAGACCAGGAGATATATTTAACCTCCTGAGTTTGCGCAGGAATAGCTGACCTGGAAGATGTTTTCTGCAAAGTGCTGAACGGCAAAATCTCTGTGCTGTTGAAGGCAGTGGCCAGGCTCAGGGCACACATGACGGTAGATACGACAGCAGCTGCTGAGAGAACTCTGACCTTCCAGAATGCTGCTGAACCCTCTGTCTCTTCCTCTCCTCGAGAATCATGAGTGTGCTGTATATATATGAACAACACTAGAAAATCTAGACTGTCTGGTTTTCTGATGGCACAAAAATTATATTATCTACACACGCTGTCGATTAGGGCACTCCAGACTAACTCTTATGTTTCTGTTAATGGGTGAAGATCCTCCTATATTCTTCTCGTGCCAGGGGACGTGCCATATTCCCATCAAAATATGCTTCAGTAATAATTGGATAGTTTGAACTCTGTAAGAATGTTATTTTTCAGTTGACTCTTATGAAAATATTTTTAAGACCAGGGGCCGGTTGCATAAACCGCTAAGACTAGTCTTACAAGTTAGACACCAATTTTTTTTCTTTAAGACTGTTCATAGCTTTTTTAAAATTAGTTACATAAAAACGTAGATTAGCCTAATTTAATACCGAAAAGTAAAACTGACATCCCCTGACTAACTGCTAGTGGGTCACACTAGAACTTAAGACACTGTCTTAACATAATGGCTATGTTTATACAACCGGCCCCCAGATGTACCTTTTTAATTACCTGTTTTAATTGTTCCTTTTTAATCTTTTTCTCACCATGAATATAGCCGAGGTAGCTGGCGTGGCATTAAACTATAAGCAAACAAACAAACTGATGGCACACATCTGTGGTTTGCTGGAAACTGTATTTTACAACTTGTAAACAAATATATAAAGTTTTAATATAAAAATTGATATAAAATTTTGTGAAAGCTGGTAGTAGGGCTGCACAATTAATCGAATTTTAATCACGATCACGATTTTGGCTTCCCACGATCAAATTCACGTGATCGAGCGATATTTAAAATGCGTCATTGCGTTCATAGAACGTTCTGTATCAATTTTTTTTTTTTTTTTTTTTTAAAGCCAATATAGCGCTCCGTAAACCACTGTCTGATCATGTGCCTCCATGAGCCAATCAGAGTTGTTCCCTGCACCGCGCAGCTTAGTTTCTAGATGTTGACAGTCACAGAGGACAGAGCAACGTGAGGAAAATTCCACAACAGATAGCAGTCGGTCATAAGGCTATAAACTGAAAGAAAACAAAAAAATGTCTAACGTAGCAGGGGGCGAGGCTGAGGGACTTGTCCCGAGAATCGGATCGTCATCCATTGTGTGGAAGCATTTTGGGTTCAAGGCGAGTGACACAAAACAACAACAGGTCATAAGCAAAGAGTGCCGTAAAGTTGCGTTGGCGCTACAAAGCAACACAACGAACCTCTTTAACCACTTAAAAACAAAACAAAGTTCAATACGATGAATGTATGAGGGCCAAGAAATGTGTCTACTTACAATCAAAACAAAACATTTTGCTTCTGTAAAATGAAGAAAATGAACAGGGTGTGCTTTCTGCCTCTCCATCTCCGTGAACTTTTTTTCTGGAGCACGTCTCTACACTTAAACAAAACTCAGCGAATACTCGTCATACATGCATGAGCAATATATCTTTATAAGCATGTAGGTGTCTTTTTTTTAAATTATCTAATTCAAAATGAAAACAAATATTCTCTGTTTATGTAATCTGTATGAAAAGAGAGAGATGTCAGTCTAATGTGAATACGCCCACGGAGAGCGCGCGCTATTCAAATGCAAATGATCTGAGGTGATCCATCAGATTCATGTACTTTATGCTGTGAGGAATAATAATAGCCTAATAGTAGTAATAATCCTGGAAAAGTTTACCTCAGAAGTGTTGGTTTTGGTTTCATTTTGAGGAGCAAAATGAATTAAAAGAATTTTATATTAATTAAAAATATATAATTAATTGAACTATTATGCTATTTGTGATAATTAATTTTAGTTGATCTGTACTTATTATGCTAATGTGTATGAATGTTACTGATAATAATAACAATAGTAACCTAATATAACAACTGTTATTTCTGCTAGTGTTGAGAAACCAAAACCAAACAGTTTTACTCATGTTGTCTGACATAAGATTGAACTAACTTAAATCTTGAATAATATGATTGGGGTTGTTTACCAAATATGTGGTTTAATTTTCCATATGATTTGATCATGTTCTTTCTTAGAGTATGCAATGAGAGATCCTCGGAGTGACCGAGCACAAATAATCGTGATATTTAATCGTGATCTCAATTTTGATCAAAATAATCGTGATTATCATTTTGGCCATAATCGTGCAGCCCTAACTGGTAGCTGTAATTGGAGCTTGCTTGTTTAACTAGAAGATAATGTGTATTCAACATTGTATCAGTACACATTCAAATCGTATCAGTACACATTCAAATTATGTTATAGTGTTGTGACAGCTGTTTTTTCTGGTTCACATGTGGCTGAACTGTGAGAGGAGGCAGAAAAATGCCCTTGAAGTGATCTAATTGGGTATCAGCTGTCCTTCCATGGCAGCCTATATCTTTTCGTGCATCACTTCAAGGTCTTCTAGAGATGGTTGATGCTTTATAGCTGATGAGTTAGAGCCCTTTTTGAGGGTGACCAACCAGCACCGCTGGTTTATTCAAGCTAAAGCTCTGCTTGGGTTTTTTTATCACATCACTGTCCTACTGAAACAAACATGCTCCCAACCCCCCCCACCTATAATGTTGAAGGTTACCTTCAGATTCTTTTTGTCAGTCCTTCAAAGATACAGGTACATATTAGTCAAACTTCCCCTCTAATTCAGTAGTCTAAGCTTTCAAGATAATTTTGGTTGGCAAGGATTTTCTTCATAAACCACATTAGATTCCCTTTTTGAAGGAAAAATCTTTCTATACTAATGGTCATTTTTTTCTTCTACAGTCGGTATTCCAACTATCAAATGGTGTGGAGCAGAAGGAGATTACAATGTGATGGTGATGGAGCTGCTGGGACCCAGTTTGGAGGATCTCTTTAATTTCTGTTCTCGCAAGTTCAGCCTGAAGACTGTTCTTCTTCTGGCTGACCAGATGGTAAGGCTGTAGACGGGATCACCATAACCGTTGTCCTCTCCACCCTACCTATCTCTTGTTATAGGACACCCAAAATGGGATAATGACTCCAGGAAGTGGCGTTCTGATGACACGACAAGCTTTACTGTCATCCTTTCAGCTGTTTTACATAGACAACCAGTGTCCTCTTTCACTTTGTGTTTGAGCATTAAGTGCCAAAAGGCATTGTGAAATGAGGCATAATGTGAAAGGGCTGCTTGTTCAGCAGTTGTCATGCCTTCATTGGCTTTATTTGAATTGGTGTGCTAGGTTTGAATGGAGTCTCTCATTCAGTCATTCGACTTGCTAAACCTGTCCTCTGTTCCGTCATCAGATCAGCCGTATCGAATACATCCACTCCAAGAACTTCATCCACAGAGACGTCAAGCCTGACAACTTCCTTATGGGCCTGGGGAAGAAGGGCAACCTTGTTTACATCATTGACTTTGGCCTGGCCAAGAAGTACAGAGATGCTCGCACCCACCAGCACATCCCTTACCGCGAGAACAAAAACTTGACTGGCACTGCTCGCTACGCTTCCATCAACACCCACTTGGGAATAGGTACCCTAATATGTCTTTTAAAACAAATTATAATAATATTATATCATCTTATTGAAACCTCCGGTACATTCAGACCTGACCTGTCATCACCCTAACATTTATGTTCAAGCCACTTCATCTGTTATGGTCAGGCCATCTTAATGACATACAGTGTTTATGGGTGTTTTCTTTCACAGAGCAATCCAGACGAGATGACTTGGAGTCTCTTGGCTATGTGCTCATGTACTTCAACCTGGGCTCTCTACCATGGCAGGGTCTAAAGGCTGCCACAAAGAGACAGAAGTATGAGCGGATCAGTGAAAAGAAAATGTCCACTCCTATTGAAGTCCTGTGCAAAGGATACCCATGTAAGCTTCTGCTTATACATATAAGGTTTTTTATATATGTTATATGCTTATGTTATATAGGATTCCTGTTTCAAATAAATGCTGTTCTTTTTAACTTTCTTTTCATCAGAGTCCTGAAAAAAATCACCATTTCCACAGAAATATTAAGCAGCACAATTGTTTTCAACATTGAAAAAAACTATTTTTTTTTTAAAAAGTGTAGTTGACCTCAAATCTGAACAACTTGACTGATTTTTTTTTAATTACATTTGCCTTTTGTTTATTTCCAGCTGAGTTTGCCACATACCTCAACTTTTGCCGATCCCTGCGTTTTGACGACAAGCCCGACTACTCTTACCTGAGACAGCTCTTCAGGAACCTTTTCCACCGGCAAGGCTTTTCATACGACTACGTGTTTGACTGGAATATGCTCAAATTTGTGAGTGTCTAATGGGTTGTCTTCGCATGGTTGCTGTATTTCTTAAATTGTTCTTGG
Source organism: Gila orcuttii (assembly GCA_026230005.1). NCBI lineage: Eukaryota > Metazoa > Chordata > Actinopteri > Cypriniformes > Leuciscidae > Gila > Gila orcuttii. The sequence goes on along the minus strand of JAPDVR010000003.1, from coordinate 37,422,788 downwards.
TTCTTATTGTGGTCTTTTTGACTTAATGCTTTGTGTTGTGCTGTTCAGGGTGCAAACAGAGCGGCCGAAGATCCGGAGAGAGAGCGGAGGGATCGAGAGGAAAGATTGCGGCATGGGCGGAATCCTGCTGCCCGTGGCATGATGCCTTCCAGCTCAGGCAGACCCAGAGGAACGCAAGAAGTAGCACCTCCCACACCTCTCACACCAACCTCACACACAGGTAAGACGTCCACTGTTGTCTGTTGGTGCCTGTTTTTTTGTTATTTGTGCATGAGGATTGTTTTGATTTGGAGAAAACGTCTCCGGTTACCTAACGTAACCTCGGTTCCCTGAGAGGAGGGAACGAGACACTGCGTCACTGTTAGGTGGCGCTGTGGGGTTATCTCTCCTCCTTTGAATCTACTGAAGCCTTATGAAATCTCATGGGCGAGAATACACCTGCCAATGGCGTTCAAGAGCACAAAATAGAGGTGGGCTCCCCCGCACTATAGGGAGGCGCTGAGTGCCATTGCCTCAATCTTGGACTGAAGCAGAGCACAGCCGACAAAGACTCTGAGATAAGTAACATGGCAGCGCACACAGTGTCACGTTCCCTCCTCTCAGGGAACCGAGGTTACGTTAGGTAACTGGAGACGTTCCCTTTCGAGTCGGTTGATTCGGGTCGAATGCAGATGAAACCCGAAGGCAGCAGAAGTACTGGTGCCATTATGGACAACACATGTATTGCCAGGAACATCCAGGTTATAAACACTGTAGAGGCAATGGCAATATGCAAGGTGCCTGATAGCCCCTCTGGCATAGGTTGCCATTCGCGCAGGATGAGGCAGTGTGTCCGCCTGGCTATAACAGCAGACTGCGGATGCCTAAACAACCTAGTTGAACACCACTAGCAGGGGCGTAACAACTGTCGTAGTAGTCACATGACCTGTTTGACAACATCCACAAAGTAGTTCGCGTTGTAGATATAATCCTCTTTGAAGGCAAATCGCGATGTGAGCGAGACAATTAATCACAGAACTGACCAGAGCGTCCAGCACAAATCGACCATGTAGAAGGGTGAGAGGTGTGCTTAAAACAGGGAGTGCATAAGTCTCCATCCAAGTACTCTTGCAAAAGACAAGGCCACTGACAGGGGCTTTCTGACCAAAAAGAGATCTATAAATACACTCTCTGAATGGACTATGATCAGTTGATCATCCAGAACGTGCGCTCCACTCAATTAGAGGTGAGATAGCAACACTCATGAATGTACACATGGTTCGTTCATTTCGGTCGGGTACCGGACCTAGTTGAAACACCAGGCATCAAGCTGGCAGAGGGTCAGACGCAACTAAGCACTGTCGAGCAACGCTGGACTGATGGAATGGAGAGCGTAGAATAATAAGCAACAGCGTAGTGGTGCATAGACATGGAAAACATAAGGCTGTGTCGTGAGTGCATTAGCTACATATTCAGTAGTTAAGGCCTCGTTCACAGTGCAGGGGCTTAATGCTCAATTCCGATTTTTTGAAAAAATCTGATTTTTTTGCAAGGCCGTTCACATTTCCAATTAAATGCGACCTTTTGTGATCTCCTGTGTGAACGTGAAATGACCCAGAAGTGTCCCGCATGCGCAGAAGAGTACTCAACGGTCAACGATGTCACTTGTTGTTTGCGGAAGTAGCTAAACATGGCCTGAATAGCGCTGTCCCCCCAAATATTAATTAAATCAGAAACCTCGCTTCCCTTCCATTGACTGGTCTCAGCATCGTACGCCATAGTTGTTGTTTATCTTCTCATTCCCGCCTATTTCAACGCAGAATTATGACGTTTGTCGCATATCAATGACGTGCGGGTCGGATACATGTGACCTGGCCGTTCAGATTGAAGTCGCATTTCAAAAGATCGGATACATATCGGATTTGGACCACATACCCAAGTGGCCTGGGTCGCATTTGAAAAGATCGGATCTGTGTCGTTCAGACTGTCATGAAAAAATCAGATACAGGTCGCATAGGGGCAAAAAAATCGAAATTGGGTCGTTTCAGCCTGCAGTGTGAACGTAGCCTAATAGTGCAAGCAGTGGACTGCACATTGGTCTAGGGCTACAAAAGATCACAAAAGGTCACATTTAATTGGAAATGTGAACGGCCTTGCAAAAAAATTTGAATTTTTTCAAAAAATCAGAATTGAGCATTAAGCCCCTGCAGTGTGAACGCAGCCTAAATGACCTAGTTGAAACACGCGCCGGAAACACATTCCCCTGCACAGCCAGAACATGCGGTGCAAAAAGGGGGAATTCTCTCTGATTTAGAACTTGTCCTACAGTTGTCATGCCGCACAACAGAACAGTAATTGCTCAAGGCAATGAAAACTCACTGACGTGAAACTCACCGAGCGGTCTGGGGTGTTCACTGATATGCTCACACAAAAATCGCTGCAAAAGATGCTTTCCAACCGGTTTTATCGTAGTTTTTGTCCAACTCCATTGACTTTAGTCAGGACAAAAACTACGATAAAACCTGTTGGAAAGCATCTTTTGCAACGATTTTTGTGTGAGCATATCAGTGAACACCCCAAACCACTCGGTGAGTTTCACGTCTTAGTAAACTAAAGTTTAATGCGTTTTATGAATGATTGTTCCAGTGCCCCTATGAAACCATTGTGTAGGTGGGGAGGTGCTAACTCTCGGGACAATTCTCGGGACAGCAGCATTTTTCCAAATTTCAATCTTAACCATTCTATTTCATCAGAAACGCTCTTAAAACAGGGCTTTAAGTGTAAAATACCGAACTTGTCCTTTAAATTTATTGAGGTCACAAACATCACATTTACTGCATGATGCAAACACTGCACTCGAAGTACTTGAGGTAACAACAAAATATTAATGGTTATGAGCTTTAAATTGTCCAGTAAAATACATTATATTAGTTTAAGTTAAAATAAAAGTCACACTCAGTCTCTCTCTCGCGCACTGTCGAGCGCGAGAGACACACTCGGTCTCACCCGCGTAGTGTGTGTGTATGTGAGAGAGACGCGTGAGTGACAGAGACGGAGGGAGAGCAGGGAAAGGAAATGCAACTGAAAGAATAGCTGCGTTTTTTAAATAGCGTTAAAAAAATTTAATAACGAAACGCAATATGTGGCGGCCGGTGTTGATTCTGTGGCGCACCGCCACGAATTAGTCTATGTGTGGGTAACACTGCATAAAAGTCACGTGGGAACTGCTCGGCTCGGTACTGACGCGTCAAGTTTCCTTAACTCGTGAAGAGCCGCTTCGCCATGCTTTCGTTGTTTTGAAGGGGGGCTGGGGGAGAGGCAGCTGAAATGACGGGAGAGGTTGTGTCGCCCATATTTGCTTCCCCCGGTCTGCATTTTCCCTAGACAATACGTTCATCTCCCACACAAAAACAAAATTTCATTCCAAATATGTAAAATCCCGCGATTTCGCATTAACAGTAGATTCCGCGTTAATTGCCAATTCCGCCCGCGATTTCCGCATCGCGGAAATCATTTGGCCCTTCTCTAGGAGTGCTCACAGCTGATGGGCAAGGCCAGACCAAAGAGCTGCTCAGCTCAAGTACACCCAAATTTGCATATCAGCTAGAATATTAGGCTGCAATGAATACGGGGCAGCATAACAGCAGTAATCACATACCAGTATGTACATGTGCACAGCGTAGCAGCCGTAGTGACAACAACTGTGCATAGAGGCAGTCAGATCAGAATAGCCTTTGTGCTGAAGGATACAGGGCAAAATTACAGCATAATCACATATCAGTGTGTATATGAGCACAGCGTCAGTAGCTGTAGCGACAACAACTGTGAGCAAGTGCAGTTAGATCAGAATAGCCAGTTGCACTGAAGGATACTGAGCAACAAAACAACATAATCACATATTAGTATGTACATAAGCACAGCGTCAGCAGCCGTAGCGGCGACAACTGTGAATATACGCAGTTAGATCAGAATAGCCGAATACAGGGCAACAAAACCGCATAAACGCTAGTGGTGGGGGAAAAAATCGATTCTGTTCGGTATCGCGATATTTTTGCGCACGCAATTATATCGATACAGTAGCGCAAAGTATTGCGATATTTAATTATAAAATTATCTGTTTTACTTTCCGGTTTTCTCAGAGTTTAATCTGATCATTTACATTTGCGTATTACATCCACAAGGTGGCGCTTGTTGCGGTGCTTTGTTGTCTACATTTAACAGCAAATTCAAATGAAAATGGCTTCACTATTGGTTGTACACGACGCTCCGTCTTCTTTCAAATCGAAAGTGTGGTTAAATTTCGGTTTTATGATTATTCTCAGGTTTATGTTACTCTATGTCTGCTTTGTTACTCTATTGTATTTAAATAATTTTAAGTTATGTGCTGGGAGCTCAGTGAGCTTTGTTTGTTTCATAATTCATATTAAATATTACCTGCTCGGTCCTGTCTGTCAGCGCGTTGTCAGTGTCCACTATTTTTCACTGCTTGAGTACATGGGTTGAAATCCCCCCCTAAACCCTCATTCACTAAGTTAGGCCTATTCCCTAAGTTAGTCCACTAATACTGTTCACTTGAAGGAGTGAATGAAAACAAGTGAGCGAATTCGGACAGGCGTTGAGCGTAACGTTACATAAGCTGTAGCCTACATTCGTTAATGCAGTGCAATGTGGGCCAGAGACGAGATCTGACACGCGTCCCATTTTCTCACAAATCTCTATGTTCATTTAAGACTTTATTTAAATAATTTAAGATTGCTCTTATGAGGACACTCGACAAAACGGACATTTTGGCATAATTTGTGTGTGTTATGGTTTGTTCAAGCCCGGAAGAGAACTCGATACTGACGCGCGTCTTTTCTGTGGGTCGTGTGTGTGTGTGTAATACAGGCAGGATTTAACGGATACTGCGTAATTGTGTTAAACATGTTTAACGCTGTAAACTTTTTTTTGTTTTTGTTGCGGTGCCGCGGTGGGCAAGTAATTTAACCAGTGTTGCGACTGAACACCGCGTAACACCGGTAACACCGACTATAGCAAGCCTAGAGCTCACCATTCATGTGAGAGGTCTCCTATTCAGAGAATAATTATGTCCTGTCCTGTAATAAGGTCCCGCGTCCTGAATGTTCAAGAACAAGTTTTCAAGTTTTTGCTCTACCCTCCTAAGTTTTTGCACTAGCACTTTTGCACTGTGTAGAAGATAATGTTTACAGAATTAAATGTGACATTTAAAGTGAGTTGAGCGGTCTTATTTTCCTAATTTTTTGTAATGCCTTTGAATAATATGGGGGACATGAATCGCAATATCGCAGAATTGAATCGCAATACTTGCTGTATCGCAATATATTGAGAATCGCAATAATATTGAATCGTGGCCCAAATATCGCAATACTATCGAATCGTCACATTTTTGACAATTCCCACCCCTAATAAACGCATATCAGTATGTACATGAGCACAGCGTCAGTGGCGTAGCGGCGTCAGCTGTGAGCCCACGTCATAGTCAATAGCAAGACTAGGAGATAAGTGAGGTTAATTACTCACCGAAAGCACTTGAGACGCGATTTATGGCGGCACATTGAACTTGCACGTCCCTCAGTACAGTCAGCCATTATAGGCAGCACACGAAGAGCTGGTCTGTTTGTGCGCGACTGACCACTGCACTGAGACAGGAGGGTATTCATCTCGCGTGAGTGGCAGGAAATTCGTCCTCCTTAAACGACCGACCACTGCACTGAGACGGGGCTGTTTATATTGTGTGAGTGCTTTTCTGTACACAGTAGGATGCGCCTCTGAGGCGAGGGGCTGCTTATCATGTGAAAGATGCATACATGAAGTGCCATGTGGGACCTGTGCCGACATAAGGACACTAGCTGCATTCTCCACGCTCGGCTAGCAGCTCTACCACAGGGAGAGAGCATAATAAGCTGGATTCTTTCTTTGCTGCCGCGCAGTGTTGTGGGCGGTGGGGAAAGCATAAACTGGTAGGCCATTGCAGGTATAGACCACAGCTCAGTGCTGTTCTAAGGCAGGGCAAGCAACGCAGTATTGTTCTGAAGGTTTCCTGCCGTTTGTTCAGATGGACTCGCGCAGCACTGCTCCTTAAGGGCATCGTCCAAGCAGAAGAAAATGTCATACACTACAGGAGAGTGGCAATCCTTTTGGGCTCCAACCCTGAGGAGCGCGTACGTCAACAGCAAGCTGGCTTCCTGTAGCTGAAGGAAAAGATTCTGAGGCAATGGCACTCAGCGCCGCCCTATAGTGCGGGGAGCCCGCCTCTATTTCGCACACTTGATTCGAAGGAGGGATAACCCCGCAGCGCCACCTAATGGTGATGAAGTGTCGAGAGACCGACTCGAAAGGGAACCCAAGGCTTTGTATTCATCAGCTTATTTTTTTCCCTCTCATTTGATGTCATCTTAGCTGAAAGGAAGTGGTTAAAGGGTTGCAAGCTACTACGCTCTGCAGGATGTTTGCTAAACATGACTTAAATTTACAAGCGTTTGCTTTATCAAAGGGTAAAGGTACACACACAGACATTTCTCCCTACAAGACACTTAAACAGTGACCTTGAACTGGTCTTGTTAGCATTAGTTAGCTGCCTTTAATTGTATGGTCTCAATTAGCAGAGCTTCAAGGAGTTTGGTGCAAAAACTCATAAACCCAATATATGCCACCTTTACCAGAGTCCTAGTAAACTTCAGTTTCTTAAATTCAAATAAGGCTTCTTCTCAGTGGAGCCGTAAGATCAGCATAGTGTAGTCTTTCCAGTTTGGTGTAATTACTTTGTGGTTCAGACATTGGAAAACAGAAGGCTTTTCGTTTAGGTGAACATGACCCAATGTTTTTTTTTTTATTCAATTTTTTCCACATTTTTGATGACATGTCTTCTTCCTTTTCTCTTTTTGCCAGGAATGGAGCGAGAGAGGAAGGTCAGTATGAGATTGCACCGTGGAGCCCCTGTCAACATTTCCTCCTCTGATCTAACTGGCCGACAGGACACCTCGCGCATGTCCACATCACAGGTACAAACTTTGACATGAAACACTCACCCACCATTGCCTGTGTGTTTAGCAGCGGTGTTTGTCTCTGGCCCCAGCTCTGCTGCTCTTAAATGGCCCTGTCTTTATTTCTTCGCTTTGGTTAGAAGAGCTTTATAAACAAACTTCTCAATTGTTTTCCAGCAAAGAGGCAAAGGGGATAATGATAGAGACTGATAGCCATGAAAGATTGCTCAGCTTGTGACTGCTGTGGCCGTGCATGAAATGTAGCCGGTGTCATGGTTTACAGGGCTGTTAGCTGTCTATTATGAAAGCACTGAGAGGTGTTTTTGGGCTATATATGCTGTATAGCTTATCTAGAAATTTGTGTTCAACAGTGAAATAGACAGTTATGTGAATATATCTAGACGACATTTACAAAAAAGTAAATCACTCTGTAATTTACCTTGATAAATAACTTGGTAGAATTTAAAGATTAAGGAAATATAAATTCATCTTTATTCCCATTCTGCTAAATTTTATTATCATATTAAATATTATTGTTTGTATACGTTGTTTTTATTATGAAATATATGTGTGTATTATTGATATTGCTGGGCTCAACAATAAGATTTTTTTTTTTTATTTGTAAAAAGATTTTTCCCCCAGCTATATTTGTAAAAAAAAAAAAAAAAAAAATGTACTGCTAAAACTTCATAAGCGTTTTTGCTGGAAAATGCTGGAATACAGTGAAAAATTTGCCAGTTTAAAAAACGTTGCGTTGCTGACATATTTACATCAGTTAAATTTGCAAAACAACATTGTTCAAAACATCACAGAACACCAGAATTTTATATTTGCAAAGCATCAAAACTGACATACATAACTTAAAATTGCTAGGATAGTTGAAACTCAAGCACTGGCCCCGGTCCATCGTTGTTGTTGAGGCCTGTATTGTGTAACCAACCACTCCCACATATTTCAGGTCTTATTTGCATAGAGTTGTTTTTAAACTTGTCACACATTTTTGACATGCTGCACAGAGTCATAATTCTGTCTATAGAGTCTCTGGTTATGTGAATATTTGCTTTTTTAATGCTTTTTTAAGATCCGCATTTTTGCGTTATTTTACCACGTTGTTGATTTTCATCACAAATAAATGTTTCCCCCTTCCAACCACCCACCCACTTCAGAATAGCATTCCCTATGATCACCACGGCAAGTAGATGCTCACCATGTTCTGGTGTGAGAGGCAGCATTGGGTGAGTGACAGTTGGGTACAATGCCTTTTTTTTATTTATTTTTTTTTATTTACCTGGACTACCTCCACTTCCCTGCATTGAGTAATATGTTCCCTGTCCCACATCACTGCTGTACGGCTGTTATCCAGCAGATCTTTAGCAAATGCTGTTTGTGTTTCATTGAAAAACAACATGGTGTTATTCAAAAATGTGCCACATTTGGGCACCAGAAGTAAAATCCCTGTTCATTTTCTCAATAGAGAAACATAAATCTACCATCAGCTCTGAGATCCTCTTGTGAATATTATCAAAAGAATGTTGTGCAAACATTGTTGAAGATTTGCACCCAGGCGGTCACTTTCTGATATTACACTCTAGTTTCTGCACCAAAAAAAGCTTTCTTCAGAATAATTGAGGCTTCATTGACTTCTATTCAAACAGAATATTATTTAGGATTTTTGGTATTTTGCTTTCACCAAATATTGTTTTTATACTTCATGTCTCAATAGTTTTATAGTGTTCCTTCATTTTGCATTACAAACTCTCTCTCCACCTCCTTACACTTGTATTTTGAGTATGATTCATTGGCCAAAAAATAGAAAACAAAATAGTTAAAGATGACTTTGACGGATATTAATATTATTATTGTTTTTATTTGTATAGCTATAACCATAAAATCGTTATTGTGATTTATTTTGGCCACGATAAAAGTGTAATAAAAAATCTTGTATCGTGACAGACCTGGTTCTTCTCGAAACTGGCTGATTGGTTTGGTTTCCAGCTTAGACTCGCAATTGAGGAATTATTTTGAAATGACTATAGGGAAAATGAATGGGAAAAATGCTTCTGGGACAAGGGCCATTTGAAAAAGTGTGCGATCACTGTTCTACACCAAAACCACCAGTATTCATAGCTGGGATGCTGCCGTACTTAATTCCGGCTTCATCCCAGTTAGCAGTTTATGAACTCACGCCCCAATCTAATGACTCGAATGGTATTTTTAATCCTTGCAGAGAGAGTAATTCATAACACCAGATGATGTGATGGGTTACTCACAGATGGAAAGTCCTTTTATCCTCCGATCCATTTTTAACTGAACTGTTGGGCTGTTGCTGTATTTATTTATTTATTTATTTATTTTACAAAAAATGTGCTAAAGCATCAGTCTCAGATGCTCCAGAAATATTTCCCTGCTAGAAAAAACTGCTCAGAACCCAATAATTGCAACTATTGATGGGTTTGAGTATGCAATTGCACTATTATCCTCCCTTTTAGTCACGTAAATGTCTGGCCGAGATATCTCCATACGCCAGTGCTCAAAATGAATCATATCAAGAGTTATAAGAGCTTTCATTTTGTGCAAAAGAAGTACTAAGTTCCCATATGCACGTATGCCCACTAGCCCACAAGTCCCCATTGTCCTGAACAACTGCTAGCAGCCTACACATGATCACCATGTACTCGGATGTATTTTAAAAACCAAATAATTGATTATTTTAATCTGGTGTTTGGAGAGCTGATCAAAAATCAGTCGTTGAAGCAGAAAGGAAGCACAAATGCCGTGCAGCAGAGCGTTGTTGATTGTGTGCTGTGCAGCGCTCTCTGCCTGTGACTGTGTGTTTCTACACTCAACTCTGTGATGTGTCAGTAACCTCTAGTTGCCTGGGTGTGGATGCCTCCCTCTGTCTCACTCTTTTAACCCCCAGTGCTTGTCTCCATCCGGACTGTGCTCCTGTGCCCCACATACTAATGCAGCTTTACACTTACAAGCCTTTTTGCTTTCAACTGTTTGTAAAAAAGTGTAAAACTGCTGCTCATGGCCTCAGTTTACTGAAAACTGCCACCACTTAATTTATTGTTTGTGCCCTGAATGAAATGTTTGCTTGTCTCAGATTTGCTGAACGGCTCACCTCTGCAGAGCTCTTTTGTTCCCTCTGTAACGTCAAAGACCGATTCACCCCTGCGCTTTTGAGAGCAACCATCACATGATTGGCCCCAGAGTCCTGGTGGGCCCCCTGCACTGCCATGCCTTTGACGAAGGGTCATGAAAAATGTATCGCCACCTAATTAATCACCTCAGATTTTATGCATCTGAAGATGCAAGACACAATTAGCTGTTGCCCCTGCCCGCCATTTGTGTTCTCCAGTGGAAATCAACAATACAGTGTATTGTTTTTCCCCTCCTTTGTGTTTGGGGTTATAAACCTTGTTCCTCCCACTCCTGCCATATGGCCTCTGCTGGGGCAGGCCATGGGGGAGCTCAGAGAATGGCCCCAGGACCACCTAAAATATTTAAGACAGTTGGACAGTTAAACCCCCATAAGAACTAGTGATGCACCAAAATTTCAGCCGTCCAAAACGGTTTTGAGCGAAAATGAATTTACCGTTTTGGAAGGCTGAAATCATTGACCAAAACAATGGTTAATTTATCTTGTGCACACAACATGGATAAGCTACAATAGGAAAACATGTTATCTTGGGCTGGGGTTGACGATATTGATTTCTCGTTTTAAATCAATCATCATTTTAATGAACCGAGATGTTTTAGTCCTTGCTATTTTTTTAGTTGATACATAAACACAAAACCAGCCTAATTGTAGCACGCCTACCATCCAATAATTGCAATTAATTGTGTTACTTCTGATATGAAGCAAAGTCAGAGCTTTTAAATGGTCAATTTTATAACAAAATTCGAACAAATGTAATTTTGACGCTCTTTAGTGTTGAGTGACAGATTGCTGTATCCAGTGTTGATTTATTAAATTAATTTGATTGATTATTAAATAAACTTTAATTTCGGTTTCGTTCATTTTGGTGCATCGCTAGTAAGAACTGTACATTTTTGAGAAGTTAAATTGACCCAGGCTTAGTGTTGTTGAACAAATCTGATTACAACCTTTAATCCCAAGGGCACAAAGCTAAAATTCATGATGAAGCTGAAAGCATGACATCATGAATGTGAAAATGGTGATTCTGAGCACTAAATAGACTTTACACTTGGTATTAAGTGAAATCTATCTTATGCATGTTGTAAGTGTACTTTTCCTTTTGCTTACAAGTCATGTGTGTATATATATATATATATATAATCAGCAAAGTTTTAAACTTTTGTTTCAGTGCTGTAGTTGATTGACATGTGAATAGGCGGTCCTTTGAGGTTGTGCACGATGCTGATCTTTATACCAGATTGTAAACGGGGGTCTCAGAGCCATGATTTTAATTCAGTGGTATCCTACACATTCCCATGACATAGACTGAGATGACTCATGGGAATCGGGGAACAATGGCTAATACTAAGTTTCACACAGCAGAATGATATAGTTGTCAGTCCTGTTTGGAGTGTTAAATATGATTCATTCATGCACAGCTTTTTATGAAAGAAAGTGAATTAAATATGGACAATATGAAATATTTTTTTAAGGCACAACCAAATTTATAGAGCATTTTAAGTTGATATATGCTTTATGAACAGAACCACAGTTGACAGCTACTGTCACATTATTGACTTGAAGTACACTGCCATTCTTTTTCTTTTCTTTTTTTTTTTTTAAAGAAATTTCAAACCTTTATTCAGCAAGGACTCAAGGAAAATTGATCAAAAGTGACAGTAAAGGAATTTATATTGTTCCCCAAAAAAATTATACCTTCTGTTCATCGAAGAATACTGAAAAAAGTATCATGGTTTACACAAAAATATTATGCTGCACAACTATTTTAAACATTGATGATAATGTTTCTTGAGCACCACGTTTGAACAGTAATGTATCTGATTCAAGTTCAATTTCTTTATTTACTATTATTATCTGTTGCTGTGGTTACAGGCATTATGCAAGAGTTAAAGGGACGCCCATAAAGACGTCATGTCCTTTTGACGTCACGCCAAAACCAGTTGTCACTCCCAAACACTGACTGTGTGAACAGTCTACAATTTTTAATTGGGCTGTTAAAACAAGTCTCAGGAAGCTACTGATATATTCTCAGCAGCAGTTTGCTTTTGTATCATGTGGCGCTTCTAAACTGATGTGTCTGTCTCTCCTCTCCACCCCAGGCTCTTTCTCGCGTCACCCCAAGCGGCCTGCAGTCTGCCGTACCTCGATGAGACCCTCCACACGCCTCAAGAGCAGACCAACCACAGCCCTGATCTGCACTAGGGCTTCTCCAGCAGCCTCTAACCATGTGAAATCAACCTCAGCAAATCAAATCCAAACAGAGACTTCATTTCCTCCTTCCTCTTAATGCAATTAAACACACTTGAGTCTCACACAAGACTTGAGACATGGACAGTTTTTGGTTTTCTTTTCTTATTTTGTCACATACACCAAACAAACATTTCCTCACACCTACTCTAACTCCAAAAAGGCACATCAGTTGTGCTTGTTAACATACTTTCTGCCAGACAATCGCTGGCAAGGTGGGAGGGGCGGGGCGGGGCGGGGGGGTGTGATTCTCGGTCATCGCTGCCTTTGGCCCTCTGACACACACCAGGAGGAGAGGGCCATCCTCCTGCCGTCCAGAGGCCTCTTTGCAAAGCAGAGCGTCTTGGCTAAAGCCATGTATAACGGCTCTGATAGTGTGGCTCACCCTCTCCTGTTGCAAAAAAAATACTTTTACACAGCTTGGAATGCAGCTGTACTGATAGCCATTGACATTTTGCTTACCGTAACATTTTATTTTTGTCTTTTTATGTACAACAGAGATTAAATTGATTTCACACTGGCTACAGTCTTTTGCAGATGAATCTTATCTTTTTGTTCGTTTAACAGCGTTAAGCTTAATGAAACATGCAGAATTTAATAGAATTGTTTGAAAGCCTGTTCGTTCATGTGGCAGGATGAAGACAGTGTCACTTTTATATCTATTTGTAGTTTATTATGCGGAAGGCCAGGTGGAGAATCATACAGCAATGGTTCGAATAGTTGTTCCCACAGTACCACCTTTATACCGTTACAGCTTTTTAGATTATTTTTTATTTTCTTTGCACCAAGCAACCTGGCCCTCTTTATCAACTCTAGGTTTGGTCATTGTTTTTGTTTTTTTATTGCATTCCTTTAAGCTTTTCTTTTGTTTCTCGAAAGCTGTGAAATGCCTGTATTGTAGAGTTGTTGATGTTATTAATGTTGCTGTTTGTTTAATTTTTTTACCCCCTGAACTAAGCTTAGTGCTTTTACAGTAACACAGGCACACGTGGTTGGGACAAGACTGTTGGACAGTGTCACGAAAATACATTTATAGCAGATTAGGAAGTCTAATAATGAGAAAAGGGCTTCGTTTTTCTAACCAGAGGGTATAAACTTGGAAAAACTTCTGGTAATCTGACAGGTTTGGGAATATGTTGAAACAAACTGGCACTTTTTCTTTTCACATTTGTGTTTGAGTTTGGAATGCCAGCTTGTCTCAATGAGAGAACACCAGCCATCATTTAAGCCATGCCTGATTTCTTTTTGATTTTCTTTTGACTGAAACTTTTAACAATTGAGATGCAGGTTTTTGTTTTCCTTCAACTTTATTTACTGAGTATTATCAATGCTTTTAGTACTACTTTTTCCTTGTTTCAGAAGTGTGGTCCCTTGACTTTCTGGTGCTATAAGTCACAGAGGACATGGAAGGTGAGTTTGCCTGTCCATATCATTCAGCATAGTAGAGCGTAGGCTTTTTCTGTAGTCATGGGGTGGGGGGTCTAGTGGTGAAATTCTGAAAATTCTGTTGTCATGTATATAGGATGTTTCTAGTGATGGCAAAGTACCATTTTTTCATAGCCACTGTCTGTGTGTGTGTGTGTGTATCGTGAGTTTGGGGAAAAGGCTAGTGCTTAGAGAGGTGAGAGGGACTTTGTTCCGTTCTAGATTTGATAAGTTAGTAATTTTCTCTCCACTGGTGGTCTCACAGAAACAGCCGCTCCAGTACTGGTGGTGTTTAAATGTAGGCACAAGTACACTTTGTCGGGATCGAGCTATTATGGATTTCTCTTTCATTTTTTTGGTTCATTCTACACACGACTGCTTGGCCAGTCCTTCTGCATCACACTGTGCTGTATCAGGTGGAATTATAGAAATCTTCCTTCCCTGGAAGATTTTTTTCCTCATTTGTATTGCCACTGTATTTGTGTATTTTAAAATGTGTAAATAAATTAAGTACTTGTAAGTTGTATTCGTTTTTCTTACTCTCCTCTTAAAAATGAAAATGTTCCCGCCCTCATGTCGTTCCCAACTCTTGAGACTTTTGTTCGTCTTCGAAACATAAATTAAGATATTTATAATAAAACCTGGAAAATTAAGTGTGTAACACAAACTTTAACACTTCAAAAAGTTAATAAAGAGATCGCAAAAGTGAATTTTATGATTTGAGCGGTTTAATCTAAGTCTTCGGAGGAGACGTGATCGATTGGTCAGCGCACATAGAGCTTCAGAAATTTACCCTTTAAAAGTTTTGGTGGTAGGGCCTAGACTTTAACGGCGGGACAGAAATCCACGTATTTCGACGATGAACGAAAGCCTCAAAAGGACATGAGGGTGAGTAAATGACTATTGTCACTATAAAATAAGCGGTAAAAATGGCATTTCTAGCTACAGTATATGGCTCGTTTTGTCCGTGAAGAAATATTTGAAAAGACAACTGTGACGTGTATTCAACATTTATTGAGCAGATCTGGTTTCATATTTTCAGCAGACAGAGAAGAGGTCATTATTAAATAATGCAGTACTTCTTAAATTTAAACTAATGGGAAAAAATATATGTATACAATATATTTCCCAGCCTGACTCAGATAGGCACAGTGGAAAGGCAGTTTGACAGATTCTGGGGTTACTGAGTCTAAATTTCTCATAGCTGCACTGAAGATGTATAGTTTAACCAGTAGTGGATCTGATGCTGGTATAAAATTAGAACTAATTCCACTAGGCAGTGCTGTCAAACCTCATTTCTATTACAACAAAACAATGTGACACACTGCATGCTCTTCTGTCATCATTTTCTAAAAAATAAAAGAAACAATTTCACCACAATATCAATTTGAGTTTGAGTACTTTTCATTTAGGTTTTCATTCATTTTTGGTGAATATTAAAAATAAATAATTTGTTGAGATTAAACTATTGAACAGCTCAGGATTGTTAGACATTCAGAGTAGGAGAAAAAAACGGTAAATGCAAATATTGCTAACGGACTCTTCAAATGAAGTCATAAATGCAGAGATACCTGCTCTCTACTTCACTACGCTGACAATCTCAGTTCAGCAGTGACAAGTTAAAAGTACAGTGTCAGATAAAGAATTCACAGTACAAACTAATACTATTACAATTGTATTGAACTAACATAAGCTTTTCAGCGGACCTGTTACTGTCCTTTGACATTGAGACATACAAAAGAATAAAAAGTGAAGCGTGGCAGGTGCCAATTCAGCAGGATTACAGTAGCTTTCTATCAGGAATGTTTTAAAAATTCTAAAGGAATATAACAGTACTGATCTTTATGCAGGAAATCATGGCATTTTCAAACGTTTACTTAAGCCAGTGGACAGCACTGCTCACAACGCACAAAAACAAAGCAGTTCACATATTGCATGAGGTCCCAAAGTATAATCGTTTAGAGATAGGGACATCCTATTACAAAAGCGCGTAAACAGAAGGTGCATTTTGTGTGAGAAGTGGAAACTTCAGACATCTGATGTCTCTCCTGATATCTGAGTATGATCATACTTTTTGTTCCTGTGATAGCAGTCTACTTAAGTTTTGTGATGTTGTGATGTTTTCTTAGTCAAAGGCGCTGTAATGATATTTAAGTCACCATGAAATCAAAACAAAAGATTTATTTTTTTATGGAATATTGCAGTATTTATTATAAATGGTTTATCCGTGCATATCATTATTTTTCTAATCTGCCTTCAAAATCTTTTTTTTTATGTCCCTACCTCTTGCCAGGGGTGCCGTGAGAAATTTTGGGCCCTATGAAAGAATATGAGGTTGGGCCCCCTACCGCACCAATTCCATTAATAAAATCGATCTCTGGGGGCCCCAAAAGTGTGTGGGCCCTTAGAATCGTCCTAACTTTTCCCCCCTTAGCGGCGCCCCTGCCTCTTGCAACACGCCTCCTCTTTCTCAAACCCTGCAGTTTTGGTGTAACCATGGTGACCAAGCAATATTCAAGTATTGCTTAAATTTAAAAGGGGCAATTAAAAGCTTGACTCATATGTTCCTGGTCCTTTTTTGTTCCCTTCGCTTTTTGTTCTTCTAGAACTTTCAGCTGTGTAAGCCAAAATTGCGAACATTTTGCACCCCTCCAAACTGCTCTTCCAAGTTAATCTATCACACTCTCAGTGTCAGGTTTGTCATATATTGCCTGATTGACCGGCAGAAAGCGCTTTCAAATGTATTCCGATTGGCTAAAAAAAAGCATCTGAGCAGAGCCAATGTTTCTTTTACTATTTATGTCTGTCACAGAGATCTGTGTGATATCTCAGTAGTCATTTCAGTAGATCAAATAATTGTCTCCAAACCATTCCAGTAGAAAATCGTTTACAGCACCTTTAACCTAGTTAATGTAAGTGTAAGTCAAAGAAATGTCTGTGGTTTTGAGCTACAGACGTACAGATAGTGGCTTGTCCAGATCTCTGTGTGGCAGTGCAAATGCGATATTTTGAACAGCATGAGTGCAGTGTAGGCCTCTATTATTGATTAAATATTCATCTGTCAGTAAACAGCACACACATTAGGATATCACATCAGACTACACAGTGGCACACATTAACATTGCAACTCTCAATCTCCTCTTGTTTGTGTCTTTACAACCTTTTCGTAAGCAGAAAAAGTCAAAGTCTTGATGTCCTTTAGAGGTCAGATTCTGGACTACAGGTGACGTTCATCTTCTGCCCATCTTTAACTTTAAGAAACGTTTCCACTTCTGTTGAATCCTTCACTACACTCTCAGGTCTCAGATCACCCGAATTCTTTGGCTTTTCTGAGTTTCCACTGGTCTTTTGTGGCTCCTCTATGGGTGGCGTACAGGAGTGATTCTTTGCCTTCACTGTCTCTCCAGCCTCCACTGCAGCCTCTGGTGCCTCAGGCTTCTTTTTTATGAACAGGAAGTTGCATATGGCCAGCACTGAAGCTGACAACACAACCTCAATCCCAGCCAGCAGGAAGACATACATGTAATTCTTAGTGAAGTCCAAAAGGCGGCCTTGACAAAGTGAAAACAAGGTTTCAACGGCATTCAAAGACTCTCAATAGATTACAGTGTATCAAGGTTTAATGATTAGGGATGTGCAAAACATGACATGCATAACATAACTGACTAGTTGGTGAGTTGTCAGTCTCCTTTTGTTAAGGCTGATTTAGTGCACAAAACTTTGTCCACATAAAAAATTTGAAATTATGTTATATAATAGTGGTGGGGGAAAAAATCGATTCTGTTCGGTATCGCGATATTTTGCGCACGCAATTATATCGATACAGTAGCGCAAAGTATTGCGATATTTAATTATAAAATTATCTGTTTTACTTTCCGGTTTTCTCAGAGTTTAATCTGATCATTTACATTTGCGTATTACATCCACAAGGTGGCGCTTGTTGCGGTGCTTTGTTGTCTACATTCAACAGCAAATTCAAATGAAAATGGCTTCACTATTGGTTGTACACGACGCTCCGTCTTCTTTCAAATCGAAAGTGTGGTTAAATTTCGGTTTTATGATTATTCTCAGGTTTATGTTACTCTATGTCTGCTTTATGTTACTCTATTGTATTTAAATAATTTTAAGTTATGTGCTGGGAGCTCAGTGAGCTTTGTTTGTTTCATAATTCATATTAAATATTACCTGCTCGGTCCTGTCTGTCAGCGCGTTGTCAGTGTCCACTATTTTTCACTGCTTGAGTACATGGGTTGAAATCCCCCCCTAAACCCTCATTCACTAAGTTAGGCCTATTCCCTAAGTTAGTCCACTAATACTGTTCACTTGAAGGAGTGAATGAAAACAAGTGAGCGAATTCGGACAGGCGTTGAGCGTAACGTTACATAAGCTGTAGCCTACATTCGTTAATGCAGTGCAATGTGGGCCAGAGACGAGATCTGACACGCGTCCCATTTTCTCACAAATCTCTATGTTCATTTAAGACTTTATTTAAATAATTTAAGATTGCTCTTATGACGACACTCGACAAAACGGACATTTTGGCATAATTTGTGTGTGTTATGGTTTGTTCAAGCCCGGAAGAGAACTCGATACTGACGCGCGTCTTTTCTGTGGGTCGTGTGTGTGTGTGTAATACAGGCAGGATTTAACGGATACTGCGTAATTGCGTTAAACACGTTTAACGCTGTAAACTTTTTTTTTGTTTTTGTTGCGGTGCCGCGGTGGGCAAGTGATGAAACCAGTGTTGCGACTGAACACCGTGTAACACCGGTAACACCGACTATAGCAAGCCTAGAGCTCACCATTCATGTGAGAGGTCTCCTATTCAGAGAATAATTATGTCCTGTCCTGTAATAAGGTCCCGTGTCCTGAATGTTCAAGAACAAGTTTTCAAGTTTTTGCTCTACCCTCCTAAGTTTTTGCACTAGCACCAGACCTGCCAACCTGTACGCATTTTGCGTAGAGGATACGCATTTTGACCTCAAAGTACGGTGGTACGATTTGTCACTCTAAACTACGCAAAAACCTGGTGACGCTTCTGTGCACGCGCAGTCCTCAAATCAAGCAACAGCAAAAGAAGCGGAGTTCGACCAATCATAGCGCTGGGTTCATTCCCCAAATAGAAAGTGGGGATGATTGACAGATGCGTAAAGCCTATCATTAAAAAGAGAGTGAAAAAATCAGCAGCAATAAAGATTCCCGCTCGATCCTCTACACTCCCGCGGCCTGACGTCTGACTGAGTTCATAAGCGAGGACAGTAGTCACAGCACTTCTGACTCCTGAAGGTAAATGGGCTGGGGTGGATGTGGAAAGTTGAAATATTGTTTTTAGTTAACTTAATCTGGATTCGATGATCGCATGGATTAAAATTGCCTACTCCGTCATTCATGGCCACTCAGATAAGAGGAAAAGATCATTCAGCAATGCAAATTATAAAATGCTTAAGTATTGATGAACAATAAATCTAAATAAAATTAAAATCGCTATGGCTTAGTGATTATGAAAGTTCTGTAATTTGTGGATTACTGATAAACGTGAGTCTGGAGAAACAGGCGTTTATTTATTCATTCCCAGTGTTGAGAAACGTAGTCTGCATGTGTTACGTTATTGTGTTTATAATAACTAAAGTACCTAATTATGTTACATAATTATTTTGTATTAAAACTAGCGTATTAGTTACTTATGGATTAAAAAGTACCGTTGTATCAGTGCCGCGCGAGCTCTCTCTCACAAACAGACCGCGCAACGAGAGAGAAGACAGTGGGGTTTTTTTTCTGTCAAAATGTCAGAAAGCATTTAGTATTATTCATCCGTTTTTTTTAAATTCGTTAAAAGACAGACGTTAACACAGCCCCATATTTCGGATTCATCTAAACTTATAATTGATATTATTTTTAGAATAAGTGATTCGTTTTGCTATTATTGGTCATGTGACAGGACTCCACTATTTTCTATAAATATGTTTGTATTGGCTAACGTTTATTCAGCTAATGCGTGTCCTGTTTAAAATGTTCAATGTTCAAATGCAAAGACAGAACGCCTCAAATAAAAGTCCTTTTTTCTGTGTGATTTAGTATCATATTTGGATATTGGAGTAATAAATTAATTAGCCTATCTTAAATGTACACATCTATTTGTTGTTTTTTTTTTTACTGTTTTCTAGGGGTTTCTTAATTTTAGACTAGTTGACCAGCACACATTATATGCAATGCAATATTAATCATGAATAAAAAATGGTTTTGAGCAGTATTACAATTTTGGGCTTTCACTGCAATAGCTAAACTGCTAGCTAAATTTTAAAACTCTAGAAGTCAAACCTAGAATTATGAAGATAGGCATGTGTTTGAGTGTGTCTTGCACTCTCTCCAAAAAGAGCCCCCCCCCCCCCCCCCCCCAATAATATTGAATCGTGGCCCAAATATCGCAATACTATCGAATCGTCACATTTTTGACAATTCCCACCCCTATTATATAAATCATTTATGTAAGATATATATGATCAGAAATACAGTAGTAACAGTGATATTGTGGAATATAACTTTTTTTAAATAACTCATAATAAAAAAAAAATATTTTATTTTACGTTATATATAATTTACGTAAATAACACTTGTAGCAGAACATGTGCATTGTGTATTATGCATTTTTGTACCACAGCCATATAATGCTCTTTCCTGTATTTAGCTGATCAACTTATTTCGAAAACTAAATTCACATATAACACATTCTATATTTCTTACCCTGCTTCAGCTTAAGAGGAAGCTAATCTACAGTAGCAGCCATTTTTAGTTGAAATTTTAGTTATGAATTAGTTATGAAATTTCAACACTTACCAGCAGATGGAGGTCCAACCAGCACAGCAATGGCTTCAAACAGGAGAACTAAACCAATGGCGCTTGAGAACTTCTCTGTACCCACAATAGCCATGAGGACCTCAAACTGCAAAGCACCAACCATGCCATAAGAGATGCCGAAAAAGATGCAGAACACCACCAGAGAGGAGTAGTCTTTAGACAAGGAGCCCACTAGATCTGTGATGCCATTGAATAAGACAGCAAAACTGAATAGGTAGACGCAGCGAGGACGAACCCACGAGAGTCCTGCGATGATGCCACACGTGGGCCGTGCAAAAATGTCAACGAAACCCAGAATGGTAAGCAGGAGGGCGGATTTCGTGTCCTCGTTTCCCAGCTCTTTGGCATAGCTCACCACAAACACTGGAGGCACAAACAAACCAAGCACCATAATGGAGGCAGCGACGGTGTAAATGACAAAGCCCCTGTCTCTGAAAACACTGAAGTCCAGCATCTTGGGTTTGGGTTTCTTGTCGCTATCATCCGGTGTGTTTTCAATTCCAGGGATCTCTGACATCTTTGGTGGGAGCAAAGGTCTCATTAAAGCCCCACAAGCACAGCAGTTCAGCAGTATCCCTCCCAAGATGAGGAAGCCCCCTCTCCAGCCATATTCATACTGAAGGACCTGCCCCAGAGGGGACAGACAACACAGAGCCACCGGACTCCCAGCCGCTGCCAGGCCGTTAGCCAGCGGACGCTTCTCACTGAAATATCGATTCAGCATAATGAGGGATGGCTGAAAGTTCAGAGCCAGTCCAAGACCTGGAATCAGAGGATAGACATGTTTACATGTCACTGGATAGACATCAGTCACTCAGTAAAGGAGTAAATGAAGTACCTGTAATGACTCCTATACACAAGTAAATGTGGATGATGCTCGTGGCAAATGATGCCAAGATCATTCCCAATGACGCAAAGAGGCCGCCCACCAACATCACTGGACGACACCCAAATCGATTCACTAAAATGCTGCATAAAGGCCCTGCGAAGAGTAATTATGTACATCTGAACTGTCTGAATCTGGTTTGAAATAATTTACAAGACATTAATGTGATAGTTCACCCAAAAATAAAGATGCTGATAATAAAGATATTTTGAAGAAATGTCTTTTTTGTCCATACAGTGAAAGTCAATGGGATCCAGTCTTGTTTTATACGCATTTGCCTTTCTTTACATGGACAAAAGCAGTTCAGACTTTCTGTTCCCATGAAGAAAGTCATACAGGTTTGAAATTACATGAAGGTGAGTAAATAATGACAGGATTTTCACTTTTGGGTCAATACCTTTAAGACTTTGTTTGATTGGTGGTGAAGAACATACCAGTGCCATAAAGCATAGCCAATAGGATGGAGGAGATCCAGGCTGTGTCACTGTAGCCCACCCCAAACTCTCTAATCAGCTCCTTGAAGAAAACACTGACGGCCTTTGGAAAGGCGTAGGAGAAACCTGTGATGATGAAGCAACCAAAAAGCACAGCCCAACCCCAGCCACCATCAGGGGCCTTCACTCTACTTCCTCCGTCATCCAGTGCAACACCACCCATGATGCTCTACTGCTCTGTGGAAAGATCAGACAACCACACACATGTTCTTAGGGGAATAAGTTGTAGTGTGCAAGTCAATAATAATGCCTTGAGGACCCTATACCAGAAATCCCATTCAGTCAAATGACAAAGCAGACGAGTTGTGTTGTGTCTTCTGCTGCCTCTGTGAAGAATCACTCTCAAAGTCTTGGGTTTTGATGCCAGAAGACATCAGAGATATAAAGTCTGCTGAGCAAGTATAGTCTGTCTTTGCACACTCTTATATACAGTTTTCCATATGCTCTCCCTTAAGGCGTGGTCAATACATTTCAAACATGCCACTATTGTTTATCAACTTTTTACCATTTTTGGCTATGACTCCAGTCTGTTTAGGCCCCAACCTATTAAGTGGAACAAGAAGTCTCAGCTCATCCCATATTTTCTCTAATGTCAAAACGAGAGGCTCAGCTCAGCATATTGGAGCACATTCATTCTCTTACTGTCAAATAGATGACTATAATATTGTTAACATAAATCCCATTGATTATACTTCATTATACTTTATATAAAAAAAATTCAGATTAACAGAAATATTCCACATAAGGGAAACATTGCAATAATAAAATGTTTTGTACCTGTCTCACAAAGCTGTTAATGAAATGCACAGGTCATATTTTCACACCAAAAACAGAATTTGATGTAATAAAAATAATTTCACAATGCAAACATCTTCTTAATGGCTTTATTCTTTCTTCTGAGATTCCACCTACATACTGAAAAACAGCCGCGGATGTCAGGGACCAACAAAATATTCATCCACACATAGACCTCTATATGCACTGAATTAATAATAAATTATAAATGTCTTCAGCATTCTGCAACAATTATTTTTCAGATTTTCTAGACAACTTTAAGTCATAAAGTGAGCAGGATATATTAAAATGTATAGCGCACCTTGATAGCACATGCACATCACGGAAAAGTCTATTTGATGTGCATGTTTACAACTGGAAGACGTATTTTTAAGACGTGTTTGCTCATCTGCAATACGTCTATAGGACGTTTCCTGTCAGATGTCAAATAGACGTTTAGAAAATGTCTTTAAGATGCTTATGATTTAGAATGTATGTAAAACTGATCTTAAAGATGTCTATCAGATGTTAGTAAACAGTAGATGCTTTCCAGATGAAGTGATATTTAACAGACATCTTGCAGACGTACGTGTAGGCTACTGTGTACAGACATGTTTTTATGATACTAAGCGGGGCAGCCGGTCTCGGAGCCCTCCAGCCACAGCGCCACATCATATTTCCAATGTAAATGTGGTGAAAATGGAACTGCAGCGTGCGCTCATAGAAAGCCACTGGGGCAGATTTCTGGCAGCCACGCTTACTTTACGTGACCTTACGCAAACCTCGCTTCAGAACAAGACGATAACACTCCGCTTTAGCTATGTGTCTGCATCAGGTCAGTAACTAATTGGGCATGCCTGTTCTTCCTATGTGGAGTAGCGTATCAAACTAATGAAAGAATAACCCTTTAGTTTAAACGTGCTCGTGTGAATAGCTTTTATATACTGTAGCTCTGTTGTGTTTGTTAAACATGACTTTGTTTTCCTCTGGAATTCCTAACTTTCAACATTCGAACGCAATAAATATATTAAGGCAATTCTAAAGGTCGATTCATACCGCACAGACAAACACCAATGAACACGTTTGGTGTGTTTTGTCGAATCATTGTCTTAACACTGTTGGCATTGGTTAGGGTTTGAGTTGACTGACCATCAGTGTGAACAATTGTTGTTATATTTAGAGATTTGATACGTTATAGGCCCTACCTTGTTTGTTTGTGTTGTTGAAGCATAATACAAAAAAAATGTTCAATCCGTGTCTGTTGGGGCAGTGTGAACAGTTTATTTTTTATTCTAAATCCAACTGCCAACTTGTTTGTTGGCGTTTGTCTTTGCGGTGCTATGGTGCGGTGTGAATTGGGCGTAATATGACATTCTATGCGTCTGTCAATCATCATTGGAGGTGTGTCTGATGTGTTTAGCGATTGATTAGAATATAAAGCTTACTAAATGTTGATCGTAAACTAGTGCTAAGACTCAGAATCTGCCCTACCCAAATTTGTGGCCAGGAGCTGCTACTACTGAAAAATGAATTAGAGAAAATGTTATTATGACTTTTTATAACATTTTTATTACGGCCTGCATAAAATCATAAAAAAGTAGACTATCATTTATTAGGTTATCTCGTTTTTATTATTTTGATGAGTGATACATCTCTGAGCTTCTTTGTATATTTAAAATGTATGAAGCCTATCATTTTTGTATCTTTTTATTTATTTATTTGTTACAGTGACGACTAACACTATATTGCCACAGCCTTATTGTTGACCAGTAATAATAACCTAAGTAGCCTAATTGGTAATGAAAGCTAGGTTTGCCATGGTAGCCTACATTTTGTAATGAAATGGTAGGCTACATTTGAGGAAACGCACAAGCCAGCACATCTGCTGATCGTTCAGAATATTCCTCAGATCGGCTCTAATGAACTGCCAGTCTACGTCTGAACTCACCTGGTTAAAATGGAAACTTAAATGCCCTTCCTCATCACGTACAATGTCAGATGCGCAATAGCGGCGCAAACAAGCCTCTAATAACTTAATCTTTTATCCAAATCAGTTAGTATAACACTATTCTTTGTTTTAAACATCGGATGCCTTTTCACAACGTCAGAGTGTTCCGTATTCCTAGCTACGTATTTCCGAGTCACCTGTTACGTTTGTAGGCTATTTGGGGAATATATCAAGGGATGCTGCATAGATGCGGGGGAGGCTCATGCGCAGTCCACATTTATAATGAGATGCAAGGATATTTAAGTTCATAAATACCCAGTACATCATTTATCATGCATGATATCTATATACAATAGCCATTTTATGAAGTGAGGCTTTATGTGCAATGTCGATTTTTTAAATAATCAATATAGCATACATATGCAGGTTTACATTTCATAGCACATCAGCTCCGCTTCTTTAGCCTACATAAAATTAACATTTCAACGGTCCTACAAGATCTGTGCCAATATTTATCTTTATCTGGAGAGGCTAATTAACAGCACTAAGACATGTTTATCCAAATCCTTTAATTACCATAATATGTTTCCTTGATATAAACTAAGTGTAAATGGTACTTACTAAACAAATGATTCTCTTCCACCTTCAGATTTCAGTTCTGATCACTGGAACACGCTTCTAGCAGAACGTACGACATATAGACGTAAATAAGAAAGAGAAACGCGACTAGGCGGTGTTCAGTGGACTGGGTCCTAAAGTCTGCTGATGTCATGTTCACCTAATCTTGTCTGTGATGTAAGCATTTCTTTCTGCGTCTTGTGCAACTGTGTAAAATAACCTGGCCATATCTAAGGTTCCGTAAGTTGTAAAATCTTAAAGTTGCAGTCTTGCAGAACAGGAAATAGTAGTGTAAACTGGAAATTTAAACGTAAAATATTCACTTTGTTATCTCAAAAAATATATCTGAAAAGTGCATAGCCTACTAAGTTTCTGTAGGAGCTTTAAATCAAAATAGACAATTCTTATTTTTATGGAATAGGGCCATTATTTTTATGCATTTTTATGAATATTTTTAATGCAGTAGCCTATTTATTATAAATGATTTATCCGTGCCCATAATTATTGTTTTAATTCATGTGCCCTTGTCATTTTTCATTATAATTTTTCATTTTTTCTTTCCATAACCTTCTTGCAGCGATATCTTTTCTCTGATTACTTGTTTACTGGCGTGAGGGTGGGACAACCTGTCACTCACATGACATCACAGCAATAGCAAACCACAACCATCCAATCATGTCTTTATAGACAAACTCAAGTCCCGTCCTACATTTTTTCCTTGTTTGAAGAGCAGTTTAACTCGGGTTAGATATATACGGTGGCCCAGTAGTGCACAACACAACGAAATTTAAAAAGCAAACATAAATTCACAACACAACGGAAAATGTACAACACAATGGAAATAAAAGCCAAAGCCGCAACACAACGAAATAAAGCCGCAACACAACGGAAATGCTCCCGTCCACTAGAGGGCTCTGGGTGCGCGGTAAAGTTAGTTTTCTTTGCCATTGTTCTATAGAGTCAACAGTCTAAAAAATTAATCAACACCACGATTAGTTTTAACAGTATGTAGCTAACCATTGTATATCGACATTTATTAATTAAAAATCACCTACGTCCATTATAGCTGCATATTTATACTCTAGAATGCTTTGACGCGCTACTACCACAGCGTGGAATTGGTGGAAACCACTTGGTGGAATTGCCAGACGTGGTTACATACTGTTAAAACTTATTTGGTATTGATATATTAAAGGATTAGTTCACTTCAAAATTAAAATTTACTAATAATTTACTCACCCCAATGCCATCCAAGATATCCATGTCTTTCTTTCCTCAGTGGAAGAGAAATTAAGTTTTTTGAGGAAAACATTTCTGGATTTTTCTTCGAATAATGGACTTCAATGGCAACCAACGTTTTGAAGTCCAAATCAATGCAGTTTCAAAGGTCTTTGAAGTGCTTCAACAGTCGGTGCACGGTCGCAGCTGAGGAAGAGGGTCTTATCTAGCGAAACGTTAGGTCATTAAAAAAAATGTTTTATACTTTTTAACTGCAATTGTTCGGATTGACCTGATCTGCAACGCGCCGGGAACTACGTCATCATGTTGAAAGGTCACGCTCGATGTCGCCGGCGCCGGCGGAAGTACGTTGCAGATCAGCTCAATCCGAACAATTGTAGTTAAAAAGTGTATATATATATGTATATATATTTTTTTTTTATTATTTTTTTTTTTTTTTGAAAATGACCTATCGTTTCGCTAGATAAGACCCTCTTCCTCAGCTGCGATCGTGCACAGCCTGTGTTGAAGCACCTCTAAGACCTTTGAAACTGCATTGATTTGGACTTCAAAACGTTGGTTGCCATTGAAGTCCATTATTCGAAGAAAAATCCAGAAATGTTTTCCTCAAAAAACTTAATTTCTCTTCCACTGAGGAAAGAAAGACATGGATATCTTGGATGGCATTGGGGTGAGTAAATTATTAGGAAATTTTCATTTTGAGGTGAACTAATCCTTTAAGACTGCCGACTCTATAGAACAATGACAAGGAAAACTAACTTTATCGCGCTCTGAGAGCCCTCTAGTGGTCGGGAGCATTTCCGTTGTGTTGCGGCTTTATTTCGTTGTGTTGTGGCTTATTTCCGTTGTGTTGTGGCTTTTTTCCGTTGTGTTGTACATTTTCCGTTGAGTTGTGGCTCATTTCCGTTGTGTGTTGGATTCATTTTTTTGTGTTGTGAATTTATGTTTGGTTTTTACATTTCGTTGTGTTGTGCACTACTGGGCCACTGTAGATATAGGCTAGGCTATATCACAATAAGGAAAGAAAAGACTATCGCAACTTCCATTTCATGCCGAATTTAAACATGCACATCCATCTCAAATAACTGAAGAAGTTAAATTTGTGTATGAAAAGGAACAGCTGAACTAAAGGCATTGCTTTTTGTTTGAAAATTCAGGCTTAGCTCAATGAAACATTTAGGTATTGTTCTTTCATTTCTAATGTCAGTAAGGAGGATTCATAGTCTCTGTAGCCAGTTTTGTTGTATTTTTTCATTGCCAGAACATTGCAGTTTGTTCTGAGCCTTTCTGGCGGGAACGGGATTGGCCTCTAAAATCACCCTGGGGGGCATCAGAGGATTGATCCATGCTGTTGTGTAACACAAAAAACACAAAGCACATTGCTCTCTCTGAGTGCCAAACAGAGCTAATGTGGGCCATCAATACATTCGGTCCAACACGTTTACAGTAATGGTGTTCAATGCATATTTTGCTTATTTCATCAGAATTCGAATTGAAATGTCTAAATTATATAATGTTTTTTTTTTCTGAACCACAATGAGCTATTATGGAAGCATATAATAAAGCAAAGGGAAAAAGGAAAAGAATGACAGGAAATGATAGTGATGATAATACACATTCGAGTCAACTTCCAGCTAACCTTGGCTACATGTTGACCGTTTCTCTGTTTGAATGTTTGCAGAAAAGTGGAAAGAATGAAACATGGGTATCTAACTTGCCACAAGTAGATAGATGGATGAATATTTAATGTGAGTGCACAAGCATTTGATGTGTTGCTAAAACATTTGATTGGTGATATTGGTCTTAACGTGGATTTATAAACTTTTTGTATA
This sequence comes from Gila orcuttii, assembly GCA_026230005.1. Classification (NCBI taxonomy): domain Eukaryota; kingdom Metazoa; phylum Chordata; class Actinopteri; order Cypriniformes; family Leuciscidae; genus Gila; species Gila orcuttii. The sequence continues at coordinate 37,394,324 of JAPDVR010000003.1, read as the reverse complement.
CCAAAACCAGAGCTGTCAGGGGGGAAAAACTAATGTTTACTACATTAAAGGCCACATTTCAGTCTATGTTAATAAAAATGAAGCTTCCAGATTTCCATGGCATTCATCTAGATCATGTTAAAAGCACTGGATTCAGACTTGCGGGCCACTGACTACTGAAAGAGGGGAAAAAAAAAACAGAAGAGAATCATGGTGTCGCCAACAAATGTTCTGGATGATTATTCTACAAAAAGAGAATGGACATGAGAGGTATTGTAGCATTCTGGATGAAGACAAAAAAGGACAAAAAGTGTGAATTATTCATGAATTTATATATTTTCGCTCCTCTCTAATTCAGATTCTTACAGATGAATACTTAATATTTTAGAGGCCTCACACAGTGAAGCCTTACGGCATAACATGGTTAAATAATATTTTGGTAATTGGTTATTTATTCTAAAATGTTTCCATGAATCACAGTTACTTCTCGTCTTGTTTGTCACATGTACTTTCGAGTCTCAAATGATCACTTCATTGGCTGTTTTGTTTATATTTTTTATGTGCAGTGCATGTAAGATGGCTGGAAAAATTCGCAATGCTTTTTAAAAAGGAATTTATAGCTTTTTATGAGTGCTTAAAATAAACACGAGAAAAATGTGTTGATAAACAGTTCATACACCAGTCATTTATACGTCTAGTCTACTGCCCTCTAGTGGAGATTTAAAGCAACCTCTTTACGCAGGATCCACATCTACACGTACTGCACTTATTCAGCCAATCAGAACTCAGGCGGAAGAAGGCTGTTCTTTCTGCTCTCTAACTGAGAGGTGTATTATTACTTCAAATCACTTTTATTTGTTAACTAACTGTTGACGTTTTTGTATATGGAAAGTGTTTCTACAAAAGACAAAGATAAAATGACACCCCGGAAACGAAAAAGTGACGGAAACGAAACTACAAGCAGTAAGATTCCTATAACGGAAGAGATCAGGTAATTTAGTCTAGTTATGATTGATCCATTTTCTGCATTATATCTGAAGACCATGCGAATCAAAGCAACATTTTATTTCCCTTATAAGTTGTTATAGCTATACATAGTTATAACATCCCTTAAAGTTATAACATGTTCTTCTCTTTGGTTGTTTATTCAGCTCTGAGTCTTGCCTCGAGCAACCAGGCGATCAAAGTGTTCATGAAGTCGTAAATTACGAGCAATCCACGTTGCCTGGTATTTAATACATTATATGCTGTGTTTTATTCTTTCAAGAAGATTATTGATCTTATAGGTCCTTCATTTTCCTTCATTTTCTGTGGTCTAACAGCAATCCACTATGACCCTGACACAACTGAGCCCATCAGCTGCAGTCTGAAGTCTCTTGATGAGCTGTTATCATGGACAAGGAAGGAAGCAAGTCCATTTAATGTGGCCACTGTTCCCCTGGCTAGCAGGTTTCCTTCACTGGACAGCTGCTCTAGGCGTACATTGGTGTCCCATGACATGATGGGTGGCTACCTGGAGGACAGGTACAACTCAGAGTTTGATTTTAGCCTGATTTTTAACTACGGTATGTCGCTTTCATGAAGCCATTTTTAGCCAGTCTTCATGGTCCTGTTCTTTCTACTGAGGTTCATTCAAGGTGCAGAGGTGGAGATGCCATATGCCTTCTATCACTGGGAGTATATTGACATCTTCAACTACTTCAGTCATCAGATGACAACCATTCCTCCTGCTGTTTGGACGAATGCAGCACATAAGCATGGAGTGCTCTCTATTGGTGAGTCTCTTGGTCGGTTCAGTTTATGGGCCAAAATCACAGTCTTAAAGGATTAGTTCACTTTTTAAAAAACTTTTGCTGATAATTTACTCACCCCCATGTCATCCAAGATGTCTATGTCTTTCTTTCTTCAGTCGAAAAGAAATTAAGGTTTTTGATGAAAACATTCCAGGATTTTTCTCCACATAATGGACTTCAATGGGAACCAGACGGTTCAAAGTCCAAATGAGCGTTTCAGTGCAGCTTCAAAGGGCACTCATTTCAAAAAGAAATAAAAAACTTTAAGTTTTATAAGCACAAACGCTCGCCTTCCTCTGTTCTGTGATGCGTGTTAGTGACGTCACGTAATACGTAATTACGTTGAAAAGGTCACGCTTCTTGACGTTTGTGGAAGTACCGAGTCAGTGTTTACAAGTTGAACGCGCAAACAAAGTCAAACGCCGTTTACAAAAAAAGGAAATTAAAAGGTAAAACAACGATGTCGGGCGATTTTGAACTTAGAGGAGAAGATGAGATGCAGTTTTTCACCTTTCTGAACCGGAATACGCAGAGGAAAAGCGTGACCTTTTCAACGTAATTGCGTATTACGTGACGTTACAAACGTGCATCACAGAACAGAGCAAGGCGAGCATTTGTGCTTATAAAACTTAAAGTGTTTTATTTATTTTTGAAATGACCGATCGTTAAGCTAGATAAGACCCTTATTCATCGTCTGGTGTCGTTTAAAGCCCTTTGAAGCTGCACTGAAACGCTCATTTGGACTTTGAACCGTCTGGTTCCCATTGAAGTCCATTATATGGAGAAAAATCCTGGAATGTTTTAATCAAAAACCTTAATTTCTTTTCGACTGAAGAAAGAAAGACAGACATCTTGGATGACATGGGGGTGAGTAAATTATCAGCAAAAGTTTTTTAAAAAGTGAACTAATCCTTTAAGGCCTGTTTACGATATAGTTCTATAGTTTTAAGATATAGTTCCAAAAATCGTTCTCAATATTGAAGAATAGCAGAGTCCACAACACCGCTATATAACGGCACAGAGAAACGATATCGTTGGAATCGCTTTCAGAACGATTTTTATCCAGCTGATGAACTATTGAAAACATTGACACACAATCAGAATCAATCCTGCTATAATGAGCTCGAGCATTTAGAGCGACAGATAAGCATGCTTAGAATAAACCGAACCATATCGTCCACTGGTGTGTAATATAGTTATCGTTATAGTTATCTTTATAGTTAACATTGTTGGTGTGTACAGGCCTTTAGGGTACATTTACACGACAACGATGTGCTAAAAACTGAAGCGTTTTTCCTTTTTGTTTAAAAAAAATCAATCCCCGTTTGCACGGATCCGCGAAAACAACTTAAAACGCTGTATTATTCATGCCAGGCCAGTAGTTGATGAGGTCAATTTGTAAAGGAACACTACACGCTTATAGTCTGAACACGTAATACGCATGCGCATGATTTCACTGTTTTCACAAATTGGCATTTTTGTTGTTTAGACCTTTCAAAAACTTGTACTTTGTAACCCGTTTGCAAAAGCTTGCGTTTTCAGGCCCGCAAAATGCCACTGTCGTGTAAATGAACAGCCAAAACGAATACAAATTTTTCCGAAAAACGGTGTTGTGTAAATGGCCCGGCAAACATATTAGCCTTGCTGTAAAAAGAATATCCTTGTGAAAAATAATTACACTTTAGCATACTTTTAAAAAGAAGTACAGAAATAATATACTTTAAAAGAGTGACTTTAAAGTGCGAGCTGAATGTAATGTTTTCTGACTCTTCATTTCTGGCTCTTCACCCAAAAATGAAAATTTTGTCAACATTTACTCACCCTCAAGTTGTTTCAAACCTGTATGAATTTCTTACTTCTGCTGAACACAAAGGAAGATATTTTGAAGAATGTCGATAACCAAACATTAGACCATACAACCATACAATAGACAGCAGATGGTGACCTGTGGCTGTCAAGTTCCCTAAAAGGACAAAACAGCACCATAAACATAGTCCATATGACATTGAGCTTGGGAAAGGCGCTTTATGATTAAAGTTATTTTAGATAATATATCAAAAAGCTATTATATGCATTATATATATAACACAAGTCATATAGACGCTCTGATTATACTTTTGATGTAGCAGGTTGATAGCAGTGTAATGGCATGGGACAAGAGCTGCCTGGACATTCTACAAAATGTCTGATTTTGTGCTCCAAGGAAGAAAATCTATTAGTTTGCAATGACATGAGAGTGAGTAAATGATGACAGAAATGTCATTAACCACAGCACCTTTATAGACAAATGTAAATCAGAATGGATGTATTGAAATTCCCCTCTAAGGCACATTCATCACTGAGTGGACAGATGGAGCCAAGGTATGTGAGGCCTTCCTTGCAGATGAGGAGAGTTACCGCGCAGCCGCTGATAAGTTGGTTCAGATTTCCCACTGCTACGGCTTCGATGGCTGGCTCATTAACATAGAAAATGTGCTGAGTGTGAGTAAACAAGGCATATCTGATTGGAGGACTATACGGTCACAATGTTGACATAATGTCTAATACTTTGCCTCAAATTTGACTGACTCAGGAGACTGCAGTGAAGAACACTGGTCACTTTCTGCGCTATCTCACAGACCAGATGCATGAGCGCGTTCCTGGCAGTGTGGTGATCTGGTATGACAGCGTACTGAAGAACGGCACACTCAATTGGCAGAACGAACTCAATGATGACAACAGGCAAGTGATGGTCTTGAGGGCTTCTGCAGGGGGTGATTCAGGATTCTGTGAGATTTATACGGTAGATTTTGTACAACTTATGCCATCGGCTTCCTTTTGTCATCCTATCAGAATGTTTTTTGATGCCTGTGATGGAATATTCACTAACTACAACTGGACAGAGGAGAGTCTGGAGAGGATGAAATCCTACTCTGCCGCTCAAGGCCGCTTTGCTGACATCTATGTTGGCATTGATGTGTTCGCAAGAGGGAAGGTGATAGGAGGGAAATTTGAGACGAATAAAGTTAGTGAAGTTTATATATAAATTAATATAATTTTTTTTACACTACCGTTTAGAAGTTTGGGGTCGGGAAGATTTTTTGTTTTCGAAAGAAGTCTCATATGCTCACCAATGCAAAAATACAGTAAAAACAGGAATATTGTAATATATTATTACAATTGTAAAATAAGTTTTCTATTGTAGTATGTTTTAAAAAAAAAATTATTTTATGTAATTTTTGTAAATGTGATGGTAAAGCTGAATTTTCAGCATCATTACTCCAGTCTTCAGTGTCACATGATCCTTCAGAAATCAGTCTAATATGATTGCTGCTTAAGAAACATTTATTGTTATTATCAATGTTGAAAACAGTTGTGCTGCTTAATATTTTTGTGGAAATTTTTCTCTTACTGACTCCAAACTTTAGAACAATAGTATACATCCATATTTTCTCAGTGTTTTTAGCTAAAGGTACACGGAGAATAAATAAGCAATCTTCTTGTTTTGTTTTTCATTAGGCTCTGGAGCTGATTCGCAAGTATGAGCTTTCAACAGCCATCTTTGCTCCTGGTTGGGTCTACGAATTCCACGAAAAGGCAGATTTCCGGCAAAACCAGGACAAGTACGCTAATTTCTTGAACTAATCACAGTGTGCTTGCTGTTCTGCGATTGAATATTGGTGTACACACACACACACGAGCTTCACTGATGTGTATTATCTGACCACTCTTCTAAGGTTTTGGAGCTTGCTGTCTGAGTTCCTTTATATCCACCGGCCCTCGTCCAGTCTTCCTTTCGTCTCCTCATTTTGTCAGGGCTTTGGAAAGAGCCTGTACTGGAGAGGACAGGTACACTACACACAATCACACTAAGATTCTCTTCTACACCTATGTGATACATTGTTGGCATTTTTCCTGGTGTCAAAGGCAAAGTTTTGATGATGAAGTACCCAAATGTTCTCAGATAACCACATAATGTTAGAGCCCAATAAAATAAAATGTCTGTTGACGCTTTTGCTGCCTTTTCCCTCAAAAGCAAGTATTCCTAGTCATGGCTTACTGTGATGAGACTTCATAAAACTTGAATGGTTCACTCACAATAATAGGTAGCGTATCGGCTATAGATTTTTAAAATTTATTGGTGTCAGTAGATATTGGAAATGTACTTGTTCATGTCTATTTTTTTTACATTTAGATTGCCTTTGCCATCATCTAACCATCACTTAAAGTTAATCTTTTTCCCCTGGTTTCACAGACCATGCTTAAGCCTAGTCCCAGACTAAAATGCATGTTTGAGCTGTTTTAGCTGAAAGCAACTTGTACTGACATCTGAAAATATGTCAGTGCCATTGTTTTTTCTCAAGATTGTTTTCTAAGGCACATTTATAAAAGCTACGTAAATGTCCTAAATGAAATAAGGTCTAATCCTGGCTTAAAGGGTTAGTTCACCCAAAAATTAAAAAATTCTCAGTAATTAATTACTTCTCAGTAATTTCTTTGTTCATCTTCGGAACACAAATTAAGATATTTTTGATGAAATCTGAGAGCTGTCTCACTCCTTCATAGGCTGCTAGGTAATTGCATCTGCAGGCCCTGAAAAGTTAGTAAAGACATTGTTAAAATAGTCCGAGTGACTACAGTGGCTCAACCTTAAGTTTATCAAGCGACGAGAATACTTTTTGTTACAATTACAATTTTTTTCTAACTTTTCTGGGCCGGCAGATGCAATTACCTAGCAGCCTATGGAGGAGTGAGACAGCTCTCAGATTTCATAAAAAATATCTTAATTCGTGTTCCGAAGATTAAAAAAAGTCTTACGGGGTTGGAACAACATGAGGGTGAGTAAATACTGACAGAATTTTCATTTTTGGGTGAACTATCCCTATAATCTAAGCCCGGTCTGTGAAACCAGGCCTTAAAATACTAAAAAGCACTGTTAAATGTATTCTTTAGTAAATCTCAAAATTAATATACTGTACTTTATCATGTGATGCCTAAATTCACTTGTAGCATTTAAACGATTGATTTTAGTTTTTATTATTTCATTTTGATTTTATTTAGACAAAATAGTATAGGACATTTTTTAAATATTGATACGACCATAGTCATTTTTGACTATTTGATGTATGATGTAGGTGGAGATGGAGAGAAGCTGGTTCAATCTGCATGCTCAGGAGATCCAGCCTCTGTACCTCTCTGAGAACATGGAGAATGGAGGCTGGCTGAGAAGCCGTGGCTGCTCAAAGGACGCTTGGATTGGAGGCAACTCTCTGATGGTGGAGGGCGTGATTCCATCAGGACTTCCTGAAGTCTGTGCAAGGTACTGGAGGTTTTGTTTTTCCTGGAGTACAAAAAACTTCAATCAAACACCTTCTTTTTGCCCCTTTGTAGGATATTTTCTCTCCATGTTCCCATGGCCGCCAGGACATTTGTCTCTTTTGTCTACAAGCCACCTGTGGGAGTGAAGGTGTCCTTGGAGCTTAAAACAATAGATGTCCCCCTGTGCACCTTCAATGGGACGGAGAACATAGCATGTTAGTGGTCTTTTAGGCCGCCGCCTTCAGATCTTTAAGAGTTTCTGTAAGCTGTCATGATAAGAATGTGTAATATTAATCTGCTTTATTGGGTGTGTGTTCAGCTAGCAGTGTCTTTCCAGAAGCGTTAGCAGAGGATAATCAGTTGGTGGAGCAGTTTGTTCAGAATTGTGGTCAGTGGACTTCGGATGGCTGGATTACCAAGTGAGAGTCAACCGTTTAAAGCAGGGGTCGGCAACCTTTTAGTCATGAAGTGGCTAACCCCCAATTATATGTACATATAATCAAATAAATACATCATACATCTCTCATACAAATAATGCATAATTAATATTTCTGAAGCAATTTTTTTTCAACTTTTTTTTTAGATTTCTCAAAATCCTGAAACTTTGTTTAAATTAGACTTTGAATAACAGATTTCCAGTGTAACCCTAATTAACCTCACAGTATGTATGTACTGTATTTGTGAATGTTGTACTTGCGCATCACCATCATTGTGATTATCCGGTGATTATTTACTGGCCTGCCATAGGTTGCCGACCCTTGCTTTAAAGTCAAAAAAGTTTTGGTCATAACAAACATCTGAAACTCTTTTTCTAATAAAACTCAATGTGGTTTCATGCATAGATGTTTCCTGTTGAAAATGATTGGGTGCTCATTGCGAGAAGTGTGTGTTCGTGTTTCCCGAGAAGAAGGAGATGAAGACGTCTCCTTTAACTGCAGGATTGGAGAGATTATGGTGAGATACACATGGACAAAACACACACAGAACATGTTACGCATCATGGGTTGTTATAAAAGCGGTTTTCATTTTATGAGTGAAATAAGGTCTGTGGTTCACAATAAATTCAGGCCGATACCCATAAGCCAATTATTTTAAAATATAGTCTATATTATCCAATTAGTTTAAAAACAAAATGCTTTGAGCTAAAATCAGTATTAAATACTGAATTTGAAGTGAATTTCACTAAATTTTAAACTATAAAAAATAGACTTTTAACAGTGTTAATAAATTATTAGTGTTTTTAAAGATTGACTTAACAGTAAGTGAGCGTTACAAGTCAATGAGCAAATGTAAATCTAAATGTAAAATATGGGGAAATGAGCAGCACAGTTAAAAAAACTGATATCAGGAAATGTAAAAACTCTCTAATATTGTCTGATATGGTTGTTTTTTCTACAAAATAATTTACTCGCATTAATACATAAAATGTGAATTTAGAAATCTCTTTAAAAGCACAAGTTTCATATTTGCCTTCTGGGTTGCCCTAAAGATTGACATCTTGATTAAACATATTGTACACTACCATTAAAAATTTCTGTAAGATTTTTTAAATGTTTTTATTTTTATGAAATAAATCTCTAATGCTTACCAAGGCTGCACTTATTTAATCAAAAATACAGTAAAAACAATATTGTCAAATATTATTACAAATTAAAAAACTTTCTATTTGATTTTGAATATATTTTGAAATGTAATTTATTCCTGTGATGGCAAAGCTGAATGTTCAGCAGCCATTACTCCAGATGTTTAATGTCACATGATCCTTCAGAAATCATTTGTATCATTATAAAAGTCTTAAGTGTCACTTTTGATTAATGCAGTCTCTCTGAATAAAAGTATTATTTTCTTTCAATCTTACTGACCCCAAACGTCTGAACAGTAGTGTAAGTGTACGAATAATGTTGGCAGTGGCTAAATTGTCTGTTTGCATTTTTGTGCACAGTTTTTGGATGCAGAGACTCTTCATGCGCCCCTGCAGTCTGTTCAAGGCATCTGCGTGAACGATGTGGTGTGGCAGACGGGTGCTTTGAAGGGACCCGGACACACACTGAAGGTACTTTTGAACACCACCTTACGCTGGCAATATCCCACTCAGCAGGTCCGCCATTTCCGGATACACTGGAGACATCTCCGTGGTCCTGATCCTCGGATTCCCCCTGGAACACTGACTCTGATTGGCAGGTCTTACTCCACCCTGTACCGTGTGGTGGAGCTGGAGGTTCCTGCTGCTCCGGGTCTTATAGAGCTGGTGGTGGAGCCTGTGAGCAGAGAGGGATTCAGAGTGCCTGAGGACCGGTGGGGCAGACGCACACTCAGCTACAGTTCCTCAGGGAACCCATGAACGCTATTGAACAAATGCCTTAATACTGTGTAGCTGTCATGCTGTTTTGACAGTATAAACTATTTTTTCTTCTATTCAATATGCAGTAGAATGTGAGATGAGTTGGTGCTAAATCTATATTCAGTAGTTGTTTATTCTGAATATTTTATTGGAGCAGGAAAATGTGTAAAATATGATTTGCACAATTATATCCTTTATTATATTAAAATCCATTTTAAATAATAGTGTGCATTTTAAACACCAGTGTGTGAGGACCAGAGTGGTCTGTTCTTTTAGCTATTGCACAGTTCTAGAAGTCCATATATTTACATTTATTCATAAGTGGCATGCAAACCTCATGAGAATAATCAGTAGCTTCTTAATAATAAGGTAGCTTCGTAAACTGATATATTTTAACCAGTCTCTTCATGAAATTCCATTGTTTATGCATGTGTGTGAAATCAAGCAAGGAGATTATTCCAATCTCATGATTCCAATTTCCTTTCTTCTTGAAAGACTTGCAGATATATTATTATTTGTGTTTCAAATAAATGGGAATGTAAAAACAACTTTAAGATTAGTTCTTTCTTAGCACATGTAGATTTCAGAATTCAAACGGTATAAAAATGATGACTTTATTGTTTGCACGCATTCAAATTTACAAATTTTACAAGATGGGCATTGTAAAATGATTACATTAAGATCTCAAACAAAATGTAAAAAGAAAAAGGAAAAAAGTGTCAGATTTTGGTAAATAACTGTTGATTGTCTAAAAGTGGTTCACAAGCCAGTTTGTATCTGAATGAGATCCATCAATCCTGCTGAGTCACCATCTTCAACATCCGTAGAGCCATTGGCCCCTGGTCAGATGGGATCTGTGATGATATAATGGATAGAGATGTTCACATACACTCATCAAGACTAAAAATAAATACTGAGAAATGCATTTGAAATGCTGTTATTGCCATGCTAAACTTACCTGAATATGACTAAATGAAATATTACATGATTTTATAAACATTAAAATGTCTTTGACAAAAAAAGTGTACCATATGTCCAGCTTTGAGGATCCAGTAAAAGGCAAAGTTCTTATAAGTCTTGTAGAAAGCCCCAGTCTGGCTCTCAGTTTGCGGGTCTTCCAGTGCCGTCCATTTCATCTTGTTGAAGTATTGGAGTCCATCCCATTTCAGCTGTTTCACCCACAACTCCTGACCTGCTCATAAATAAACAAATCAATTATCGCTGCAGTGCAGAGAAAGTCTCCTGACGACAGCCAATCGTAATGGACTTCCTAAATATCAAACTTATGGGCAAAATGGATTACAAAAAGCTTACAGACACCTTCTATTAACATCCCCTACCCTGATCACAAGTGGTCAGCTGTGACATGTTACCAATCACACCTTTTATTAAAAGGCATTGTGTTTGACCACTTCTGTTCTGTTCGGATGTCATGGATAGGACTGTCTCTGATTTCATGACTACATAAATCAGTGTTTGGTGACTATGTAATGGTCTTAGTGTATGTTTTTAATACCATGTTTGGGGTGAAATATATGCTGTGCCATTCTGTTCTGGTTTGTGCTTTTCTTTAAACAAAATACAATCGTTAACCTGTCATGTGGATCATTTTCAACACACTATCGGTTACAAGTAGAGAGCCTTTATTTGTCCCAAACGAAAAATAAAGACAGTGACACACCAAGGTGATGAAAGGCGACTGTGTAGTCGCCTCGTGTTGGCTGGGTCTGGGCCAGAAAGCTGATCTGCCACTAGCTCGACTAGAGGCGACGTGGAACACGCCGCTAAAACTAGCCCGATAGTTGCTCATCGATCATCGGCTTGGTGTGTCACACAACTGACATGCACAACTACCAGGTGTAAGTGGTCCAAGCGCTAGTCTAAATTCTGTTGGTCAAGAGTTGCCATTCTGAAATGTTTACTAATGGTTGTCGTCCTCACCCATTGTGTCCACGATGAGATCCAGCTGGCCATTGTAGATGGTGACATTGACACCTGCAGCCAGAAGTTGATCCACAATGTTCACCACAGGCTTCATGAAATCTCCTGCCATGCTGACAAACACGGCATCAGCTTGTCCTGAAGAAACAGGTTTCACTTGTGAGAATCATAATGTTGTTCTTTTATTTACACAGACATACCTCTGTAAATCATAAAAAGAATAATACCTCCCCATGTGACATTCTTTGGTATTACACCAAGCTTCTGTCTGATTGGCCCGTTCATCAAGTTAGAGAGGGACTGACGGTGCAAAGGGCGAATGTGGCGCCGCTTCAGTAAGGCTATAAAAAAACAAGACAAAATGATGCCTAAAACATTTATGAAACGAACAGAAATTTTGAATAACAGTGCATGTTGAAGGTCTCACAGAGAAATCCATCCACGGCTTGATCTGCACTGGTCATCACCATCTCATCAGAGTCTTGAGTGAGGATGTTGTAGAAGTTCACACCATTTGTGTTCTGTAACAAAATAGTTTGAGGAACTGAATGAATCACATGATGTTCATTAATCCTATTTCTTTAATTAAACAACGAAACTTCGATCTAAACCTCTTCCTAAGCTACAGAAAGGTCTGTAGAGCACGTTCAACTCGCCTGCTCCACAACATTCTCTGTGATGGACCACAAGTCAGTGGCTTTTCGGTACTGGCCCTGTTCTACTGCGTCCTGCACCGCTTTTGCTGCTTTAGTAACCGCATCCAGCCCATTGTCATCCAACAGAGACTATAGGCCACAGCACAGACACACATCAGAAGCATTCAACTCTTTAATAGCAAGTTATGAACAGTGAATAGCTGCAAGGGAACATTTAATTTGGTCAAATCATCATATTAGAATGATTTCTGAAGGATCATGTGAAACTGAAGACTGGAGTAATGATGCTGCAAAATTCAGCTTTGCATCACAGGAATAAATTATGTTTTCAAAATATATTTAAATATAAAACAGTTGCTTTAAATTGCAATAATATTTCACAATATTACTGTTTTAAAAAAATTTTTAATATAAAATAAATGCAGCCTTGGTGAACATATGAGACTTCTTTCAGAAATATTTTTCTTCATTTTTTTTTTTTATATTACCAGCTCCGAACATTTAAATGGTAATGTATGCTTATGTCAGTTCATTACTGTAGTAGTATGTTTTGATCATGCTAATGCAATCATGCTTAATCACTGTGAAGAGGAGACAGAGGAGTTGTGGTGAATTACTCACTGTGCTGTAAAGATAAGGACCCCATGTCATGACTGAATCTGCAGGAAAAACAAGCAATCGGACGTGGTTTTTTGGGGGGGGTTTATAAACCAGGTTTATGCAGTCATGTGTCAGGACTATATAATCATGATGAATCATGATGAATGTGCATGCATAATGACTAGTAAACGGAGATGTGATAACTTAAATCAATAAAAAAGACATATAGCTGTACACAACCAGACTGAAGCTTGACAAGCTTTTTACAAACCTATAGGAGAGATCCAGGAGTCTCCTAAAGCCACCCCAGCAAAGTTGCATTTGATTGAACCAGCTTGAACTGCCTAAAGAGAGAGGAAATTACCATTCAGTGCAGATTAAAATAAGTATTCTGAAGAGTTGCCAGATTTACTTTAGAGGAACCAATCTGACTTTTAGAGGAAATCACCGAAGCACATGACTTAAATAGTTTTATGAACGTCTTGTGCGTGTTGTACAAAATTGCCTCTCATGAAGCCTAAAGTGAGAACAAACATTTCAGTACCTTTGTGAGCTCGAGGGAAATAGCTGCTGCCATTTTGCCTCCGTAAGACTCCGAAAATATATAGAAGGGAATACTCTGTTGGGGAGAAAAGTAAGATACTATGACGAATGTGAAGAGTATATCAAATTCAGTCTGGTAGGTATTTTTGTTTTGCTTACTTGAAACTCCGTCTTTAGAGAGAAAAAGCTCTTGAGGAGGACCATCATGTCTGATGCTACCATCGCAACGTCCTTGGTGAGGGCATCTTCAGTGTCTGTGTAACTGTATCCGGTGCCCACTGGGTTATCCACAAATAGCACACTGGCAGCACGCACCTGCAAAGACACATATTTTTGGATGGCCAATAAATTATTCACAGATAACACAATAAGTTTTTTTTTTAAATTGTACATAATGCTTATATTAAAGTTATTTATACAGAAACACTGAATCAAAACATGCAACATATATATTCCATACTTCCTGAAATAAACATCTTAATCAATATTGCAGATATGAGAGTCAAGACAATATATTAGTTTACCAACCCAAGAGGTTTCTCTCGGCTTCAGGTCTCTATCAAGAGGTCCAATTTCCTCAAAATTGCCAAAACCACAGCCAGATCCCCCAGGACCTCCCTAAAATAAACAGGAGCACGAACGACCTTAGATGTACTTCAGAAAATGAAAATCAGGGTGGATAAACAGGAGAAGGTATAACAGCTATGTGAATTCTGATTGAAAAAAAGCTTCCACTGAGATATTTTCTAAATGGAGAGGATATATGACAGACCACACTGGTCAGAGGAGTGACTAACCTGAAGCCACATCACCAGAGGTAGTTCTTTATAACTGGCACTGGAGCTGTTGGCGTAGTACAACCACCAGAACATATGAGCTCCATCACGGACATCCACATATCCCCATGATTCTTTGGCTTGAACTGGAACACAACTACCTGATTTTTGATGATAAGAACAACAAAAGTCACATTATTTATTATTCGTGCTTGGAGTTTATGCAAAACTGTCTAACTGTAAATGAAGCCGAGATTTTCTTAAGAGACGTTTAATGGGCGAAAGGAGGGAGGATAGGTGAAGAATTGAACGATTCCGATTCTTTTAAACGATTCTGTTTCGGTTACATAGGCTATAATATTCTTTTTTTCTTGCAAAACATAGAGATCACATGTTTATGATATACAACTTTGTATACAATATACAATCATAACACAACGGTAACAGTTTTTGTTTAATTTCGATCAATATGGGATTCAATCATAGACTGTAAAAAAAGATTCAAATCTGTAACAGCTCCAATTTAATTATTTATTTTAAATTGAGAACTAAGCTGTACAAACAATATAAAAAAATACAGAAAAACATCTTACATACAGTATTAAACTAGTTGCATGGTCCCTGTTTTAAAATTTTACATTTAGATATTGTTTCCATCCGTTTTAATGTAATTTAAATAGTTCAAACATAAATATTATTTCCTTCCAGTTGACGTTATGAATATAGTAACGAACAATTAAATTGATTAAACCAAATATCAATGCTCAACTAAAGAGTTTTGGATTCGATAAAAAGAACCGACTCAGACGAATCACTCGTTCTGACTGCCACACAACTATAGTCACATGTTCGAAAACGGTTATAAGGGAAACTAAATTCCAGGAAAAACATTCGGTTTTGGAACAAGTGGAACTTGGTTCACAACCTTGGGTCGATTAACTGGATACAGTTGAATCAACGGACAACATCTTTCGCTTTCTCTTTGTGTCTAAAGTTACAAAACATTTTAGTATATATATATTCTCATGCTGCAATTGCACCCCCTAAGACCAAAAAGGGCGACTGTGCCTAAAAATACACAAGTTATCCCTAAAAGTGTATACAGCACATAAATATGTCATACCTTTGTGAAAGCTCAGAGAAAACAGCAGCACGACCAGCATGCCAATCCACGACCGTGCCATTGTTATTGGTCTCAAGCTCGCTCAAGCAGTCTTCCACAGTGACCCACCGGCGGCTGTTAGTGCTCAAACCCAAACCTGTGAGCAGCAATGGGATGTACGGAACCTCATCATATGACTTCAGTCAGCTGACGTACAGGGGAATAAAGAAACCCACACTATTCTCTTCCACACCAGTAGAGGACAGCAGAGGGTGTGACAGCGTGACTGAAGCCCTCGTTTAAAACAGTGAGCGCTTCCATCATCGTCCTCATTGATTCTAACAATACTGCTCAGGCATGGCCACCTCCTGTCTCAATGCTGTCAGGGTTAGATTGTACTTTGATTATCCTCCACCCGCGACACCTGAGTGTCGGATGTGTTGGTTGCTGGTGGACTTGAACAAATGCCGAGTTATCGCAGATCTTTCCAGCATTATAAAGGAAAAGTTTGGATACAGTCGTAAGAGTATTTTAGACTTGTTTATTGAGGATTGCTACCTGCCTTCCCCAGAAAGTATTTATATAGTTCGTGACAATGACAGTATAAGGTAAGAATTGTATAATAATATGGTGGACGTTTTTGCGTGGTTAAATAACCTTTTAAATGTTGATAAGTGTTTATTCATCATCCCCATTGACAGGGTAAAGGTATTCAGTCCTGTTTATGTTAATGGTGCCGAGGCATACAAGAACTCTGATGCACAAATCTCAAAGACCAAGAAAAGAGTAAGAGAGGATGAGACGCAGATATGTGAAGGTCTAAGTAAAAAAAAGAAGCATGAAGATGCTCATAGCAATGGCTCTGCACCAGCAGAGGACGGCAAAAAGAAGAAGAAAAAGAAGAAAAAAGAGGTGAAAGAGTCGGCCACCCCTCAAAAGAACATTGCAAGCCCCTTCTCTTCGAAAAACAACAGAAAAAGCACTTCCGCTGTCGCCATCAGTGACAAAACAACCCGTACAAAGAATCATGAACCAACGTCAAATTCTTCCGATAGCAGTGAGGATGAATCTCACAAAAAGGCCCCTCCACCAAAACCTAAACCCAAGCAGAATGGTGCAACCAAAAAGCCCGCTGTGTCTGCGCGAAAAGAAAGCACATCATCGGATTCATCATCTTCGGTTGCTGTTAATAAATCCAAAAGCAGCATCACTGTACAGCCACGTTCAGTTACACCTAAACCATCTAGCACAAACTCAAAACTTCAACTGCAGACACCTCAGCGTAGAGAGAGCTCCACAGATTCTTCTTCCTCCTCCTCATCACCAAGCCAAGTCAAACCTGTAGCCAAGAAATCACAAGCAGCAAGTCAACCCTCCTCAACCACTCAAAATTCAGTTCAGTCGGTCTCGTCTTCTGTGTCTAAAGAGCCCAAGGATAAGGCAGAGAGTTCAGACTCTGATGCCAGTGAAATAGAGCTTGTGATTAAAAAACCAAACCTACAAGGAATGGGATTGAAAATTGCTGGTTTGAAACCCTGCGCTAGTGAGGAAAGAGGCCGAGGGGAGAGAGGCAGAGGTCGAGGTGCAAATCGAGGCAGTTGGAGAGGAGATTTTGGTAGGGCCAAGGGAACACCCTGGAAACAAGGCTCTCCATTCGAGTGGCAGAAACAGAACGATTCTCTGACTAATGAAAGTTTTATTCTGCAGGTGAGATGAATTTAAAGATATGATTTATTAAAAGAAGCTACTGTTATCTTAATTTAGCAAATTAACTAAAGGCTGCTAACAAATTCTCCACTACACCACAACATCTAGGGTTTTCAAGTAGGGCTCTGTGGAAAAGATATTTAAATCATATATGTCTGGTTTCATAGACAAGGCTTAAGTTAGTCCCAGACTAAAATGCATGTTTGAGCTGTTTTATCTGAAAGACACGTGCACTGGCATATCTTGAAATATGTCAGTGCCATTGTTTTGTCTCAAGATACACATCATTAGTGTTTTTTTTCTTAAGCACATTTATAAAGCTGCTTAAATGTCCTAATTGATCTAAGGCTTAATTCTGGCTTAATCTAAGCCCTGTCTGTGAAACCATGGCCCTCAATATAAAGTGTTACTCAGAAAATCTATCTTTTTATGTAGGGGGTCCCTTGGTTGGCTAGGTTAGAGTATCTCGAGTGTTTGGATCAGGGGTCCCTGGGTTAGGAAAGGTTGAAAATTAAACAAACAATTTCTGTCATATGTCCAGACCTGAACAACACTTTCAACTAATAGTTCTTTGTTTTTCATACATTATTATAAAAATAAGTTCAAAATGTATTAATGAAATGTATTATCTATATATTTATTGTTTATTTATTTACATTTTTATTTGTATTTTTATTTTTGAAAACTTGAATCACTTACCATACGGTGGATGTTTTGTGTTGTAGAATCCACCTGAACCAGCTCCCAAACGAGACTACTCAGCTTTACCCTTGCTGGCAGCTCCTCCTGCATTGGGTCAAAAAATCGCTTTCAAGGTGCAATGTGATTTGATGAATGATAATAGAAGCACTTGAGGATTTTTTTTTTAATCATCCTGATAATATTATATATGATTATTTATGCTCGGTTGTTAGTATAGTAGGCTACTTCCTAGTTTCAGTGAGCACATGCCAGTTGTCTGTGATCAGTTTTCCATGGAGATGTACTTTGAATGTCATTGATTGTTCTCTCCTGTCTCATAGCTTTTGGAGCTGACTGAGAACTACACACCAGAGGTGTCTGACTATAAAGTAAGCCATTGTACACCTCTGTAATGTGAATTGTGCTGTGTGCACATTAAAAACAGTCTTTGCTTTTATTTAGGAAGGGAAGATTATTGCATTCAATCCTCAAACAAAAGTGATGGAGCTTGAACTGCTCTCTCAACCTCAAGGTATAACCAACACCTTTTTTTTTTAATTATTTCCACTCTTTCAGTTATATAAATCTGACACCTGAAGCTTGGCAGCAGCTTTATTACGTGCTAGATTGCACCCTTCCTTTTGCAGCAATAATTTATTTTGTTATGTGCCTTTTAGCTCCAGTTGAACCTGGCAAGTTTGACCTGGTATATCAGAACCCTGATGGATCAGAGATAGTGGAGTATGCGGTCACACACCGATCACAGGTACTGAATGCTCTCTTAAATGTTACATTAGGTTCACACAACCACATCAAGTGGATTTTAGTACGGCTGGAACATTGAATTGACCAATCAGAATTAAGGGAAAAGTCTATCTTTATATTTAAAGGATTTTATTATGGGTTGTAGATGCATATGAACTGATCAGGCATAATACTAAACACACAGGCAAGTTTACTGGAACTGCATCATTAGGTGAATGTGTATTAAAATTGTTTTCATCATTTGTAATTATAATGTAATTTGTAATGAACAAATTTTGTAACTTTGTTGGTGGGTAGATGTTTTAGATATCAGCAAGATAGTCTGTGGTAGTCATATAAAAAAGGAAAAAAAGAAGCTTGTAGCACGAAGAGCGACTAATTAGCGCCACAGCTAATTATTTCTCAGCTCATGTCATATGGTGAATTCAGATTTTGGACCATAGTTACTACACTTGCTGGAAAGTGTATGTCCTGACAGTGCTAATGCGAGTGCTGTTTGGCAAAGCTCTAAACCCTCTTTTGTAGTTTGAATTGTAACCCCATCCCCCAATCCCACACAATTGTTGCTTTCTGATTATCCCTTTTAATTGTTGAATTGAATAAGGGCAGTTCTTTGTACAAGTGCGTATGCTGTGGTAGGCTAAAACAAGCCTGTCTTTGATGTCTTTACTGCAGCTGACTGAGCGCTGGGATTCTCTTCTGGAGCCCCGGCTCATTGTGGAAAATGTCGGATGATGGTCAGAGAAAACATGCAGCCGGAGACATACCTATTTGGATAACATTAATTATTTTAATGCTGTTTTGTGGAAACAGCTCATTCTCATGAAATTGTATTAACCTTTTATTTTTTATTCTCAATGTCAGTTAAATAAATACTTTGTTTTTGTTTTTTTAAATGGGAGTATTGGCAGTGTCTGTTTATACAGTGAGTACAAATAGCCAACCTCTTGGCAAAGACTGTTTTTTACTAACTACTGCGATGCTGAGGATTATATATATTTTTTTTTTTACAAATAGCTTATTACTTATGTTTTACATTTACTTATTTGTAAACTTTCTGTGAATAGCATCTTTCCTATTTGGACTTGTAAACAAGATTATGAATACAGAAGATAAATTAAAGTTGCAGTAGGGAGTTTTGAGAAAATGTTAACTTAGCCTGAAAATTTGAACAAGCACAACTTCCAGGTCCAACCCCCTTGCTCTCTGCTGCGCTACAGCCCTCCCTCCACAGCTCCTCCCCCACAGCGCAACCTGCCGTGAACGCGCAGACTAGTAAGCAGGACCACCCATGAAGGCGGATTATAAACAGTTATGGAACATTCACTAATAGGGACGAAACATCAACAATATGCTTTACATTGACTATGGCTTGCCCATAGTTTGACTACAAACTTGGTCCTCAAATCATTATGTATTTTGCAATACATGTAACTTTATAACGTTGCACTCTTTCTATAAGTTATAAATAGCTAGTAAGATAACGTTAAAGGATTAAAAAAAACTTTTGCTGATAATTTACTCACCCCCATGTCATCCAAGATGTCTTTCTTTCTTCAGTCGAAAAGAAATTAAGGTTTTTGATTAAAACATTCCAGGATTTTTCTCCATATAATGGACTTCAATGGGAACCAGACGGTTCAAAGTCCAAATGAGCGTTTCAGTGCAGCTTCAAAGGGCTTTAAACGACACCAGACGATGAATAAGGGTCTTATCTAGCGAAACGATCGGTCATTTCAAAAATAAATACAAAACTTAGCTCAAATGCTCGCCTTGCTCTGTTCTGTGATGCACGTTCGTGATCCTGTTCGAACTCGTTCATCAAAATGAACAAATCTTTTTTCGAGTCATTTCATTCGTTGAATGAACGAAATGACTCCAAAAAAGACTCGTTCAAAATGAACAAATCTTTTTTCGAGTCATTTCGTTCGTTGAATGAACGAAATGACTCGAAAAAAGATTTGTTCATTTGGATGAACGAGTTCGAACAGGAGACTCACGAACGACGGTACGCGCTCGCGCTGTGCAAGAGAGGGGTGATCAGCGCGTACACGAGCGTGATTGACACTGCTAAGACATTCCTCCTGGCTCTGATTGGTTGTTTCTGACCGGGAGCGGTGTATTTCTGCAAATGGCAATAGGACCACAGGGAGGAGCCAGAGGAGCTTGATTTTTTCCACAGATTATCTGTCTCATATTCTACTGTCAGGACATAATGACAGTTTTAACAAATATTTGTTTACAAAAGCTACCTACTGGAGCTTTAAGTCACCACACAAACCAACAACTAAAAAGCACACTTTTTTACTTTATCAAAGGATATGCGTGGAAATTGCATATGTAACTATAGCAACAATAGAGCACATTAATGCCCATTTTATTGCAGAATGAATATGCTCCTGATCTTGACTATGCAGCTTTACCCTAGCTGGCAGCTCCCCTGCAGTGGGTCAAAAATGATAATAGAATTTTTTTTTAAATTATCCTAATAATATTATATTATATGATTATTTATGCTCGGTTGCAAGTAGAGCTGACCGAGGTGTCTGATTATAAAGTGAGCTATTTTATACTTCTGAAATTTCAATTGTGTTGTGTGCATAAATTGTTTTTGATGCTGTTGTTATTTAGGATGGGAAGATTGTTGCATTCAATCTTCAGCAATGCATACACTGACAGTATGTGTGTGTATAAATATTGAAGCATTTTGAGAGCATAGGGATACCATCCCAGTTATGTCATTCTCAGTGCTTCATAGGAGTGGGCGTTCCCTTCAAGCTCTTGCAGCAATTTTGTCGCCGTGACTCTCTGATTGGTTAAAAAAAAAAAAAAAAAGCAAACAGTATACCGCCAATTAACAACATCAAAGATCACAAGTGGTCTGACTTTAAAGGTTTATAAGTTACTGTTATAAAACAATTTCCTTCTGGAGAAAATGAATGGAGTTTTTACTTGCAGAACCCGGTCGTTGCACACTATATGCTGCATTTGTGTTTTCTCTCTGGAAGAATCATCCTTGGCCGGTAAAAGCAAACGTTTTTAAATACAGAGATAGAGTAATTCAGATTTAAAATGTTAAATAATATAAATAAAATCCTTTCAAATGGGCATATAAACATTATAAAATGTTAAGTTGGAATAATAATACAAAAATCCGATTATTGTTATGACATTGTTGCAAGAACTAAATCCTTGGTCTCAAATTCTCTATGTTTGGCCCATGCGAAAGCGGAGTTCTGTTGAGTAGGCTAATGAATAGCAAAGATAGTATATATCCTATAATAGCCTACATGAAAATAGTAAGAATATTATGAACTGATATTCATTCAGCAGTAGCCTACTAACAAGAGTATATGAACAAGATCATCTACTACTGTATCTGTTTCGAAACTGCTTTGGATTCAGAACAGTCCAAAATGATGTTAAAATGAATTCAATTGATTTAATCCCATCAGAGTTTCGTTGACATTTATGTCAACTGCGTGAACCAATTAAGGCGAGCTAAACACACCGCATCACAGGTGACGTCAGTAGGAGCCCGCGACCCCTCCGCACGCGCAGATGATGGTTTCTTCCAGCTGAACTGAAGTGATGCTAATCTGATGATGTCAGAGCGCTGAGTGAAGCTGAGCTCCGCGCGAGCTGAGATGATGGCGAGCGCGCACACAGGATCACAGTCTCTCTAATACAAAGCGTTTAACAACGCATCATCATAACAATGGACGGCAATGTCTTCCCCGACCAAGAACAGCTGTTGGTATTCCTGAAAAAGCTTAAAGAAGTGTTCGACGTGTGCGACGAGGATGCAGACGGATATATTCGGGTTGAGCACTTCGTGGACCTCGGTCTACAGTTCGGCCAAGGAGATGAAGTAAGAACCTGTCTTTACATAATCATTCACTAATTTTCTTGACTCAGGAATGTTTGTCATTTAATACTGCGGTGCACTTTTGTACCTCACACCTTACAGTCTCTGGGAATATTTCTGTAAATCACTTTCACCGATCTTGTGCAAACAGGTCGGCTTATATTCTGTAATTGGTGCTGGACGTTTATGGTGCTGTAGTTTTATTTAGGCTACTGGCATTTTAATGATTGCACTTCCGCCGAGTAACCAAGACAACTGTCTCCTCACTCTCCTTCATCCACTGTGATGTCATCATCAGCCGTCACTTAGCCTACAGAGTCAACAGTTCATTTTGTTTTTGTAGATTTATCAGATAAAAAATATTCGATGAACAAGGAATACATCACAATATTAATTCCACAATAGCCCAGTTTAATGACAAAATGTATTTAAATGTATAGTTGACTTGTTATCCAGGACAAACAAAATATATGTCATGAAAGTAGTTCGCCCAAAAATCAAAATTCTGTCATTATTTAGGTACCCACCTCATGTCGTTCTGTATGACACTCTACTTTGAGACATAAAAGATGATATTAAATTATGTTGGTAATTAAAAAGTTTCCATTCCCTTTGACGTCCATTGTTTGGACAAAAATACAAAGGAAGGCAATGGGAACCAAAACTGTTTGGTTACCAACATTCATCAAAATATCTTTTGTGCTTAACAGAAGAAAGAAATTCATGACATGATGGTTGTACTGAAGACATTGTGATACTTGACATAATACAGGATACATTGAAAACTACATATTGAAATTTTTATTTATAATAAGCTACACATTTTTAGTTAGTGATCAAAATAACCATTCATTTAATTTTTAATGTCGATCATGATGTTATATACGTTCTGTTTGTAGAATCTCAAGCAATGAGCAGTACTGGTTTTCTTAATTGTAGATCTTGACCTTGCATTTCTGGCTTCGGTGGGTCAGCAGTGCGCTTTTTATAAGACCTGCCAATAAATACTTTTGTCTAGAAGTCTGTCTAATGGACACGATGTCTCCTCGGAGTGACCAGTCAATATCCACCGGCCTGTGTGAGGATTGCTGCTGCTGCTGAATATCAGTTGAGCTGAGTTTGTGTATTTTAGTTGAAATTACTGTTTACACTCAATCACTCAGAAGACAGCTGTAGCGCTATGTTAACAAAATAGAGCAAGTTAACTTTTTTTTTTTATTAATAAATTAAGTAGAAGTATTGAAATTGGCAAAATAACGATAACCTGATTGACTTTCATGGATTTATTTAATGCTGTACTTTAAGCAACAAAGTGTGTGACATTGCGTTTCGTGGTGATCGTTTAGTTTATCAGTTAGCTGATCTGTCGGTTCAGCTTATCTGCCAGAGCATGACCAAAACAAACAACATAATGGGAATCACAGGCTAATCCTCATTATCTTTTCTTATTTACCGAGACGCCTATTATTCTGCCCAGTTGGGCTACATTGTATTTGTCAGTTTAGACACTCATCGTGCTTTGTTTTAAATGAATCAGACCTTACACTGGAGAATCAGGACCCTGAATGTGCTTTCTCGTGTCGTTAGGCAAGTATGAAATAACGGGTATAAAACTCTTTTCCTTTACTGTCACCATGGCAATCATGTTTAACACTCTGATGATGCTGAAAAGGCCTTTCAGTAAATGCTGGGTGGTGTTTAAGATTAAGACATGCAGGTTGGTTTGGATTTGAGATTGTAGTTTGAGTTTTGGTGCTCTTAGTTGACCGTAGCAGAATAATTTTTTTTTTACATGACAAGTTATAGTCAGTTTTTTTCTGCTCAACCATGTGCAACCATTCTTGGTTGGCACTTGCTGTTTTATTCAGCTGATTAAGATATTTAATTGGCTTCCTGTACACATTCAATTGAATCCATAATGAATTGTGGTGCCTCAAGACTCTGTCATTTAAAATAAGTCTCAATGGACAGCAGTAATTAAAACAGAATGGGCAACCTGCCTCGGTTTGCCTAAATCTTTTTCAGGAAATCTTGATGTTGTGCACTGCTTAATGTGCTTATTTCATATATTGAACATGCTAACATTCAGTATTATCTAAAGGGTTTTTTAGAGACTCAGATTTATTGTTTGTTTTTGTAATGATTCACTGTATCTTTAGGCTCTCTTATCCCAGTCATTTTGGATTATTAATGTGAACATTAAGCACTCAGATCATCTCATTTGATTTCAGAAATTACCCATGCCAGCTCAGACAGTATATATTTACAACACATTAGGTCATGCGACTGTATTGCTTGCTAAACATAGTGAGCAGTGGTGACAAATGGGTTGATTTTTATCTGATTGATAGTGGGCACAAAGGGGAAGGACTCCGTAAGAGTCATCCTTCTAAACCTTCAGTCAGCGCCGTCCCACGTATGGGGCAGGGGATAGTGCAAGGTAACGGAAGCGGAGCCACCCCTCGGTCCGATAGCATTCTGGGGGTGGTTGGGGTTCCATTCTTAGGGTTGTTCCAGAGGGTGGAGGATCTCCCCCTCGGCCCGTTTGCCGCGGGTCCCCTTAAGGAACGGCCCTGCCTTCATCACAGAATCGGAATAAACCAAAATACAATCATTACTGCTGTACAGGACAACTCGGAATGTCTCGCGGTATGTAATCACCTTTGAATGAGGTGTATTATAATGTGGAACTATGTAAATTACATTATCTCAAATGATAGTTTAACATTTTGCAATTATGTTGTGTTTTCTTTATAATGTATATTGATTTTCTGAAGTGTCTCAGCTGTAAGATATAACCCATTATTTATCGGATTTAATATATTGGCCTAATTTTCTTATCGGACCTATAACGATAATAACATTAAAAATGAACATATATCGACCGATACGACATACCGTTTATGCCTAATTTTTATTTTTTGTTGTATTTTTTGCTGTTATTTAAGTACACTACTGATACACACCAAATCTAGTGTACACCAGAAATGGATTAATAATTCTAATAATAATATAATGATGATGGATTATAGGTACTGGAAATTGGCTTTCATTTTTCAGCATCATTACTCCATCATATTACTCCAGTCTTCAGTGTCACATGATCCTTCAGAAATCATTCTGATATGCTGAACTGGTGTTGAATACATATTTCTTATTATTATCAATGTTGAAAAAAGTTCTACTGCTTAATATTTTTGTGGAAACTGTGATGCATCTTTTTTTCAAGAATCTTTGATGAATAGAAAGATCAGAAGAACAGCATGTATTTGAAATATTAATCTTTTGTAACAAAAATGTCTTTACTGTTAATAAAAAAAAAATCTGAATAAAGTATTCATTTCTTTAAATAACTTTTAATGAGCCCACACTTTTAAACGGTATTGTAAAGTAAACTGTTACCATATTCGTATGTTATTATTATTATTTTTTTTATTTTTTTTACATATTACTCTGTTACTTTTCATTTATTTTCCCCTTTCTATATTTAACTGCATTCTATTATAGCAAAATAAAATTGAATAATAATAATAAAAAAAAAGAATCCTGTAATAAGTGCAGCACTCAAAATGGCTGTAAAGTAGTGCTGGTCATTAGTCTGAAGCAAATGTTTTTGTGCCATGTTGTACCATTTGCTGTGATACAGTTCAGTGCTTTGTGCAGAAGGAAGTGATGTAACAGCGTGAGTGTGAGTGTTAGTGTGAGGTACAGTCACAGATGACTTGTCTCTCTACATGGATTCTGAGTCACAGTTGTGAGGAACAGTCATGATAGCAGCTTGAATGTTTGTGATGACCGTCTCGAAATCCTGGCAAGTCTTCTCACCAATCCATCCTCCATTTCTCTTCTTTAATCCGTTAGTTGCATTCAGTCTTAAAGCATTTCAAATGTTATCACCCCTTCTTCCATTTTCCTTTCCTGGCTGTTATCTCATACACTTTCCATTTTCTCTGATGCCTTTTTCAGGTCAGCTTTTTCTTCCTCCTCCATCTAGTCTTCACCTTCGTTCCTTATTCCTCCCTCTCATACTCGCTCCATCTCCTCCTCCAGTCCGTTTCCCAACGCTGTATGCAGTGATTGGTATGCATGAAGAGCACGAGGACGTTTCAGTGCAGAACGTGTGGTGAACGTGTGTCTCTGCTCTTCTTCCCCTCTCACAGGCTGCACTGTAGTGGCCTTGAAGAGCGCTTGCTAACACTGAGCTCTTGACACAACGCTCATTAACAACAGCACTACTTCACAGGGACCCTGATAGATCACACAGTGACAAGATGTGAGGGTCAACAGCATCTGACTGAGCTTTAATTTAATCGTTCATTGATGCTGTATGACTTCTCATGACTAAGATATAACAGAATGCAGAATTGAAAACAAGAATGGTGCTTAACTCATCACATATGACTGTGAGGATGAAGTTAGTGAGTGCTCAGTGAGTTTAAAGAAACATATTGTTGGTAATAAATCTGCAGCTAATCTGGACGTGGAGTGAATTTTTTGTTTTTGCTGATGTTGCCAGTTTTAGTGATGAAAACTGAAAACAACTGCTCCAAAGAACATCTTTAAAGGGTTAGTTCACCCAAAAATCAGTTACTCGCCCTCATGAGTATCCTGTCATTCCAAACCCATAAGACTTCAGTTCATCTTCAAAACACAAATGATTTTTAATGAAATCTGAGAGATTTCCCTCTCATTCCCCTTAAACTTTCACGCATTAAAAAATTCATAAAGGCATCATAAATGTAATCCAAGTCTTTATATGTGAATAAAAGCCTAAATGAAATCTGTTCATCATACTGTATAAAACGATCATGTTTCTTTAGAAGACTTGGATTCAACTGCTCAATTCATATGGAAGTCTTTATGAATTTTTTTATGTAATGGACTTTTGATGGAGGGATAGAAAATATTATTAAAAAATATCTTCATTGTGGTTTGAACATGAACAAAAGTCTTATGGCTTTGCAACAGGGTGAGTGATGACAGCATTTTCATTATCGTTAAAGCCCCCCTGTAGTCAATAATTTTATCCCTTAAAACTCTTCTTTGATCACCAAAATGACATATTTAAACCTTTTTTAAAATTCTTCATGCTTTAAAATAGCTTGAATGTATACTCTTGCCTCATTTAGTATATGTGGTTCTATGAATATGAGAATTAGCCCCGCCTCCCCTCACTTGCACAAGCTCAGAGGTCCACTCGTTGACGTTATTGGTTACAAGGTAGTTTGTGACGTCAGAATCACCAGCGATTTCATCTTGCATTTTTGAGTTCACTGCAAAATACTCAGCAATGTTGTTGACTTATTAATTTGTACATGGTTTGTCTTAAAGCATATTAAAAACACCACATAGACATATAAACAACATTAAAAGCTTGATTTTTACCACAGGGGGACTTTAACTATCAATTTAAAGTGTAACTAAACCCCTGGTCAGAGCCTGACTCCACCCACTGGCAATATTTGAAAAATACTGGAAAAGTGGGCAGAGCGCAGCGGAGGGGGGCGTGCACCTGAGATGCATCTCTTTGTGTGGAACCTGCCTACGTCACCTACAACCGCTACGTCACGAACCACCAAAACATCCAATAGGAAAATTCAACTGCAGTAGCCACCGTTCAACCTGAAGAGGGCAGCACTCAGACGTTTTTAAACCATATATTGTAGAATTAAAACACTTTAAACCCAAATGTCAAAAAATTTACTGGAATCAATGAACAGCATTTATGAAGCTCCATTCTTACAGATCATTAACTAAAAAAAGTTGTTTTAGTGTTTAGTTATCCTTTAAGAACAGGATTTGATGCATCTGCTGCACAAAACTTATTGACTTAAACTGGGCCGGGTACAATCTGGGAGTGTTTTAGCATCTTTTATTTAAATAATGGGGAAAAAAATAAAAGAAGTTAGTTTGTCACATTTTTTGTTTATTCCATTTCTAATTCGGTAAAAAACATTATGCTTCCTTTTGGCCGATGGTGGACCCTGATAAAGGTGATGCATTTGGCTACAACAGCACAGTCTGTTACGCCAGTGCACATCTCACCTGACCACCTCATTAAATGCAACTAATCGCTCTGCTGTTTCTCCACATCCATTGATATGCAGATATGCAACTTTACTTTGATTGTTTAACATACTGTATATGACTATTATGTACACTGTCGTTCAGAAGTTTGGAGTTATGATTTTTAAATTGGTTTTGAACAAGGCATTTACTTGATCACAAATACTGTAAAAACAGTAATGTTGTGAAAATATTATTGCTATTCAAAATAACTGTTTTCTATTTCTAACCTGTGATGTCAAAGCTGAATTTTCAGCATCATTACTCCAGTCTTCAGTGTCACATGATCCTTCAGAAATCATTCTAATTTGCTGATTTGATGCTCAAGAAACATTTATTTTTATTGTTGATGTTAAAAACAGTTGCGCTGCTTAATATTTTTGTGGAAACGGTGATGCATTTTTTCAGGATTCTTTGATTAATAGAAGGTTAACAAAAAAACAGCATTTATTTCAGAACAGAAATCTTTTGTAACATTATAAATTTAACTTTTTTTCAATTGAATGCATCCTTGCTGAATTAATTTATAAAAGTATACATTTCTTTCAAAAATAAAAAAGACTTACTGACCCAAACTTTTGATCGGTAGTGTGAATATGAATTGCATTTTTTCTGTAGGCCTCTCTGAATTACTTTCTCTCTCTGTCTGAGCTGAAGTAGAGGAATTTGGGGCAAGTGATTTATTTAGCTCATGTGTTCTCCTCTGTGTGCATGCACCATTACACAGATGCATCACATCGCCTGCTTTAATGGCCACTGTGTTTCATCTCTCTGTTAGAGCTATTGCACTAAACACCTCTTTTTCCGTGGCAGCGTGGTGAATCATCCTAGCAGGTTATAAGGCGAGAGATTCAAGACTGAGAGGTTGTCAAGAACACTTCTCCTATTGGAGGCGAATATATTTAGAAAGGAGTGACGTTGTCAAGGAGCTGTGTGTGAGGTGTGAAACACAGTTACGATGATTTCTGTGTTATCATGGAACATTTTCTCATAAACTCGAACAAGTCTGGCAGCCCTTAAGGGCAACTTTGCCATAGGAATGAAAAATGACTAATTAGATCTTCTTAATATCTCCCTCACCATACAACCAAGGTAGCTGGCATAAATAAACAAACAAACCTTAATCTATCAGTTTCTTATAGATGTGAGAATGAAGACATTTGCTAGAGAAAAAGGACCTTTCAATCTCATCTATAGGAGCTTTCGCACCAGAGGAACCTTTTCATAGTTCCTAGAACTATTGGCGGAAGTACCCAGATTTTGGCATGTTCGCACCGCAGGAACTAGGAACTATTTTAGTTCTAGGAACTCTTTTGGAGGAACTAATTTAGCTCCTACTTCAGAGAAGGGTCTAAACCAGCACTATAGGAACTATAGTTTTAAAAAGGCTGTGTAAACACCCGGATTAGCCCCTTATATCACTGTGAACTTGCTATGAACATTTCTCATCAAATTCTTCCAAGACCAAATTATCTGAGCTATGCTTTTCACATTTCACATTTGATAGCTTTAAACAGACTGTATGTTAACAATGGTCTGTGTGTCATCTTTAGGGAATGTTGGACAAGAACATTTGAGACTTAAATATAACTGAGAACTCTTAAGTCTTCTAAGCCACGAAAAAGCAACCACTGAGCAATACAGTATTCACTGTTATCAGAAAAACATGGTTTATAGGATACAGCTACGCTTGACCAAGGTGTTTGAAGGCAAATCGTCTATGAGTTGAGTAAGCGAGTCGTGTCACGTGTCAGCAGAATGTCAGGATCAGTCTATTTCTCTTGGACAGCTGTCCATCACAAAGACTAGCTGACAGTGGGAGACGACACATCCTGACAGCAGCTGCTCTACTGCATCAACTGTGGGAGGTGAAGCTGACCACTGATAAAACACACGTCTTCACATTTATCTATAGGAAGGTACCATCCTGAACATGTGATTGCCCTCCTCGACTTTGTGCTTACCGTTCTCACGACTATCCTCTTTTTTCTTTTTTTTTCCAGGTTAAGAAGTTTGCCAAGTATCTGGATCCCAATGCTCATGGCAGAATTAACTTCAAAGATTTCTGTCATGGAGTGTTTGCAATCAAAGGTAAGAGGACAGTTCCCCTCGAGCAGTATTTCATGCCCATGTATACCGTTGATGAATCTGTTCAAAGAGGTTCTAAAAACATCAAATCATGAAATCATGAGCTACACTGCAAAAATAATCTTATTCATTCTCATCTTCCAGTAAAAATATCAAAACATCCTCAAACCTAGATACGTTTACTTGGTGGGGGGGTCATTTGATGATGAAAAGTTATTAATGAAATAAATCATAAAATTGTAACATTAAAACAAATAAATAATAAATTAAATTAAATACATTTTTAAATACAAAACAATCAAAATACTATACAAAACGCACAATCAAAATAGCACACCAAAAATAATTAAATAATTAATTTGTTTACCTGCATGTTATGGGACCATTAACCAACATCAGAGAAATGTGAACATGCAAATGTGTTGTTCAATTATTGAAATATGAACTTAAAATCTAAGGCAGTACTTTAAATTAATATTTTAGGTAAAATGGGATCAGCAATTAAAAAAGTTTTGGAATCCCTGCTTCACCCCAATGAAAAAGGTTTAATAATTAAATAATGCAATAGAAATTAAATAATGTATGTAAATGTATCTTATTTTAAAGTTATTTAAAGTTTTTAAAGTTAAGATTAAAATACTGATTATGAAAATTATTTTTATACATACTATAGCTTCCTTTCAGCCCTAAATGTTCATACTGTGGCATCAAATAAAGAGCACATCTCTTATGTTCTGTCAAACACAGGTTTTAATTTCAGCACAAAGTGTGCCAAACAGAAACAGTCTCCAGAGATGAAGACTGAGTGCTAGACTGCGTGTTTATTTAGACAGAGACTGCCCGTGCTATACCTCTGAATTAAAAAGACAAAGTTGTGCATCGTTCAAGAAATAAATGCAATTTTATCTCCAGACTAGTATTATCACTTCATTTTATTGAACAATTCATCTGAAGAATCCAGAGATCGATAAAGGTGCACTTCAGCTCTGTCTTTTTAGCATTCCCTTCTATGTGTAGAATTGCAAGGAATAATGAATAGCCTGAGTGAGCACAACCTGATTAGAGATCTCTGCTTCAACGCTGAACACTCTTGATCTGCCTAATTGAAAATAACCACATTTGAACAGCAAATTTACGAGCATCTCTGGGTGTGCCTTTAATTAAGGTTTATCAGATTGAAATATTTTCCCATATAATGACAGCATAATAATTCACTTGCTAGCGCGGGTTGTGCTTCTCAGTTAAAAGAAGGGGGGACTTTATTCCTGATTATAGTGTCAAGCATCACCATGGGATATTTTTTAGGGTTTCACAGACACAGTCTGTTACTGTGTAATCATGGTTCAGCAGTCTAATTTCACATTATTTATAGCTGCTTTAGGACACTTATTGTCTTGTCTAGATGGGCGCACTCGCTTTTCCCTGTTTTACTGTCATTAAGAGCACAGTAAACAGGGTTACATTTGTCAGGCAGGGACACTGGCGCTGTTTGGCAGACTTATGAAGCCCAGATCTGCCAGCTGAATAGGCAGGCCACAGGCAGGCACCGGGACCCGGGTACAACGTCTCTCTGTCAGCTCTCTGTGGAAGTGACTGAAGAGGTAGAAGTAAGCAGGCCAAATGGGCTCCAGGCCGAAAGAATTTGTCCCAGAGTGTTTAATGAGCCCCAGTGGTCTTCCCACTCACTCTTTCCATAATGAATCCCCCAAACCCTGATCCCCAGCACGCACACCAAGTCTACAAAGCCAAAGCCTATGTTTGTTCTTTTGAGGTCCCATAGGATACTCTGCTGTTGTGTATGGTGTACTTAAAAGATGCAGGATTGTACCACTGCTTTACCATTGGTCTGTTTTTGGCATCTGCTAAAACTGCCCTATTGTGTACAGCTTTATATATTTACGTATTGCCCACAACATGTTCCCATTTGGGACATTCCCGGAGCCAAATCGAACTCTGGCCCACTAGAGATGTTACACAGAGCTCCAAACCTTCACTGCACTTCCTGTTATGTGACTATAAATGGAGTCAAGCCCTTGGCTGCCCTACGCTGTGGCTCTCAGTACGTTATTTATTCATGGCATTTTACTTAGCCTGTTGTATTTCTGCTGATGGGCTTGTCTGTCTGTGTGTGTGAGCAACAATATAGCCTTATATTTAAGAGAACAATTCCCCTTTCCAACATAATATCTAATGTTGAACTTTAAGTTTTTATCAAAATGAGGATCTTGACATTTTTCTTGTAAGTGGAGCAAAGGAGGCTTAAATTTTGCAGTGTGTATAGTTAAATAATTCAAGCATGGGTTGAGAGAAGATGTCGTCAAATATGGATCTGAAATTTAAAGTAGCAGAAGCTGATTTATACGTACTGTACAATGGGCGCAGTGTCTAGTAAATCAGTAAGTCCCCATTTCTTGAATTATTCAATGTACATCTGAGATTCTCTAATGAAAAATATAATAGATATAAGGAAATCCTTCTAAACTAATGTATTTGTTGTGGTGATGCAAACTCAATCAATAGCTTCATTTTGTACTTTCATAAAGGACATTCGGAATAAGAATAGTCCAATTAAAAATCATTTACTCACCCTCATGTCATTCCAAACTTGTATGACTTTCTTTCTTTTATGGAACATAAAAGAAGATATTTTGAAGAATTTTGATAACCAAACAGTTTTTAATCCCATTCGCTTCCATTCTATGGACAAAAATTATCGGAACTAAAACTGTTTTGTTACCAACATTCTTCAAAATATCTTCTTTTTCGTGTTCTCCAGCAAAACAAGAAATGCATACAGGATTGGAACGACATGGCGGTGAGTATTTGATGACAGAATTTTCATATTTGGGTGAACTATCCCTTTAAATGAGGTTGATCTTACAGGAATGTATAGCATATCAGTGCAGAGAAAGATTCGGGAATTGTGCCACAAATTTATACAACTTTTTTTACACAGTGCTCTGGAGTACTCTATTCTGATAGCATTCAGGGGTCAGATATTTCCTAATTTTCGTTGTCAACTATGGCACTTTTGCACTGTTGCCGCAGGTTGTTTTTTTCTAGCCCGCAGGTTGAAGTGACCCCCGCGGAACACGATTGGTACAGGGTTTTGGGCTACTTTCATGTTTCACACAGACTTGCATTTTAATGGAACTGGTGCCATCTTTTGTTTCACTTATCGATTGGTTTTGAAAATCAAATTGATTCATTGTTGTAGTGTTCATCTTGTTGATAGGTCTATTGAATATTTTTTCTAATATACATATCATTTTTTATTTATTTGCTGAGTAGCCATGGATTGAGTGATATTTAGGTTGCGTTTAAAAGCTTAAAAAATGCTGCCTTCAGAAGACGCATTCCAAGCTGGGAAGACTTCAACGCACGTCCAATACCAATGTTAGTTTCACTTTCTTGTCTCCTGAGATACCTTCATCTGGTGGATTTTTGAAGGCAGCATATACGAATCTTTCACTGCCTTTGATATCCCACAATCCCGTGCATTCCATTCTGTGGCAGTTATGTTAAAAAAGAAAGATGGCATCTGAAATGTGCGATTGGTGGTGCAGTTTATGTGTAAATGTACGTTTTCCACTTTTTATGTAATTTCTTGTGAGAAATTAGTATTGTAGTAATTAAATATTCATTTAGCTCTCACCAAAGCTCACACTATTTAGCTGTAGATCATTTAACTGTTATGCTGCCTCAGAAGTCTGTCCGAAATCAGTTTTGTGAGGCACCTTTGTGCACCTGCAAAGTCATCGTCTGATAGAGCAGCGAGGCAACAAGTCAGCTGCCTAAGCTTTTGAACACAGCCATAAAGTGGATTTATTTTGTGAGAATGACCGACTGATTGCACATTATCTCTTACATATTTGTGCTTAATGAGACGTGTTTTCACAGGACTAATGTTTCTTTCCATGTGATTCAGGCTGTGAAGAAATTCTGAAAACTGCACTTGGGACCCCCAACATCGGAGCACAGCCATACCAGACGGACAATGGCTACTACTATCAGGTGGGCAGATTTCTGTGTTTGGCTACTTGATGTTTTTTTTCCCTTTCCCACATGACATGCCCAATTAGACTGTTGGACCCCCAAAAAACAAGACACTGGGTCTGATCAACTGAAAACTGCATATTTGTCATCGTGCACATACACCTAATTGCTCCGCATTGGATTAGTGGCTATTGACAGGATCAATAGGGTTACCTAACTACTGAAAGTCTAAAAGTTGTGTATAGAGATTATTTTATTGTTTAAAGGTTCCTCTGTGTATGTGTTAGCACAAGATTTTTCTCTAGTGGAAGAAAGGGATTTTGTCTCTGACTGACTGGTATTTTGAGTTTTTCCCTATTTGTGAAAGCAAAAAAAATTGTTGCACAGGTTTTGGTTCACTTTACCAGGAGGCAAGTACTCCTGCTTGTTCTTATTGTGTTCATTTGCACCATATTGAGGCAGTCAACCGAACAGCAAGCCAGAAACTGTAAGCACTTTTGTTGGCAATATATCTAGACGCATTAGGACACTTGATGGGGAGAAGCATTGTTCTCTGATATAACAAGGAATGACCTTCCTTTCGTCTGCCTTAGCAATTCAGTGCTTGGCTTGTATGAACTTGATGGATAAGAGTAAGTAGAGCCAAAACACCCCCCAGCATGTCAGCTCTCAGTCACACACACACACACAGCAATCCATACTGCCACTGTTTCACAGGCTTCTGCTTGAGTTACCGTTTAAGCCTTGTAAAACATAACCTGACACGGGACGTTTTAATGACTCCTGTCAGCATGCTGTATATGACTCAATGGAGCTGTCAGTCAAACAGCTAGAGTGGAGGGGATTCCTGACATCCATCGACACATACTGTATACAAAGACATTTATATGTATTTTTATGCAAATAATTACACACTTTGTTTTTCTTAGCAGATATTTGTATGTAAGATGTAGTCTTACTCTTTTATGTCTTGCAAAAAATGGAGCATAAATATTAATTAAACACCTCCATAGGTCATATACAAATTTTATTGGACAGTCTCATCCCCCTGAATTATAAATATCAAAAATAATTTATTGCTGGTAAGCAGACAGAAATGCAAATCTGTTTCTGTAAACTGTAACTGTACCTTTTGGATACATCAAAGTCCTCCCATTGTTGACCACAGTTCTCTTTATAAGTGAAGGTGATAGTGTGAAATCATTCATAATCAAAGTATCTATATTGTTTTCATTCATGGTAAAAGCTGTTAGGTGTATTTTCTCGGACTTTGATTTAAAGGCTTAATGAACAAGCCCATTCATACATCCAGATATATATGGGTTTTTAAATAAACAGTGCCTGGTTTCAGTTATACAGCTGTTTGATAGTTAGCAGAATGGAGGGTTATTTGCACTTTGCACTTTTTTTTAAATTATACATTTGTTCAGAGTAAATGTTTTCTATATGTACAAATTTGGCAAATCCTATTGTTGAAAACCTAAAGTTTTCACTGTTATTACTCAATTTATAGATTTTAAAGATATAGATCTTTATAGTCAATATCAGTCAATACAGTTAGTACTACAACATCACATAGTAAGCATAAGAGCTGTTTCTAATATTAGAATGGAGCAGGTTACTGCAACAGTGTCGGCATCATCACTAGGTGGCAGTGTTTGGAAAGATATGAGATGCATTTAGCTCAAAACAACGATTGAAACAGCATTCATAACAAATACAGCAACACTTTGGAGATAATATTATATATGCATGTGAAGTGCAAGGATTAGTGTTTTTCATTTTGGAAAAAATGGCATTATGCAGATTTTATACATGCGCCACACTGGTCTATCCATTCGTATCGTCCATCACCAGTTGTAATCTAAAATAGTTTATTAATTTTTACAGTAATGCATGGATAATTGTGAGTATTTTATCAGTCAGACAATGTACTTCAGAGTGAAGCTGGATTATAGTGTCCCTGTGGATATTAAACACTGCAGCAGCAGCAGTGAACAGACCTCCTCCACAGTCTGAAAAAGACACATTCAGTCACACTATGTAATGATGAGCATAACCATATTGTCATTCATTTTAAGACACTAATAATTACATAGTAATTACATAGTAATACCCGAATAAAAATGTTGAGAAATATGAAGAGAAAAGGAGAGAAATATAAATTGTTCTAGAAGACTGGCTAATTATGTAGCTAACACATTGCCTGTTTGAGACATTCACAGTCTGAGCGGCATGTTTTACATTTGTAATTTTAGTATCATTTATTCCTGCTCATTTGCTCTCTGGAAAATCCAGCTGCTGCAAAAGCTAACTATCATTTTTCCAACAGTTACAGGAAATGTTTTCTATATTGTTGATATAGAGGGTGGTGCAGGTTTTAGGAATATTTCCATGATACCTCCTGCACTACAGCTTTTTTTTTTTTATTGTGAGATTGCTGTCATGTGAAGATGTGCAAATGAAGTCTGTGTCATCTACTGCATTGCTCTTTGCTTTTGCTGTGCTCTGCTGCAAACGGTTCTATTAGCACTTCAAATGAACACTGGACTGAAGCTTTGCATTGATCTTCTGCAGAGCACCTTTATCTCTCTCTCTCTCTCTCTCTCTCTCTCTCTCTCTCTCTCTCTCTCTCTCTCTCACACACACACACACACACACACACACTCACACACACACACACACACTCTCTCTCTCTCTCTCTCTCTCACACACACACACACTCTCTCTCTCTCTCTCTCTCACACACACACACACACACTCTCTCTCTCTCTCTCTCTCTCTCTCACACACACACACACACTCTCTCTCTCTCTCTCTCTCTCTCTCTCTCTCTCTCTCTCTCTCTCTCCAAAAACAAAAAACATTGAAATGTTAATTTTCTTTGATGATTAAACTGACACCATAAGATAGAATATCAGTGAATGGTATGATTACTTCCATGTCATGAACATATTTTCTAATTGGACCAGCATGCACCTCTCATTAATATTGTGCCGTTTCGGTGTCAGACATGTTCTCTCTGTCATCTGTCAGTTTTCCCATCATAGTAGTGTAGTGTCGTGGTGGCTGTCACAAAGCAACACGTTATATTAACACAATGCTTTTTAACATACTATTAACATTTCTTATACATTAACATAACTTTTCACAGTGTTTGGTGAAGTCTTCACAGTGTGTGTGTGTGTCTGTGTGTGTCTGTGTGTGTGTCTGTGTGTGTGTCTGTGTCTGTGTGTGTGTGTGTGTGTGTGTGTGTGTGTGTGTGTGTGTTTCATTGTATGGAGAATTATATGTGTTCCCAGGACACACACAGCATGATTTAGAGATTAAGGTTACAGACAACTGATCAGATTGACCAAGCATATTATGTCTCGTGTACAGGACCTGCTTGAGTATAGTTAATGGCTTACTTGGTCTGTTAATGCTACTTATGTGAATACTATATCCTTCACTGACACACAAACGTTCTCCACCGACATTTTCTTTTCTCTTTGGTAACTAAGTACACTAAAAGTTTTGATAATACTTTTAGTGGAAAAATGTTGTCTGGGGTGAAAATAACATTGAAAAATAAGCCACAGTTGTAATCTGTGTATAAATGTAGGAATTAATTTTCACATTGTAGATATTGAAGTGATGTGTGTTGATTTAACATGATGATCTTAGTTTAAAAAATATAATTTTCATATTTTAACATTGAAAATCTGGCTCTGGGCATTTAAATAATAAAAAAAAGGCTAAAGTTACTAAGGCACTTTTGACCTTCATATAACAAAATGACAAAAAAAGGTGCTATGTCTTAAGGTGATGATACACAGGGCAACTTTTTAAGCAATGTTGCTGGGCAATGTTGCTATCAACGGGCAACCAGATGAGACACAGGGCCAACGACCAATCTAAATTATCCAGATAGAAATGTATTGCCCATTTTCCGAGACAAAACAATTCCTGTTGACAACATTCAAACCCGAAGCTCATATTTTAGTTGTGGATGTGGAGCTGTGATTTGTCTGGGTTCATCGGTGTATGTGCGTGTGCGTGTACGTGTATGTATTGTGCTCGGTACAGATCAATCGTGATTGGAGTTTGAACTCAGAGATGTTTCTTCTGAGTGACTGCTGCTGAATGATAGTTGAGTCAGAGCACTAATGAGCCTGTCACATTGATTACACTGATGGATAACCAGAGAGAGAGAGAGAGAGAGAGGGAGAGGCTAGAAGAGCATGCGTTGAGGTGCTTGTCCATTTTGTGCTCCTTTTTTCTAGAGATATTATTAATATTATATTATTAAACTCTCTTTTGTTGTTGACTTTAAAGGAATACAATGTACAATTTTTTACTTTCTATTTTCATGGCCTTGTAGTCTTAGATTCAAGTAGCTGGAAGAATATTACTGTATATTAGGCTACTAAGGAAGGCACATCTTTGGTTTGACTAAGCTGAATAGATAGAGAAGAGACTTTACTGCTGGTAGACTGAATATCATTGGCTGTCATTGAGACAGAGAGATTGTAGGGTTCAGTGGTGCACTGAGCAGAACAATGCTCTGTCTCTCTGCAGTATTCATCAATTCTGCTCTGTATCCATGTCTATATATCATGTCCACACCAAACCTAGTGTACACCAGAGTAAGATCATGGATAATATAGAAGGTAGGCTACTGAAGATTTTGTGAAGATTTGGACTTTATTGTGCTAAAACATGTTAGCAACATGTTAAAACATGCTAGGATCATGTTAACTTTGCAATAATACATGCTAGCAACACGATAAAACATGCTAGGATCATGTTAGCAATGTTTTAAAGCATACTAGCAAAATGTTAAAACATGCTAAAACATGTTAGAAAATGCTAGAAAATGTAAAACAATGTTAGCAACGTTAAATCATGCTACAAAAAAGCTGACACATTCTAGAAACATGTTAGAAAATGTTAAATTGTGCTAGCAACTAAATAAAATGTTAACAATGAGCTTAAACATGCGAGTGTAGTAGAACAATCGCTACACAAGCAACGTGATAAAACTAGCTAGCAACATTATAAAACATGTTAAAAAGCTTATAAAACTTTAAAACTTTCAGAAAAGGCTTTGCCAAGCCAACATAAAAGTTTGTACCAATGAACTTTACTTTCTAGTTTAAAATTTAATTTATTCCTGTGATGCAAAGCTGAATTTTCAGCATCATTACTCATTATCAGTCTTCAGTGTCACATGATCTTTCAGAAATCATTATAAAATGATGATTTGCTGCTTAAAAAAACATTTCTGATTATTATCAATGTTGATAACAACATTTTGTGCAAAATAGAGTAATCTGTAATCAGAGGTGACTGTGTCAAAGTGTTTCAAGCAAAAAGATAATCATGTGCATCTGATCTGATATAACTGGGGGAGTGCAATTTTATGAGATGCATTATGTGAATGCTTGGCTAAAGAGATGTGTCTTTAATCTATATTTAAACTATGAGAGTGTGTCTGAGCCTGGAACATAATCAGGAAGGCTTTTCCTGATAATGTTTGGGGCTCAGACTGGATCTCAAATCTAGATTTAAGACACATCTTGTCACTGCATACTGTACTTTTTTTCCCAGGACTCTTTGAAGAATAGAAAACTCAAAAGAACAGCATTTATTTGAAATAGAAATCTATCATAAATGTCTTTACCATCACTTTTGATCAATTTAATGCATCCTTGCTCAATAAATAATTTTTTTAATTAAAAACTTACTGGCCCCATATAGGCTACAGATATGACATGTGTCTATAGACACAAATAGACACTTTTAAAATTGACTAACTTGCCAAATATACACAATTTGGAAACGCATGTTGTTTACTTTTGTGAATGCTGTGTTACTATATCTTTGTAGTATCATCTAAATCTGCACAGCACCACAACAAACATCATCATAAGGTCCAGTATCTGTATCTGCTCAGAGCAGAATGAATGCATAAAAAGCAGATTTTCTTGCTTAAGCAGGTGGGGATTCAAGCTGTTGGTATTTTAAGCACAGACGCATGTTGAAATTAGATGCACCGCGACAGTGTATGATGAAGATGTTTCAGTGTGAGTAAAAAGCCCTCGGCTTTCATGCACCACATCATTCCCTTCATCAGGAGCACTGCAACACTGCTCCATGTGACATTGAAATTCACAGGCCAGTGCCTGCTTCCTGTGAGCCTAAACGGGGCTGAACAGATTTATATATGGTAGAATATCACTTTTGTAGCCATAATTGCTTGTTAATAGGTTTTATGATAAATACATTTGTTTTAATGCTCCTACATTTTTCAGTGTATCCATTTTGTAAAATGGCAGGACTTAGTTCACCCAACCAGGGGATAGTTCACCCAACAACCCTCATGTCTTTCCAAATTAATTTCCTTCTTCTGTAAAACACAAAGGACGATATTTTTTAAACATTTTTGTTTTTTGTCCATACAATGAAAGTCAATGAGGTCCAATTTTGTTTGGAACCCAATGTTCTGCAGTGTGTGTGTGTGTGTGTGAGAGAGAGAGAAGGAAAAGAAAAAAAGTATAGGATTGTAATGACAATGTAATTTTGATGGGAAAGAAAATATGAAAGACGGATGAAGTGGCGGCAGTACAAAAAGAGATGATGTGTTCTGTCAATACTGACTGTGCAGAGAGAGAGAGATTGAATGTCATGTGTATGCCAAATAAAAGGACATCAAAAGTTATTGGCAAAACTGTCACTACGTTTGACATTGTCATTTGGTCCAGGGTCCGATTATAAAGGCAACCCATTTCTGGATGATGTTGTGCAGTACTACTACCCACTGAGTTCAATCACTGCCATCAAGCTTTCAACATCCTCTCCTCTCCTCTCTCTGTCTGAGTTGATGTGAGCAGCCAGGTTCTTCTGAGTGCATGCACTGCCACAATGACATCACGTGTTAAATACGAGCTTTCTCTTCAAGTATCTTCCAACTGTCGCGCACAGCATGAGCTCGAGGTTGCCTGACATCACTACCATCAGATAAAATGTCAGCATGTTGGTCGGAGCCATTGGCACAGCAAGAATTGAGCAGTTGTAATACTTGAATATGACCTTTTTGCACTATAGCTTTTATTTTTAAATGTTCAGTTTTCATTGACATGAACAAAACTCAGATGCGCGAGAGATTGTAATGACGATTTACTACTAATCATGGAACCGGCTTTACTGACGAGATGCGCATGCGTCACAAGCTTTGAGTATGCGCACGAAGGGGGTCACTCGCGCTGGGGGGAGGGGGGTGTGGTACGACCGTTTGATTGACGAACTTACTGTCCAATGATTCCAGGTGGTCTTAGAAATGATTGGCTGGAGTTTTTCGTGTCCTGCCCTTTCCACAGATGATTACATTTCTTAATTTTCATTTCAGTGCTCCTAACTCAGTGGCTGTAAGTGGGTTAGGAATAGGATTTCAAGTTATTTTGAAAAAATGGACAAAAAAGAGAATCACATACCCCACCTTTATCACAGCCTAAGCTGGTTTAAACTGGTTTTAGCTGGTTTAAGATTGTCTCCCAGCCCCGTCAAGTTGTTTCGCAGAGTGACCAAGTGCCCAAAACCCCTTTAAAACCAGCTTGACTAGGCTGGGGAGCCAGCTAAGACCAGCAAATCAGCTCAGGCAGATTTATCTATTTATTAATTATTATTTTCCCAACAGACATAACAAGAAAACAAATTGTGGTCTACTCAAACTGTTTATTTGCAATGTAAATGAACTCATAATTAATGTAGTCTTGGTTGCATTTTCTTATACTTTGTGTAGTTTCTTTGCATGATTATATGCTTAGTTGTATTTCACTCTTTGGATTTAGCTTTTCTTTTTGCGGTCCGTGTCCTATCAGAACAGACCTGTGAACCAGTTATACCTTGCAATCCACCGATTGACACCCCTGGTTTTGGATTATAGAGGAATACAGTCATTTGTATGCGCACTGTGCCCAAACTGCCAAGCCTGTGTTCACTGTGTTCCCTCCTGCTCTTCTGTCTGCTTCTTACTCTTGCTCACTCGCTTTGTCTTCTTTTCATTTTATAATCCACTCTGTGTTACACTAGTAGCTACTTGAACATTTTAAGTTTCAGTTGATCATCTTAATTTTTAGGACCGTTGAAATTTGTATGTATCAACTGATGAAAATTTGCTGTTGAGTATGTGTATGTTGTCTGATTCCTTGTGCTTTTTTTGGCTCATCTGGGTCTCATTGTGGCCTTCCTCTCTTATTCTCTTTCCCACTTTTCTCCTCGTCTTTCTTTACATTCCAGCAGTCCTCCTAATCTACCAGCTGTCAGTCACAATAAAGATGGGCAAGAGAAAAGAGAAAGTTAGAAGAGATAAAAGCTGTGTGCACACAGAGGCTTCTCTGTTTAAATTAAAGCCTGAAGCAATCTTTCACACATTACAGAGCAGTTGCAGTTAACAGCTTAAATGTTTTCTGTCTTATATCAATCTTAGGTCTTACTACTCACTGATATACTCCTTATTTATTTCCTCTTTTCATTATTATGACTGTTGCTTGCAAGCTTCACTATTAGATTGAACAAACCCTTAGTGCTAAGTATTAAAGTTCTGTATAGTAAGCAACCAAATAGCAACCAGTTAGACCCCTAGCAACCACCCAGAACATCCTAGCAACCAGATAGCAGACGTCTAAAACACCTGGAACACCTTAGCAACTGCATAGTAATGCCCTGGAAACCACACAGAAATATAGACACCATATAGCATTTGTCAAAAAACACTCTGAACACCTTAGCAACTGCAGAGTAACACCCTGGCAACCACCCAGAAATAAAGCAACCAGATAGCATTTGTCAAAAACACTCTGAACACCTTAGCAATTGCATAGTAATGCCCTGGCAACCACACAGGACACCCTATCAACCAAGTAACAAGTGCCTAAAATATTCAGAACACCTTAGTAACAACATAGTAACTTCCTGGCAACCACCCAGAAATATATCAAACAGATAGAATTTGTAAAAAAAACAACAACAAAAAAACAACAACACTCTGAACACCTTATCAGCTTCACAGTAACGCCAACAGATTTCACAGATCTGACAACAGGAAGCAAGCGGAGATCAACCACATCTGACTGAAATAACAACAGTCTCTCTTTACACAGTTACCTGCAATGACAATAAGGGTAAAGCAGGACAAACATGTCTGAAATAGACTGGCTTTGGCTGTGTAAACAGCTTCAGGAGCCAAGCACCAGTTTGTGATAGAGCTGTGTGATCGTCTTTTCATCTGCAGCATCCACTCCCGTGTGTCCACCCTCCCTGTCTCTCTCTCTCTTCCATCTTCTCAACTACAGCTCAGACTGTATGTCAATCCCTGCAGCACCACAGAGATCATGTGTACTGTATTTTGAGATAATTTGAAGAGAGAGAGCTGAATTCTGACAGAGAGCTGAGGACGTGAGAGGTAGGAGGGTCCGGGTCAAGCTGCTGGGCCAAAACTAACTGCCGGTGCTGCGGCACTGACCTCATGGGAAACAAAGAAAGTGGGGCATCACTGATACACAGTAGAGAGTTAGAACGCAGGAGGATTGCTTGCTTTCTCTCTCTCTTACACACACAGATACAGTATCTCATGCACCTGTATAAACATGCATCTCAAAACTCACACATATGCGTTCACAAACAGAGCACTGCATATATGAGACTTCTCACTCGAAGCTGTGGAAGTGTGAATGTACATGTGTAAATGTTCACCATTGATTAGATTTTTATTTCAT
The DNA here is from genome assembly GCA_026230005.1 of Gila orcuttii. Lineage (NCBI taxonomy): Eukaryota > Metazoa > Chordata > Actinopteri > Cypriniformes > Leuciscidae > Gila > Gila orcuttii. The sequence goes on along the minus strand of JAPDVR010000003.1, from coordinate 37,350,366 downwards.
CCGTCTTTGCCTCTAGCAAGAGCTCATTGCTGCTGTGAGCCTGTGAATTTATGAGAAGTGTTAATTAAAGGAGCTCTTAAGATATTCTATAAATCAGTCATAAGACCACTCTAGTTATGAAAGTTAACTCTATTTAATGTTCCAATTGTATAGTTAAATTAGTTTGCTAATGTTAAATAATGTCACACTGTGCTTAAATTCACTTAGAATTGAAAGATCTGTCATCATTTACTATTGTGGAACATAAAAGTAGATATTTTGACAAATGTCTGGTTTTTTGTCCGTACAATGAAGGTCAATGGACACCAAAACTGTTTGATTACCAACATTCTTCAAAATATCTTCTTTTATTTTTCCAGAAAGTCATAGAGGTTGGGAGCAACATTAGGGTGATTTAAATGATGACAGAAATGTATTTTTTTGTGTGAAAAAAAAAGTGTGAAACATGGATCAAGATTACATCACTCCACCTCACTTTTGAACTATTGGTTAACTATTTCAAATGTTTTCAAGAAATTAAAACAAATATTTTGTGCCATTTATCTTTTTAGTCAGTTTAGACGTTATAAGATAATAACTCTCATGATTTTCTTTGATGTGGAGATTTTGAAATCTTCTTAAGGGATTTTGGAGGGAAAATACCGACAATTGGCTCATGGTAAAAAAACGTGTCTCTGCCTCAAAAAACGTACTGTAGTGCATGATTTGTAAACTAATTCATTTTCATGTTTGCATGACATAACCAGCTTCATATGCATGGCATTTCTAACGTAATAAACTTGCTCTGTAATTCACCTGGTACGATTCCTGTGAAACACGAGTCACGATAAAAAAGCTCAAAGACTTGTAGAAGCAAGCTAACATGGCATGGTTACTTCAGCAAATGCAGTTTGGTTAAGGGTTTAGTGTGGATTTAGTGTCATTTTCAAAAGTGACAAAACATTAACCTTTTAATTTCATTTAATTTCATTTCCCAACTGTCACGATACGCACAACAACTAAAGTAAATTGACTGGCCAGATTGACTTTCATCTGTTTCAGATAAAACTGAACTTGCTTTTAGTGACGCTCACTGAACATTCCACTTTAAAAGTGTTGCAAAACGTACAAGAAGCAACGTAATATAATTTTGCAGAAAATGTTAGTTTTTCCAATGAGCTTAGATGACCCATATGAAGTTTTGTGCTTTGGATTTTTTACATTTGTTTTGTGGCATTTCTGCTTGTAGTATATTTATAATGTGACATTTCTTCGTCATGATGTTTTATAATGTTTGTTGATGTAGTACACAATTTAAGGGATTTTTAAAGAAAAATACTTGGCTAATGGTTTCCTAATGGAAAATACTTGGTCCCACTTTATATTAAGTGGCTTTAAGTACTATGTACTTACATAAAAAATTAAGTACAATGTGCTTATTGTGTTGAGGTTGTATTGTAAAAAACTTTTGCTGCTATTGAGATGTGATACTGGTAAGGTTAGGGTCTGGTGTGGTGGTATGGGTAGTTTTAAGGGTGGGTTAAGGTGTAAGGGAAGGGTCAAATGTAATTACATAAATTAATTACAGCTGTAATTACATGCAGGTATTTTTAAAATATAAGTACAATATAAGTACATCTATGTACACAATAAGTCCATTGTATCAAAATTATTAATTTCAATGTAAGTACATAGTACCTATAGCCACTTAATATAAAGTGGGACCAAATACTTTACCATGATTTAGGACATTTACAGAAAACAAGAGCTTTTACTTTTTTTGATCAAAATAACACTGCTGATGTTTTTCCAGGGCAGCACATGATCAACCCCCTATTGATTCTTTGATGTTTGTATCTTATTTATCTATTTGCTTTATTTATCATGACACTTAATGAGGAGAAGGTTAATTGTCTGTAATTGTGTGTATTATGCAGCACAGCTGAGTTTAGGCTTAAGATAGCTGTGTGTGTTGCGAAGGAGCACACTCACGCTCCACTCGATGTCACAGCTGTGGGACGGCTCAGCGGAATAGTTTCCTAGCAACAACCGAGAGAACGAGGCAGAGAGAGGGAGGGAATGTGGCAGGCAGGAGAAGGGGAGGTGATTTGCTGAGAGGAGTGGCCAAAAGCCCAACAACTGTTGCCAGATCAGTAGCGTCTCTGTCCGTATGTGATGGTGTGTGGCCGCATGATCGGTCGATGCAGGTCGGAAGCGAGTGTGTGTGTATGTGTGAGGAGGACTGAGGCAGTTTGGAGCAGCGGTGGCTAGGTGGAGATACCCGAAGCCACACGTCCACAGGAGCACTAAAATCTGACAGGACTGGTCGCTGATATTTCACCTGTTGGACTGTGGTGAGGGTGGGGATCCTGGAGGGAGACGGGGACACTAAGTCTTGGACGTCCTCAGCCAACGAGGGCTTAACCGGCACGTGCAGGGAGGATGGAGATGATGGATCTTCATTATTGAGCGGAGGGGTAAGAGGATGAGATGAGAAAACTAACACGTGTGAACATTTGCTGCAGCCAAGTCTATTGTTCCTGCTCTTTCTCTCATGATCTTCTCTCATCCTCGTTCCTGCACTGTACAAAGTGGGAACCTGGAATTGTTACCTTAAAGAGCTATTTATACCTGATTTAACCCATAACAATGAGTTTTGTTGGTTGGTTCAGTGATGTTAAATAATATGTTTGACAGATTTTTTTCAGTGTAGCATCAATATAGACACTGTAATAATCTCTCATCTTACATTATCATCTTATCCCAACAATGATGCTGAAGAGATCTCTTGGGAGCTCTCGTTGACTCCCAACAGCACTTTAGAGTGTTAAACCTCAATGAAATGTGAGTGCATTTTTGATTTTTTTTTCTCATTTTAGTACATGATGTGAAGGCTCTGAGTGTGGTGGAATTCACAACCAGCCTGTGTCTTTCCAAAACGCTACACCTGCCTTTGAATGACAAGTTGAATGAATGACTAGAGAGCCGGGCTGGATTGTGTGGTAATCTGTTGGAGGGGAAAAGGGTCACGCTATTGAAATGCTAATCAGACAGTGTGAGAGACTATGTGTGTGTTTAGACTGCTTGTATGTGTTTGGGGTGTGTCGATGTGTTTTTGGCGGTGCCTGTGTGTGTTTGTGTCTGCCTTCGTCTACTGAACAACCGTTGGTGACCCCATTGTTTCCAGTTTTCTTCTAACTGTGTTAGTTTCTAACTGTGTGAGGTGAAAATATCTGTTCTTTGAGAAATAACAGCCTCCATTTTTACACCTCAAATGAGACTAATGGTGTAGAAAAACTATCAGACCGGTTGATTATCGTTGTAAGTGCACATGCTCATAAACCTAAACAGTTAATTATGTGTCTCTTGGGAGCGGGGCTAATGGTGTGCGCTGGGAGTTGTTGTGGGTTTGGGGGTTGTATAGGGGGAGGGACTGTGGAGTTTTGAATGCGGCTGATAGTTTGAAGGGAGTATGTGAACATGAAAGGGGAGATTGAGGGTGCTGGGCTGGTTTGGGAAGACTCCCGAACCGTTAATGACCACCTGCTGGTAGCACCGCATCCACATTGCGTTTGTATGAATGCGTGTGGTTCTTAATGTTGAAGTAATGTTTTTTTTCACTGGCAAAGGACAATTCAGAAAGGTCAAGGAACAATAGGGTATACAGCCATTGAAATTCCTTCCCTGGCGCTTGCCTTTACCCCCTCTTGTGGTTTGTTTTGCAAAGGGGGGTCGGTCAAAGTCTTATTGGCTTCTTAAACTTTTACAGCCGAGTGCTTGGCCGCTATATGGTGACAATTGTTCACTGTACAGCTAAAGTTAGAAAAGTACAGCTGTACAGTCAATACAAAGACCTGTTCCCTCTCTGTGGTCTTAAAATATGTATGATTTTATCATATAATGTGTTTGTATATTGGATTTCAGTACATGCGCATATATATATTAGGGATGCACCGATATGAACATTTTGGCCGATACCGATAACCGATAATTCTTTACATTTGATAACCGATATATTGCCCGATAAATCTAAATAAAAAAAATTATATACTTTGATAGCCTGTATAACAAAATGCTCACCATTAAAAGCCTTGTCTCAAACACTTTTAACATAAATCAAACATATACAATACAGTATAGCCTAGTTTGAACCAGTGTAAGATTCCTTAACTTTTCAAATTAATTTTACACTCATATGGACAACTTTCTTTATTAAAAAATGGTAACACTTTATAATAAGGTTTAATTTTGTTAGCATTAGTTAGCATGAACCAACAATTTTAAAAAACATTTTTAAGAAAGTTGTATCTGTTAACATTAGTCAATGCACTGTGAACTAACATGAACACACATATTTTATTAACTAACAATAACACAGGCTATTGCTCTCTGTTAGTAGTTAATGCATTAACAAATGAGACCTTATTGTAAAGTGTTATCAAAAAATCTATTGCCTAACAAAAAATAAAATACATAAATAATGCAAACAAGTCATTGGATAACATTGGGCTGCATATAAAGAAACAAAATGCATGTGCCATTGATCAATAAAATGGAATCTCCTCCGCATGGACAATAAGAAAAATATATTTTAATCAAACTATATCGTTGATGAAAATAATACGAGAACAAAATAATGTTAGTTATTAATTATACGAGAACAAAATAATGTTAGTTATTAATTATACGAGAACAAAATAATGTTAGTTATTAATTATAACGCAATGTTTTAAAAAAAAATTAAACATTTTTAATATTACAGTGATAGTAAACATCTTTAATAGCTTAGTTACTGTTGCTGTGTGAGCGCGCGCGCTGAAGCTGAAGAAGAACGAACGTTAAAACTGAATCGCTTTGCTAGAAGGTTAATCAACTCAACGGTTGCTGAAGAATGCAAACCCAAAGAATTTACAAATTTATTACAATAGTGAATACAATTATAATTGTATGACAGTCCCAATCATAGCTTTTAATGTTTTGCATTGTTGTTTAATCTGCGCGCGCTGGAGCTGAAGAGAACGAGCACCGGGAAACTGAAGAACTTTTCTAGCAGGGTGTTTAAATCCACGAAACGCATCATATGTGAGATTAATCAGATATTACATCAACTTTATATTACGACTTATCTGCGCGAAATGACGTGAATGCACAATCGAACTTGTGCTGGTCATAATGTGTAATATCCCTGTTCTGGACGCGCTATTCCCACAACAACGCGCTGAAACGGAAACTAAACCCAGAATTCACAACGTTTTATTACAATAGTGTTCTCATTATAATGGCATGTATATGACAGTCCCAATTATAGTTATAAATGTGCATTGCTGTTTGAGCTGCGCACGCTAAAGATAAAGATGATCACCGGTACAATGAAGCGCTACTGCATCGTTCAGTAACTCAACCAAACGCATCCTATATTAGATTAATCAGATATATATACACAACATAAACATATTACAACTTACAATGGCACAGAATGCTGCGAATGCTCAAGAGAACTTGACTGTGCTTGTCATGAAGGCTTAACTTCATAGATGCGCTCTTTCCACCTCAACGCGCTCTTTAACTCGCTGAAACACTGGCGAACAAGAGTTCACAACATACTTTTACAGGCGTGTTTTTATTATAATGTTATGAAGCCTATGTGACAGATTTGTGCTGCACATGTTGCACTGAACTGTATCTTCCTTTTCGAAGTGAATCCAATCATTCAGAACCATCATGGCGAACAGCGCGCGTCTCTCAACTGAAGTAAATAATCTATTATCTATCGGCTTTGATATATCGGCCCAATTTTCTTAACGATAACATCAAAAAAGACCATTTATCGGCCGATATCGATATGTGGTCGATATATCGTGCATCCCTAATATATATATATATATATATATATATATATAGAGAGAGAGAGAGAGAGAGAGAGAGAAGTCTCTTATTCTCACTAAGGCTGCATTCATTTAATCAAAATACAGTAGAAACAGTGATATTGTAAAGTATTATTAAAATGTTAAAATTTTAAATGACTGTATTCATTTTTTAAATTGTAATTTATTCATCATTTATACAGTCTTCTGTGTCACATGATTCTAATTTGCTAATTTGGTATTCAAGAAACATTTCTTATTATCAATCTTAAATACATACATATATATATATATATATATATATATATATATATATATATATATATATATATATATATATATATATACACTCACCTAAAGGATTATTAGGAACACCATACTAATACTGTGTTTGACCCCCTTTCGCCTTCAGAACTGCCTTAATTCTACGTGGCATTGATTCAACAAGGTGCTGAAAGCATTCTTTAGAAATTTTGGCCCATATTGATAGGATAGCATCTTGCAGTTAATGGAGATTTGTGGGATGCACATCCAGGGCACGAAGCTCCCGTTCCACTACATCCCAAAGATGCTCTATTGGGTTGAGATCTGGTGACTGTGGGGGCCATTTTAGTACAGTGAACTCATTGTCATGTTCAAGAAACCAATTTGAAATGATTTGAGCTTTGTGACATGGTGCATTATCCTGCTGGAAGTAGCCATCAGAGGATGGGTACATGGTGGCCATAAAGGTATGGACATGGTCAGAAACAATGCTCAGGTAGGCCGTGGCATTTAAACGATGCCCAATTGGCACTAAGGGGCCTAAAGTGTGCCAAGAAAACATCCCCAACACCATTACACCAGCACCACCAGCCTGCACAGTGGTAACAAGGCATGATGGATCCATGTTCTCATTCTGTTTACGCCAAATTCTGACTCTACCATCTAAATGTCTCAACAGAAATCGAGACTTATCAGACCAGGCAACATTTTTCCAGTCTTCAACTGTCCAATTTTGGTGAGCTCTTGCAAATTGTAGCCTCTTTTTCCTATTTGTAGTGCAGATGAGTGGTACCCGGTGGGTCTTCTGCTGTTGTAGCCCATCCGTCTCAAGGTTGTGCGTGTTGTGGCTTCACAAATGCTTTGCTGCATACCTCGGTTGTAACGAGTGGTTATTTCAGTCAAAGTTGCTCTTCTATCAGCTTGAATCAGTCGGCCCATTCTCCTCTGACCTCTAGCATCAACAAGGCATTTTCGCTCACAGGACTGCCACATACTGGATGTTTTTCCCTTTTCACACCATTCTTTGTAAACCTTAGAAATGGTTGTGCGTGAAAATCCCAGTAACTGAGCAGATTGTGAAATACTCAGACCGGCCCGTCTGGCACCAACAACCATGCCACGCTCAAAATTGCTTAAATCACCTTTCTTTCCCATTCTGACATTCAGTTTGGAGTTCAGGAGATTGTCTTGACCAGGACCACACCCCTAAATGCATTGAAGCAACTGCCATGTGATTGGTTGATTAGATAATTGCATTAATGAGAAATTGAACAGGTGTTCCTAATAATCCTTTAGGTGAGTGTATAGCTTGTTAGCATTTTTCTCCCCAGAATTTTTTTGATTTTTATTCTAACTTTTGCTTGCTTTTTGGCTATTCATTATAAGCTGATCCTGTATAGGGCCAGTCCAGTTCTCTTGTCTACTCCATTTAAGACTACAGTCATTTAGCAGCAGGTCTGACAGCTTTAGATATCGATCCGTTATGAAATGCTGTATCAGGCCTAGTTTATTGTGTGGGCAGCAGAGAACCTGTGTGTGACATTGGCACTATCTGCACTACCATTTTATGGATATCATAATGCAAAGCCCAGCAAAAGTTATAATTCAGTGTTATAGTTGGGACAGGAGGTTAATTGCAGTTTGGACACTCTAAAATGTAATAATATGGTGCATCCAGACTATTGCTATGAGATCTCTGCCAAGGGACAGAGGTGGATGAACATTTTGTGACTGACCTTTTAAAGTCACTCACTGGTATGTGTTTGTGATTGTGCCCAGATCTTAGAGCAATTTGGGAACCATATTTCCACTTGTCTCCACATGTCTTGCTTTCAGAGGGACACCTACACAAGCTGTGGTATAATAAGGTAATTTGCTTTGCCAAGTGCCTCTGCAGTATTGATTGTGTAACTACAGCTCTGGTTGGCCTTTTTGTGTGTTTGCTGGGTTACCATTTTCAAGGTCAATAAAGAGTTCAAAGGTGTTTCGTTTTGATACCGTCCAGAGAGGGGCGGTTGGCAGTTTTAGAACCCCGAGAGCTGGATTATGACTCATGGCTCCCTGTAAATCCACACTGTCTTTTGTCTGCTGACTGTGTAGGCAGTGAGATGGCCAACTATCCAGCTGCATTTCCACTGAGATCTCAAACAAAATCAGCCAAGCTCAATTGATACGGAAAATGAGCAGCCATGTTCAATGTCCCTTGCCAGCATGTTTCTTTTGTCACTTCAGTAACGTAACTGATGGTTATACTTCAGTGTACGGAAGTTTTCGATCCAAATACTTAGCTAGCGACGGTTCGTTTGGGTCATTAATTAGCTAAAATTAGCAGTTATCTAGTTAATGTCAGGTAAATAAGAACAAAACAGTTATGTTGAAGATCAAGCTATTTATTTCAAGATATACGATCATTTGTACATACTTCTTATTGTTTTGAGGTAGTTGGTGTTTTATATAGATTTGGGTTGTCAGTTGTTCCAAAATGTTACCTAACTAGCAAAACTAGCAGCCAGTGCAGTATTTGGCAGGGATCGCTATTGTCATCAGAAGTTTGAGAGGTTTTTCTGTCATGTTTATGTGCACACTTGACATTTATTGCGAGCTGCACTTAAAAAAGCTGTGAATATGATGGTGCGCTTTGGATGCTAGCCAGTGTTGTGTTTGTGTGTGTGGGTTGCTGTCATCATGAGACGGCAGATCTGTGAAGAAGTGCTGCTCTTATAGATCTACAGAGAAAAATTAAACTGCATCTAAACATTAGAGAAAAATATTTGCTCTGCTTTCACAGAGGAAAATAATCTAATGATGTACGTGAGTAAGTGTGAGACTGATGTTGATTCCTCCATCACGCAGTCTTCTGTGTTCCATATCTACTTTACAGACAAAAACTTCTCTATTATTTATAGATCAGAGATCTTTGGGACATGTGGTGCATTTGAATGTTTTCAGGCGTGTTCTGAGACAAAGAAATAACGGTTTCATTCACTCTTTCTTGAAGACAGAACTTGAATTTTTGGGTGAACTGTCCCTTTAAGCAAAGTATTAAAAGGATATTGCTGTTGGTCAGTAATGACATATAAAAGAGTGTTTGATTACACAATAATTATTGACCAGATCGCACTTACACAGAAGAATACAGCAGCTTTCACTCAGCATGGACATTATGCGTTTCAATCAATACCGGACTGTACATTCCCGAGCGGAGTCATTGGCTTTTTAATGTTGATCTTCCTCTCCAGCTCAGCATACTGTAGCAATGTGGTCACATTGGTGGGTATATTTTAAGTCAAGTCAAGTCAAATATATTTATATAGCGCTTTTCACAATACCGATTGTATCAAAGCTGCTTCACAGTATCAATCAAAACAACTTAACAATGTTTGTTTATTACTGGAAAAAAGACATCCAAGTTTGGTAGAGCTGATCAATGGTATGATTGGTTAATTAATTTGAATATCCCCATATTTTAGCACTTAGTGTCCTTAGTCCGTACTCCGCAATAATGTATAAATCACTGGAAGTAGGGTGGATCAGCAGTATTGCAGCATGACAGCATTAGTCCATCATATTAATAAAGATCAAAGAGCAAACTGTTCCTGCTTTGATTTTCAACAGTGAGTTGAAACATTAAAATACAATTGTAATACCCTAAATTTAAGTCTCAGGGATGCGATTTTGTACAAACTCTATTAGGGTGTGTGTTTGTTTTAAAATGACCGCATTAAAGTGAAGCTGCCCATCATTGGTATTTATTTCAACTATAAGTCAACAAGTCATGCCTGTTGTAAGTTAATCGGTTACATAAAATCAAATCACTTTGTCACCAAATGCACAGAATAATGGTGTGTGACAAGATAGTTGCAACTGCATATAACTGCTTTCATCTGTGAAATACATGTAAGTGTAACTATGCATGATATATAAAAGAACATTGAAATGTGTGTCTGTCTGTGTGTATAGGCTTTATTTGTTTATGAAATTATGTGAAGTATGCGTGTGTATTAATGCATGCCTAACATTCTGTCAGAAGCAGAGTGTAAATAATGAATGTTAATTCTAGGCATTCCAGACGGTGCTGTCTAAGGGGGGCTGGCAGATTCAGGTCGAGTTGGACCAAAAGGGGTCTTTTATCTGGGCTCTCACTGCAGGAGACCCCTGTGTCTCCTCTTACATTACTGCAGTCAGAGTGTATCTGATAGGGCTGCATTTATCACAGTCACTGCTCAGCTGGGAGAACTTCTATTATGCTGTCAAAGCTTCACATTAAGACTATGCAGATATCAGTCATCAGTAATCTGCTCCTTTTCTGTTATCTCCAAAGATGCACCCATGTGGGGAGAATCAAAGTTTTGCTCACATTTGTGACTAGGCCTGTGATGTTTAATCCTGTGGCCGGACGTTACATTTCCTTGCCGTAGGCATAATCTCAGATCAGACTGGACAAACTAGAAGCATTTTTATTCTCGAGGACATTTTAATAAGTTCAAAAGACTAGACTCTGCTCTGCTCACAGCAGTGGTTCTATGTTTTTGTCCCATTGTCCATAAAAAATATCCAAACATCCTTAAAACAAGATACATGAGACCTAAATTATTAGACAATTATAAGACACGTATCTTTTTTAAGAATATTTTTTTTTGTTGTTGGGCATCTTATTTGTTAGATCTGCCATGTGGGCATGAGTGGAGGGGTGAGCGAGTATCGTGTGTGACCTACAAAGGAAGGTAACGGGCTCGCTGAGGTGTGAATGTGAGAAGGGTCACTTCAGATGTACACTACATTGACTTTGATAAGAATGAAATGCTTTTCGGAAAAGATTGAAAGGTGTTTGCGATGGGAGAAAAATGTATATATTGTATATTGGGACGGAAAAGAGAAGCCTAAAAATAAAGAAAAGGGAAAACGAGGGCACAGGTTTAGTATAGAGAGTGAGGGAGGGTCATAGGAGAGGAGAGCAGCTGACTACAACATTCCTGTGTTAATCAAGCAGTACTAATCAAGTGGAGGAGGTACTCCTGCAAAACTGGAGGCTGCAGTTTCAGGACCGCAGTCCTAGGACCACATTTCTAGGACCCTCTTTTTTGTATGTACTAACGGTTTAGACCATTTTATAGCACTTACTATTCAATTCTGTATTTGTTTTATTAATTTTCAGGAAGTATAGAGATATACTGTTCAATATAGGGATAAAACATATTTGTAGTTAATGTGATAAAAGACAACCTGACTTCATACGTTCATTAAAATTAACTCAGATGGTTAAAAGTCATTTTTTAAAAATGAGTGCTATTTTTTATGTGCAAAGAAACTTTAAAGTGTGACTTGTAAGGGTCCAAATAAATTTAGAGCCACTGTATGACATTAGCAATTTATGGCTATTTATTTCTGGAATTAGTGAATGTTCATGTCATCTTCAAAGTAGTGGAAAGTTTGAATTACGGTATGAATAAATGGACGGAGTATGATCATCTGTGAGGGATGTGAAGTCATTTTAAAGCACACTAACTGGTGTGAATTGTAGTTCCCCAGAATGCTGTAAAGGCTTAATGACCAGCGATAATTCTGTTTTAATAATACAGTATCTCCCAAGACATGGACAGTATTTCCTAGTTGCAAATTTAAATATACTTTTATCTTAGACAGAGAGAACATTGTGGTAACACTTTATTTTAAGGTGATGTACACTTTACTACATGCACTTAGTAATAACAGTAAATTCTGCATAATTACAACTAACCCTAAACCAAACCCTAACCGTAACTCTATAGTAAGTACATGTAGTTAATTAATATTACTCAGTACTTAAATGAGTACAATGTAACTAAGTCACCTTTAAAATAAAGCATAACCAAAAAGTTTGATATATGTATGCATTGATTTAACGATCTCTCATAGTGTGGTAATTATTCTGCTCTTTTTGTGCAAATAACAATGAGCCAGTGGACAGCATAAGCTGATTCACATTGTCCTTTTGCCATTGAGATGTGAGATGAATTTTAATAAGCAAGTTAAAATTTTAGAGCTGCACTTGTTGTAGGAGAGAATGTATGAAAAAAAAATGCTATATCAAATGGAGAATATATCTTATTTCTTTACGAGCACACAATTTCTGTCTCTGCTATACAATCTAAATGATCATCCTTCTCTTTTGTTAGACTCGCCATTCATTAGTCAACTGAAATGTTTCACACCCATTCACCATGATGACCTTTGTCCTGTCTTAGTGTCGTTTGTGTCTTCTGGGGTTAATGAGCAAAGTTTCCATAACATTTGACCCATTTTCTTTTGTGTTCCCCGGACAGAGGACTTCTAAAGTTCTTAAGACGTCTTAAGTTCTCATGTCACTTCATTAAGACCTGTGTGTGAAGAGACCACATAGTGAGTCACAGTAATCCAGTCTAGTTTTGAGCAATTTCTGTATGTCGTATGTCGTTGCATTTGATTTTTGAGCAATATGACTTTTTTGAAAAGGTTTTTTATGATATCTGTTTGCAGCACGGGGAGGGCAGTCTAGGACCCCCGATCATCGTATGCACACGGCCGTACCCAGAGTGTCAGCTGTATTCGGATGAGGAGGGAATGGGCGGACGGGATGCGCAGGAGTCAGACATGGACAGCGGGGCAGGATCTGAATCTTCTGAAGGAGGACGTCATGAGGATAAAGAGGAAGGACTGGGTGGACTCTTTCTACGTAGAAACAAGTAAGCATCATGGATAATTATGTTTTGGGTCTTTTTTAGTGTTATTGGAACTTATGATTCCAGAATTTATTGTTTAGTTAAAAGATTATTTAATGTAATAATTAATGTTTAATTCAACTGAAAATAATCACATTTGATAAAATGAAAAATAAAATAAATAATGATGAAATTATTCTGAAATGAAATCATACTCTTTCTCTGGTTTAGCTGTGGTCAGATGGTCTCGTCAGCGGCGGCTTCAGTAATCTCAGTGGAGGAGCAGTTTGAGGACTATGGAGAGGGAGAGGATGTGGACTTCACTCCCAGCAGCCCCATCCCCGATGATGACACACGTACTAATGGTTTCTCTGACCTGGGCTCCTCTCTGCCCTCCAGGTTAACTAGCTCACTAGTACACACCTCTCACAGAAAATACTGACACACTGTGTTATATGTGTGATCTCTGTCATTTGATTGCATTGATGAATATGGGTGAATAGCGTGAAACCAGACAAGAAAATGTCCAGGCCAAAACTAAAAGAAAGAAAGAAGAAATTATTTATATATTTATATAACACACACACACACTCTCACACACACATACACACACACACACACACACACACACATTATTATTTTTATATTATATTAATTATATTTTAAATTATTTATTTGTGACATTGTAATTATACAGCAAATTATAATTACCAAAATGCAGAAAAATTACATTCTCGTTTCTCAAAATTCTGCAAAACAGTTTTAAAAGAAAAAACATAAAGCATTAAAGTCTCAATGCATTATGGTAATGATAAGTTGTGTGTAAAATAATGTACCAATTCAAAATGTACCAATCTTAATGATTAAAAAATAAGCAAAATTTTCCTTTAAGCAAAATAGGATTTCTTTTAATTTTTATTTTCATGAGATTTACTCCATGAAAATGTTATCATTGTGGACAATTTATTTATAATTCTGACTAAAATCCGATTTCTCGGATGAATGTTGCTGGGAATTTTTGACAGGATAAAATTTAATGAAACAGTTTTGCCTTACAGTGGTGCTTGTAAATCTTCAGCTTTTAAATCTTCAGCTGTGTGATAATTATCCTATCTTGAACTCAATAACAGCTCATTAGACGTTCTTATAACTATGCAAAATTTGAAATTTCTCATCATATTAAATATTGTGAGCAAGAAAAATCTGAATGCTCCTACTGCCAGTATTGATGATCACTTGTTGTTTACAGTGCTGGCCAGACCCCTCAGAAGATCAGACACCTGTACAACAGTGAGCTTCTGGATGTTTACTGCTCTCAGTGCTGCAAGAAAGTCAACCTGCTCAATGACCTGGAGGCCAGACTCAAAAACCTCAAAGCTAACAGGTAAGAGGAGACCGAGTTTGAAGTTAGCACATTGCTACAAGTCTACAAGGATTTTTCCATTGACTTTTGGATTATTGCAGAAAATAAGCTTTTTTGCAGAGAAAAAAACTTTATGAAATTAAAACAAAAAAATGATTTTGAAGCCTAAATACAAAGTCGGAGTAAAAAGCTAAAGTTGGGCTATAACCCAATTCAAACTTTATCTAAAATCTAGAATCTAAAAGTTAGAATAGTTTGCAAAAGTGTGAGGCTGTAAAAGTATATATATTTTATGTTGTAGAATTAACCACAGACCTTATTTCAGACAGTTTAACCAAAAATCCCTTCAAAAAAACCATTGACTTTAGGAAGATGGAACTTCATGTTCTAAATGTCATCTCATTTTCTGGTTTTAGGGCTCATTCCTGCAGCACTCTATAAGCATAAAAATACAAACGAATATTGGGTAAAATAAACATTTCTGATTACATGGAACTGTTTTTATTGATATGTTTCTTTTGAAATATTGATTGATTATTGATTTTTTTATTGTTTTTACTGAGCTTGATACAGTGCATATTAATAATGAACTTATATTTATGTTGTAATGATTATGCTTAAAATCTGGCATGCTGTCCTACCTTAATCAGTGGTTACATGTCCAATCCAGTTTTTAGTGTCCTCAACTGCACTGCGCTTCTGAGACAATTCTTTATGTCTCAGTTCACTCTAAGTTAAAGCTAGTTATATTTTTATGAGTCTCTTTAATCACCCCTGTCAAAAGCTTTATCGGGAGACGGGTTTAATTTAAGGAGCTGTTACCATAGCAACAATGTTCCAGTCAAGGGTTTACTAATCTTTGTGAATGTTATCAGAGACAGTGTGGGAAAACTGAAACCCTCAAGAAAAGCCTTGGGTGTTTAAGTGGGTGTGTGTTTGGTGGAATTTGATGAAAACTGCTGAAATAATCCTTTTATTGTCATGTGACCACATAACATATTTGGTACTTCAAGATAACGACGGCTTTAATGCATCATGGGGATTATGAGGATTCCACGTCATATGCTACTGACACACCGAGACATTATACTACAGACATAGACGCTCTATCACAAAACCTGCTGAGCTGCCTCATTGTATACTTCCTACATAGACTGCCTTCTAAGACAGCAACCTAACCGTCCCAACCTACATGAGTTACTTCATGAGCACATAGATGGCACATAAATGGAGTGCAACAGTGCCCGTCCACTTTTTCAGCTGCCTTGGTTCCGGAAGTATTTATCCCATTCATTTTTTCCAAAGGGATTTTCAAGAAGTCTTCATTTAAAGTTATAAGTCATAAACCAAACCAACCAGGTTAATCACGACTTTTAGGGTTAGTGTGAAAGAGGTTAGAATATACAGTTCCCCTTTAGGGACTACCGCTGCGTGTAATCGCAGTGGGAACGCCTCCAGCGTAGTGCGTCTGAAGCATGAATGAAATCAGTCAATGGAGAGAATGAGCGTCACAGCGAGTGACGTCATCGACCAGGAAACTATAAAGCAGCCCAGAATCACAAGCACGCCAGCTTCTGTTACTTCAGCAGCGCTCTGTGTGTGTTTGAACTGTCTATATATATATATATATATATATATATATATATATCTATATATTTCAATATGAGCCAAAAACAAATGACGAGCGAACCTCATTATAGGAGATGCGTTCCCCCCAGTACTAAATACCTTACGGGCTGGGATTCTTGTCCTCTGTGTGTGGTTTGTTTGGGAGTGCAGCATGCCCAGTCAGCTCTCGAGGGGGCTGATTGTGAGCATTGTGAGCGTCTTCTTTTGAGGACCTTGCGCTCTCGCCGATCGCTCTTCGAGGAGAGCGGTTCGGTGCGCGCTCCCCGTGGCTCGGGTCCCGCTTCTGTTGAGGCAGAGCGGAGACGCATGTCGTGGGGATCGCAAATGGATCTCACCGAGGGCTGTGAGACGGGCCCCGCCCTATCTCAGCCTTCACCGGTGAGATCCAGTGCGTCTATCCCGGCTGTGGAAGTGCGGTCCCCCGCTACTTCTCCTCGGGTTGAGGCACATATTGTTCCAGAGCTTCAGCTATCAAGTTCTGAGGAGCTGGATGTTGAGAGCTTCGGATCAGAAGAGGCTGGTGCCTCGTCATTCCAGTCTCCCCCCGATGATGAACTTATTAATGTGCTTTCTCGTGCTGTTCAAAAGCTCAGTATTGAGTGTCCATCTGATAGGCAGGAGTCTCATATTAAAAGCAAGCTTGACGATAGATTTTTGCCCACGAGCACTCAGCCTTCTCGCCGGTGTTTGCCTTTTTTCCCTGATCTTCACACCGAGGTGACGAAGACCTGGGTTAAGCCTATGTCAGCGCGAATTCACACACACACTTCCAACATTTATGCAAATATTATGGGAGCTAAATCTAGTGGGTATGTGACGATGCCGAAGGCGGAGGAGACGCTCGCTAGCTATCTCTCTCCCGAATCGGCATCATCGCTGAAAGCACCGGCTCTCCCCAGAAGACCTTTAAAAAATACATCAGCGCTGGTGGGGAAGGCTTATTCGGCGGCGGGGCAGGCAGCCGCGTGCTTACATACGATGGCTATTATGCGAGCTTATCAGGCTGATCTGCTTAAGGAAGCTAGCGATCAGGGGGAAATTTCTGTTGAGACGATTAATGAGCTCAGACAAACAGCTGATTTCGCTCTTAGAGCCACCAGGCAGACGGCCAGATCAATTGGTCGCTCTATGGCAGCCCTGGTGGCCACAGAGAGGCATTTATGGTTGAATCAAAGCAAAATGCAAGAAAGAGAAAAATCTGTTCTATTAGACGCCCCTGTTTCCCCTGTTGGTTTATTTGGTGATGCTCTACACTCTGTTACTGAGAGGTTTCAGGAGGAAAAAAGACAGTCAGCAGCATTTCAGAAATTTATTCCCCTTAAAGTTAAAATTCCTGGGGCTGCTGGGCGATGGCAGCCTCAGCCGCCGAGTAGTTCTAAGAGAGTGCAACAAAAACAGAATGTTGCGTCTCGTGCCCCCCCACAAAATTGGAGGGACGAGGCGGGACGCTCTCAGACGCGGTCTTCGCGGGGCAGGGCTGATCTGAGGACAGTCATTGTCGCCAAGAAGGCCGCATCGAAAAAAACGTGACGCGATCAACGCCAGGACTCTGGGGTTGGTCCCCATCGTGAAAGACTTGAGTACACCTCACAAAACCACGGTGCCCTGTCTTTCCCGGTGCCCTCAGGGGTCTGTTCTACTAACCCTGCCGATCCAGGGCGTAGAGAGACTCGGCGAGCGATTTCCCGAGGGACGTTCGCCCCCTCCGAGGAGGGCTGTGGAGTGCTCAGACCAGCTGTTCCCGCCGGTGCGCCGCTACAGGGCACTGCGTCTGTCACTCAGGATACTCAACCAGAGGCCAGCCTCGCGAGGCTGGTTCCCTTAGTAGAGTTTCTGGCGGAATGGAAAATTCTTCCCAATGTGTCTCAGTGGGTCCTGAATACTATAAAAAAACGGGTACGCTATTCAGTTCAGAACGCGTCCACCTCGATTCAGAGGGGTTCTGCCCACAGTGGTGGGCCCCGAGCAGGCTCTGGTATTAGAACAGGAGGTAAAAACTCTGCTGCTAAAGGGAGCTATAGAGCGGGTTCCTCCCCCCAGCAGGGAGTCAGGATATTACAGCCGGTACTTCATCGTTTTAAAGAAAGATGGGGGGTTGCGTCCCATTTTGGATCTGCGTCTCTTAAATCGCACTGTAGGGAAGCTCAAATTCAAGATGCTCACTCTCAAACAGATCGTGTCACAAATCAGACCCGAGGACTGGTTTGTCACGATAGATCTAAAAGACGCTTACTTCCATGTATCTATCCTCCCTCAACACAGGAAGTTCCTGAGGTTCGGTTTCGGGGGCGAAGCGTACCAATATCGAGTTCTTCCGTTCGGCCTAGCTTTGTCACCCCGAACATTCACAAAGTGTATGGATGCGGCTATAGCCCCTCTAAGGCTTCAGGGCATCCGCATCCTGAACTATATCGACGACTGGTTAATTCTAGCTCAATCGGAACAACAGGCGGTTCGGCATCGAGATGTCGTTCTTGCTCACATCAAGACTTTGGGGTTGAGGCTCAACGCCAAGAAGAGTGTGCTTTCTCCATTACAGAGAACCACTTTTCTCGGTGTAGTGTGGGATTCGACGACGATGCAGGCACGATTGTCACCTGCTCGTATTGCTTCGATCCTCGCCGCAGTAGATCAGGTCAAGCTAGGCCAGTCATTCACTGTAAAACAGTTCCAAAGACTGTTAGGTCTCATGGCAGCTGCGTCCAACGTGATACCTTTTGGCCTCTTGCACATGAGACCGTTACAGTGGTGGCCCAGAACCAAGGGATTCTCCCCGAGAGGAAATCCGCTCCGCATGATCATGAGTTCGCGACGGTGTCATCGCGCCCTGATCATGTGGAAAGATCCTTGGTTTTCCGTCGCGTTATGCTAACGACGGATGCCTCTCTCACGGGTTGGGGGGCGATCATGAGTGGTCGCCCAGCTCAGGGTCTGTGGAAGGACCAGCATCGTCTGTGGCACATAAATTGTCTAGAGATGTTGGCAGTGTTCCTGGCTCTGAAACACTTCCTCCCAGACCTAAGGGGCCACCATGTTCTTGTCCGAACAGAAAACACATCAGTGGTCTCTTATATCAACCACCAAGGGGGTCTGCGTTCAACCCGCTTTACAAACTGGCACGTCAGATCCTTCTATGGTCCCAGGGGAAAATTCTTTCTCTGAGAGCTATTTATCTCCCGGGGTATTTAAATCAGGGGGCAGACATCCTGTCGAGGCAGGGGCCGAGGCCCGGGGAATCCTCGATGGCTCTCCTCGATGGCTCTCCCCTGGAGATACCGATCAGGAGAGACCGACTCTCTCAGGCGAGTGGGTCGATCCTTCACCCCTGCCCGTAACTATGGAGGCTGTGGGCTTGGCCTCTGAGGGGGCCCAGCTCATAGATTCTGGTCTCTCGACTGAGGTCGTTGAGACCATTCTCCAATCAAGAGCTCCTGCCACAAGGAAGTTATATGCCGCGAGGTGGAAACTTTTCACCTCTTGGTGTGGAGAGCGCCAGCAGGACCCAGTTAACTGCCCGGTTGGAACAGTGCTGGAATTCCTGCAGGACCGTCTCTCCACGGGGATATCCCACTCCACACTGAAGGTGTATGTGGCGGCCTTAGCTGCTTACCATGTCCCTTTGAGTGGAGGTTCCCTCGGGAGACACCCACTTATATCTCGTTTCCTTCGTGGCACCTTGAGCCTGAGGCCAGCAGTTCGCACGAGGGTACCATCTTGGGATCTGGCCATTGTCTTAGAAGGTCTCTCCTTAGCTCCTTTCGAGCCCATCGAGGAAGTTTCGGAAAAGTTTATTACTCTTAAGACTATTCTTCTTCTCGCTGTCTCATCTCTAAAAAGAATAGGAGATATTCATGCACTTTCGGTGGCTCCCTCATGCCTGGAATTTGCCCCTGGTAAGGTTAAGGCCTTTCTCTGTCCGAGACCAGGTTATGTTTGTAAGGTACCAACTACTTCTGTTAGACCTATAGTACTGCAGGCTTTCTGTCCTCCGCCTTTTTTGACGTCAGACCAGGAGAAGCTTAATTTGCTATGCCCAGTTAGGGCTTTAGATGCGTATGTCCACAGAGCTGCCCTGTGGAGGAAATCTGAACAATTGTTTGTCTGTTTCGGGTCACCTAACAAGGGGTGTCCCGCATCTAAGCAAAGGATGAGTAAGTGGGTGGTCGAGGCCATCTCACTTGCTTACGTTTCGGCCGGTCAGCCTTCACCTTTGGCTGTACGGGCTCATTCTACCAGGAGCATGGCTGCCTCTAGAGCTCTTCTTTCAGGGGCTTCTCTTCAAGATGTTTGTGATGCGGCAGGCTGGTCCTCTCCGCACACTTTTGTCAGATTTTATTCTCTTGATTTTAGCTCCACTCCTGGGGCTCAGGCTCTCTCGTCGGCTTGTGTCTCCTAATCACACACGACGGGGACTTGTTCATATGGGGACGTGGATATTGCGTTCCCACTGCGATTACACGCAGCGGTAGTCCCTGAAGGGGAACGTCCCGGGTTACGTATCTAACCCTAGTTCCCCGAGGGAACGGACGCTGGGTGTCCTGCCATTCTCCGGTATCTCCTTGGATCGCTTGCTTCAGTAACATTAGAAGCTGGCGTGCTTGTGATTTTGGGGTGCTTTATAGTTTCCTGGTCGATGACGTCACTCGCTGTGACGCTCATTCTCTCCATTGACTGATTTCATTCATGCTTCAGACGCACTACGCTGGAGGCGTTCCCACTGCGATTACACGCAGCGTCCGTCCCCTCGGGGAACTAGGGTTACATACGTAACCCGGGACATTTGTACAGTATAAAAAACATTATGTCTATGGAGAGTCCCCACAAAGATAGCGAACCAGACGTGTGTGTGTGTGTGTGTGTGTGTGTATTTTGGTGTGATTTGCTTGTGAAAATGGGTGATTATGAACATGATTATTTACAAAAATCTGTTGGATTAATCTTTGCTGATGGCTTCAACAAAAAAAGCATATACTGTTGATTAATAACCTTGTAGCTCAAAGTAGGTTTGTCTTTAATGGTTTATAAGTTACAGCATAGTTCAAAATAAATTTCCCTATGAAAAAATTGAATGGGATTTTTACTTCCAGAAGACAATTGTTGCACTATAGTTTGATATTAGCATGTTGCTAAGCTAAAACCATGACACTGTAATATGCATAAAAAGATTAACATAAATGAAAATTAAGATTAATATTTACATATGCTCTGTAAAAGTATATTTAGCTACATACATCACTTCCTCTACCACACAGGAATCTATTTTCTCCAAGTTTAATGCAGTGCATTCTGGGATTACGTTCTCATTATTATTATTATTATTATTATTATTATTATTATAAATGATAATAAAACAGTATTTTAGAAAGCAGCATAATCAAGTGTCTACCTTTTGGAACAGCCTAGGTTTGAAACGGTGCAAGAGAGACGTTCAGTAAGAGCTGTGTAATTTCCTTTTCTCTGGGTGAATAGGTGTGATGGGGAAGTGGGATCATGTGGCATTCTGTGGCCTTTGGCTAATAATCCCCTGGCATTTTTGTCCAAATCCTCCACTGCATACTCTGCCAAAGTTAAAATGCATTCATGCAAAACATGATCAGCACCCATATGAACTACACCTCTGTAATGATCCGCAAACATTATTTATTTATTTTTATTTTTTTAAAGCTCAAAAGTAAACATTTGGAAGACTTCTGCTGTTGGATGACGGTTTAATGTAAAAGACATCTTTTTTTTATTTTTTTTTATTGCTAATTTCTGTTTTGTTCTATTTTTTTTTTATCAAATATGTCAAGCCAACCGGTCCTGACAGGTCATGAAGAACTATGTGCAACTGCACTTTTGAGGGCATGTGTGTGAATGCTGAGTGTATTTTGTTGGTTCGCAGATTGTCTGGGTCTATCATTGTTGTGGTAGTTAAACGTGTTTTGTCAGTGCTGTGATGTCTGGGTTGGGTTTGAGGACAGGAGAGAGCTCATTTTTATTTCGTTGTTCAGACCTGTGTGATGTAACGAGAGAAGGGGTTTAAAGAATGACGTGGGTCACACAGTTACATAAACTGCAGGCAGAGGTTTATAATTAGAGTGCAGGTGTTCTATTTTTACTGAGGTCCTCCAGAGCCATCGGATTATCACTGTAATCTCATTACCTAGGACAAACTGACTTCAGTACCTGATCTTGGCCACTTGGGGCGATAGTGAATCAGTAATTAGGCTCTAAACAAAACTGATAACCAGAATCGAATAAACTAATCATTGCAGTGGACTGCAAGATTGATGGGAAGCACTGCGAATCCATCCATCCATCCATCCATCTATCCATCTATCCATCCATCTATCCATCTATCTATCTATCATAAATATGTTTTTTTCTGATTTCATCTTTCAGCATCTATACCCATTAAATTTTATTTTCTGCATGGTATTATATCATTTACAGTTTGTATATGATGAAAAATGGAGTGAATGTGTAGGTTTTAGGAATCTGTTTAATGTGTCAGGAGAATATAAAATGTAAAAGAGTTGCAAAAGGTTGTAGCAGTGCAAAACTCCGTTCTCTAATCCAGGGATCTTTTGATTTTACAGCCCAAACAGGAAAATTACCAGTACAGCATTTGGTCGGTAAGTCTCTCATCTCTGTTATGTTCACAAGATCTGTAGAATATAACATTACAAAGTGCTGCATACCCATTGCCTGATAACTGGTTAGAGAGAAGATGTCCTGATTCTCTGTTTCTCTGCGTGTCCCACAGTCAGCTCTTCCACCACAGTAACTTCAGCAGCAGTCAGGGCAGCACAGAGGATCTCTTCAGAGACAGCATCGACTCCTGTGATATTGACATCACTGAAAAGGTCTTGGAGGCATAATTAAGCGGTCATTGAAGACCACATTTATTGTTGAATTGCATTAAAAACTGATAAAAATCAAATAATACATAATGGCCTTCACAAGTATTTCTGTTTACTTGTGAATGTGATTCAGAAATGATTGTCTATAACAGACTCGCTAACACTTTAATTTAAGGTGACATAGTTACACATTACTACATGTACTTACTATAGTTATAATAGTACATTTTGCATAATTGCAAGTAACTAAACCAAACCCTAACCGTAACTCTATATGAAGTACATGTAGTTAATTCAAGATAATTACTTGAGTAAAAATATTACTCAGTACTTATATAAGTAAGTACAGTGTAACCACGTTACCTTAAAATAAAGTGTAACCACAAACTTCTTTATTCCTATTGCAGGTGAGTTATTTGGAAAAGAAGATCACAGAGCTTGAGAACGACAGCCTGGCTAACGGAGATCTGAAATCCAAACTTAAACAGGAAAACACACAACTAGTTCACAGGTAAAGATGACAGAGATCTGACTATTAGATACATATATGATATGATATGTTATAAAGAGCATACAAATTTTTGAATTGTGGGGTCATTAAGACCATTTTTAAAGATAATAATACTTTTATTCAGCAAGGATGCATTAAAGGTGCTATATGGAGCTTTTCTTCTAAAATTAATCCTTTTTTTATTGCCTGTGTGTGAAGGGGTTGTAATCACACATTACAATGATCCACTTGTC
The DNA here is from genome assembly GCA_026230005.1 of Gila orcuttii. NCBI lineage: Eukaryota > Metazoa > Chordata > Actinopteri > Cypriniformes > Leuciscidae > Gila > Gila orcuttii. Next base: position 37,327,001 of record JAPDVR010000003.1, on the reverse strand, counting down.
GGGTTTTGCTATTACCTCTGAAGGCCAGTATTCCTTTGTCTATGTGAAGGCTCCGGGTCGGATTTACCGCGAAATCCATCGGATGTGACGTGCATGCGCGCTCCCGAGCCTCTCTCCTTTTTATATACAGTCTATGCGACGGCACTGCAGCTAACTACATGGAGTCTGATAACACCAAAAAACGACCCGCCTCCAGCACAACACAGACTCCAACACAAACTCCACATAAATATAAAAAACAAAAAAAAGTTTTATCTGCTGAAGCTCGTCAGGCCAAACGTGAATCGGATCAACTTCGGACGAAAACACGGATCAACATCGGCAGAGCATTTGAATTATGGAGAGACCTCCGCTTTGTTTTAGGTATAGGTATATATTTAGGTATAAAAACAGACCCGGAGATGGCTTTCATTCCTATTGTGATGCCTTCTCCGGTGTGTTGAAAGTCTCAGTGTGGCCGGTACCATGCGTACTCGCTCTTGAGTTTGAGCACGCGCACGAGCGCTCTTGAAAAATTGGTTGCAATCTGAAACATCACCGCTAGAGGCCGCTAAAAACTACACATAGCCCCTTTAAATTGGTAAATTTAAATCAGTAAAGATTTATAATGTTACAAAAGATTTCTATTTCTAATAAATAATTTTGAACTTTCTATATTAATCAAACAATATTAAATATTAAGCAGCACAACCGTTTTCAACATTGATAATAATAAGAAATGTTTCTTGAGCAGCAAATCATCATATTAGACTAATTTCTGAAGGATCATGTGACACTGAAAACTGGATAATAATGAAAATTCAGCTTTGACATCACAAGAATAAGTTACATTTTAAAATATTGTCAAATAGAAAACAGTTACTTTAAATTGTAATATTATTTCACAATATTACTGTTTTTACTGTATTTTTGACCAAATAAACTCAGCATTGGTGAGCATAAGAGACTTGTAGTTATGCAATATGTTTTCTAATGTCTGTATGTGTGTTTTTTTGTACATGTTTACCCATCAGGGTACATGAGCTAGAGGAGCAGATCAAAGATCAGGAGACGCGTGCAGAGCAATGTCTAGAGGAGGAGCTGAAGAGACACAGAGAGGCCTACAGTAAGATGGAGAGAGACAAGAGCACTGAGATTGAACTGCTTAGTAACAGGTACCTGAACTCTCAGATAAGAAACCTCACAAAAACACATATATGAAGCATGTACACAGAAACACTATTCAGCAGGCGAGTGTATGGCATACTACTTTATAATGGATGATTCCTCCCTATAGGGTCCAGCAGCTAGAAGAGGAAAACGCAGAGATGAAAGTGAATGTGTGCAGACTCAAGTCTCAGACTGAGAAACTAGACCAGGTCAGAGATGCATCCTAACTCAAGCTAAAACTCCCTTGACCATCACAACCACATGACCCACATGATACAGCTCATCAAGTTACGCGTCACATGATTAATTTAAACAATTAAAAGACAGCACTTTCTTGCTCTCCTACACACGTTTTCACAGTCACTTCTGACCTCACTGAAGCATCTTTTGACACATTTCAGCTGGCAGTGAAATCCCTGGAGCTTGTCAGTGTTAACAGCACACTCTTTCGTGCTGCTTGCATTAGCCAGTGTTATGAGTGTGAAAGCTGCTGCCTGCATGACATTAGCAGCCCTGTATTTAGACTCAGAGACTGTGAGGCTTTGATCTCTGAGATGGAATGAAACATTGTGGAGCAACTGGATGACTTGATGCTGTAGCCTTTCCATAAGGCTTTAAAACTAGGTCACTGTCTGATATAGCTAAAATATTAAAGGTCCTCTTGTGGACTAGACTGAAAAATGCAGTTTTTAACTGAAGAAGCAACACTTATGATAAAATTGTTGTCAGATTTTATTGCTGGTTTGAAATACATTAAAATGTGATCTTGATAGAGTTTTACCCATTCAAGTTGTACTTGTATGCCTGTTGCCTACCTAGAAAACCGCTTCATGAGACCCAAAATGGCCGCCAAGTTCACTTAAAAATTAAACTTCTGTCATTATTTACTCGCCCTCAAGTTTTTTCAAACCTGTATGAATTTCTTTCTTCTGCTGAACACAAAATAAGATATTTTGAAGAATGTCAGTAACCAGACAGTTAATGTACCCCATTGACTTAATGTACCTATATTGCATTTATTATTTTGTTTATAAGATATATCAGTGTCACAGTGATTAGACAGAATTACTATATCCAAATGACTAATTTCATGGTAAAATGTTGTATATATTTGTACTGTATGTATATTTGTGCACAGGAGAAGCAGCGTATGACAGATAAACTGGAAGACACAAGCCTGCGTTTGAAGGATGAGATGGATCTGTACAGGAAAATGATGGATAAGCTTTGGCAGAACAGACATGAGTTTCAGAAGGAGCGAGAGGCCATGCAAGAGGTAGTGCATGTCTTTTTGCAGATTACAAGTGTACACATACATAAACTTAAAAATACAGACCTCTCACACAATCCACATGTGCATGTAGCTGATCGAGGACCTGCGGCGCGAACTGGAGCACCTGCAACTCTTTAAACTGGAGACTGAGAAGCCCGGCCGTGGCCGTAGCGCTGCTGGGCTGTCGGAATACAATGCCAAGACTCGAGAGATTGAACTGGAGCACGAAGCAAAACGGCTTAAGCAGGTGCAGTGGAAAGATATGGCCGTGCTTATTGTGCTGTCTGTGATATGTTATCTTACAATATCATTGCTGATCAAACAGTTGCATGATTGTTTTGATGATACACAGTATAGTGTACTGATTCTGTGTATACTATACATCAACTGTCAAGCTCCAAAAAACACAGAAGAATCACAAAAGTGGCTTATGTAATATAAAGAAATTTAAGTCATTCATTGAAAATTGTCTGATTTGAATGAGAATTGTTATAAATACTAAACATCAGAGGTTCTCAACCATTTTGACTCCAAGGCCTGCTGCTGTCCGAGACAATATCCAAGACAATATTTTTTTTATTATTTAAAGAAAATAAAAGTGACAATAGTAAGTAAATTTCAATAATTTCAGTTGATTAACAACTGAATTGTATTGCATTTATATGCCCTGTGAATTCACAAGTTTCCAGTCATTTTTGATTGAGGGAAAATATATTTTTTAACACAACTAAATATGTTATAGCCTGAAATAACAACAACAAAAAATCGTATTCATTATAGGAATTTACATGACTTTGCCAGGTATAAAGTCTTATAATTAAAAAATCATATTTTTAAAATTCCCTCATATACAGTAAGCAGGTTTCCCAAGGCCGTGGGAACCCTGGTTCTTAAATAAAAATGGCAGTTGTTGAAATAACAGATAAAATAAGAACTGATTTGAGCTGTTTTAGCTTATTTTGAAACTTGAAAGTGTGCTGAGGTACCCTAGTGAGAACCACTGCTGTATATTATATAGGCATAATGTATGCATATGTACCTCCTAGAATTTAGTATGAATGGCACACTGATGTATTTCAACTTCTAACAGGAGAACCATAAACTCAGAGACCAGAACGATGATCTCAACGGACAAATTCTCAGCCTCAGCCTATATGAGGCCAAAAACCTGTTTGCTTGTCACACCAAGGCCCAATCACTGGCAGCGGAGATAGACAACGCCTCCAGAGATGAGGTGAGAAGCACAGAATACAGAACCTCACAAACTAGAAATGACTGCTCCCGTTAAGTGATAGGATTTTAGTCCCATCCCCAAAAATGTTTCTTTTATGCAATTACGTGTTAGTGGAGTTATTTAATATTCAATTAAATTATAAGTTTGATTTTCAACCAGCTTTTTATAGTTACAATGTGGGTATTATATGTAAATTGCATTTAATAACTTTAAACTAGAATTAATTTTCATTCAACTGCACATATGCAAGTGTCCAAAACATGAGGCTACATTCATTTCGCATTTCACACATAATTATTTATGTTAATGTAATCTCATTAAGTAATCAATAAAAACTTGTACTCTTTTTAAAAGGATGCTACAGTATACAACTTTTTCACAAGGGACCTGCACCCAGATCTATTGAGCTGTGTTTGCTATCGCCTCCCATACCCTTATTCACTACTCCCTACGTTACTCCACTAATATAGTCCCCTTGAAGGATTGAATGAAAACGAGTGAGCGAATTCGGAGACTGAGTGCACTGGAAGGGCTGCCGCTTTTGTAAACTGCAAACTGGCAGCTCCAGTAGTAATGAAAATATTTATCTTGAACTCTGTCATGGAAACTAGCATGTATAAACCATAAGTAAACAATTTAATGATCAATTGAAAAGGAATTTATACCTGTATGACATTATGCTGTAGCCACATCGGACCAGCGGTTTTGGGGGCCATCTTCTGGTCAGATGTGGGAATTCATTTGGCACGACTCTAACAGGGCATTATAGGTATTCTCTAGCCATTGAGTGTACATCTGTTGTACACTCGTTGTTGCGGTGCATTATGGGATTAAATGAGTGCACTCGATTACATCCACTATGGTTTCAGACACCACTACAAATGGCTGTCCCCTTAAAAAGTGCCCTATATAAGGGTATAGGGGGCGATTTTAGACACAGCCCTGGTTTATTTGTGCATCATGTGGCAGCCTTTTGACAGTTTAAATGCTTTTGTTAAAACTACAGATCATACTTCCGCATATTTGTATCCCTGCTCACGGACAGTCATATCGTGCATTGTGGGAGTTGCATTGCCCAGTGCATTGTGGGAGTTGAAGTTTTCCTTATTTTTTGTGGCAAAAAGGAAAGCCTTTTCTCTAGTCATGTAGCACCAGTTTTTTTTTAAAGCCCACTTTTTTAAAGTCCATCTTGCCCATCAGTGGTGAATCACCCCTTTATGATTCTGTACCTTAATATATAGTTAAAAGGATAGTTCACCCAAAAATGAAAATTAGCCCATGATTTACGTATTACGTAATGTAACGTTGCGCGTCAAGTTTAAGGGTTAACTTACTCTTTTGACATAAATCGATGCATACGGCCGTCTGCCGCTAGTTATTTTAGTCCATAAAGTTTTAAATATGGATATTTTTCTTACATGAACGCATTGCTTCACTTCAAAAGGCCTTTATTAACCCCACAGAGCCGTTTCGAGCACTTTAATCATGAATAGATGCGCTTTAATGGACTTCCAAAGTCAAACAGCCATTCACTCTCATTATCAAGCTTGGAAGAGCGAGGACATTTTTTAATATGACTCCGATTGTATTCGTCTGAAAGAAGAATGTCATATACACCTAGGATGGCTTCAGGGTGAGTAAATCATGGGCCAATTTTCATTTCCACTATCCCTTTAAGTGTTTATATGATTTATTGACGCTTTGCATTCACACTGAGAACATTAGCAGATGTTTTTATCTAGAGAAACCTACAAAATGTCCTTCAGCTTTACATGAAAGACTGCCATAGTCATTTGGTCAATCTCTCTATCCTTCCAGCTGGTTGAAGCTTTGAAAGAACAAGAGGAGATCAACTACCGTTTAAGGCAGTACATGGACAAGATCATCCTGGCTATCCTCGACCACAACCCCTCCATTTTAGAAATCAAGCAGTAGGGATCTGAGCTGAGAGCAGGTAGAGGACTCAGACTTGGTAGAGAGCTCCCCCTTCAGGCCGGGGGTTTGAAATGCACCTTTGCCCCTTAACACCATGTCATCATGTATTACAGAGCAAATTGCTTTAAAAAAAAAAAAATCATGTCTCTCATGTGCTCTGCCTCACACACATGAGTTACAGTTTCCATTTCCATGCTATGAGTTTAGGCTGTAAAAATGACATAAACAAGTGATGAAACTGGAATATAGAGTAGAAGTGTACTTTTCACTCTCAGTTATATATACACACTACCTCTGAGTATATACAACTCAGTGTTGTATTCTAAACATGAACAAAACAAGTAGAATTATTATAAATATCACATGATCACACCATATAGGAGAGCTATACATGCACCCTATGGCATGTGGGGTGTATTATTATTATTATTATTATTTGAACATTTTAATCAGCCCTCTAGATTTTCTCTATAAAGTACTGTTTGCCTATGAATTTTAACAATCCAGCGCTGAATCAATGGACAGAGCAATAGAAAGGCATGACTGTATAATTACAATAATCTGCAGATAAGGGAACTTCCTTTGAATGTTCTCTGCCTACATACATTGTGGTCTGCTGTGAAAATAATAAAATCATGTCAGTCCATTCTAAGATAAAATACACTGCTGTTAATGGCTGATGTTTTCAGTTCTGAAATAATCATACAGCTTGTAACGGGACTGTGCTGAACATCCTTTAACTGTAGTAGAGAAGCACAAGTGAACGGTGTGAGTACTGATGACACAGTTGTACAATATAGTATATACGTGTAGAAAGAAAAATCTATAGTAAATGTGAAAAAGAAAGGTTTATTTTTGTTAGAAGTCTGTTTGAATGAAATGATGGTCCATTGAAGTTTCAAGGAAGAGGTGGATGTAGTACATAATGAGTGAGAAATAAATGATAATGATATAATAAAATTGTATAGTTTTACCAAGAAAACAAAAAAAGCCCCACAAAATTACGGCCATAATACAGTGTAGTTAAAACATTAATATCAAGGTAAATGTCTCTATTAGAACAATTTATGGTCTAAATATAAAATATATGCAAAATCAAATATATATACACTACCGTTCAAAAGTTTGGGATCAGTAATTTTTTTTTAATGGAACTAAATCTAAATCCAGATGCATTCAATTGATCAAAAGTGACAGTTAAGACATTTATAATGTTACAAAAGATTTCTATTTTTTAAACAAATGCAGTTCTTTTGAACTTTCTATTCATCAAACAATACTGCAAAGCAACACAACTGTTTCGAACATTGATAATGAGAAATGTTTCTTGAGCATCAAATCAGCATATTAGAATAATATCTGAAGGATCATGTGACACTGAAGACTGGAGTAATGATGCAGAAGAATAAATTACATTTAAAAATCTCTTAAAACTGAAAACTATTATATCATTATATTACTGTTTTTATTGTATTTTTGATCAAAGAAATGGTGAGCATAACAGTCTTTCAAAAACATAAAAAAAATCTTACTGACCCCATTATTTTACTGTTTTGTCTTGATCACGTGACAGTAATATATTGATAATGTACATGAGTGAAGCTGCACATTTAATAAAAGTGCTTGAACTGTACATCCCATGAATGGATCACCATGCCACTCACAGTATTCTGTATTCCCATATTCCCATTTTACAGATTTAGCTAGTCAAATGCTATGTGAATCACTGTATTTTAAAGGAGCCAATACTGCTTCATGCTCGATTGTCACAAACTAGTTTTGCTTTGTTGCACAAATTGTACTGAATCTGTTTCTTTGCATGGTCTTAATCTCTTTTTGTTTGTGCCCTTTATTTGGAATGTATAACAATTAATGTTTCGGTTGTTTCAATAACTATTAATCTGATCAGTTATAGAGGAGCTTTTATATCTTTCTGTTCTACTTGTTCTGTAGCATTTTTTCACTCATTGTAAATGTTGTACAGAGAATAGTTAATATTTGTATTGATGTGCCACTCATTAACCTTAATGAATAAAAGAAAGGCTGTCTTTTATACAGTTTTATGACAAAATGGCAAGTTAGACGTGCGACCAAGTAATGTATAAATCATTTGCAACTGTTGAAATAAAGTGACATCACACCTTACTTCTATCCTGACATCACACCTTACTTCTATCCTGACATCACACCTTACAGATGTCACACAAACAAAGCTCGTTCTTCATCGTCAAGCTAAAGAAAGGGAATTTGATTTCTTCTGAAGAAACACCCATATTAAAACCATAATGTTTCATATAATTTCCGTTTAACACTTGAATGACCAAACCCTGACCCTTTCCCGGCTACAATGTCATTTTTGCACATTTTGAAGAGTCGTGCTGTGTCCGTGTCCACTGTTACAGGTTAGATGTAACACAGTTTGACATTTTTCTGTGGGTCATGGTTTACACAACCTTTTTGGTGTTAACGCCTTTTTTGTTGTTATAGAAAAGATAGACCTTTCTTTTGTCCAGTGTGTGGGTATATAACTAGATTTACTATTACTCATATATATATATTTACACAAGTAGGAAAGGACAAATGAATAAAGCTTTCAGAAAATTAAATAATAGTTTAAAGGCCTCAAGAGTTATGACAATTTTGAAATGTACAATAAATGACTTGTTTTGGCATGACTTGAAATGAAAAGAGTTTTGACTTTTTTGTCTTCTCCATCAGTCTTTAATGCATGAACAGATCAGTTTTAATCTGGAAATATTACTTTGCCTTCTTTGCTTGAACAAAATGTAATTTTGTCTTCATCTAGTGGACAAAGGCTGCAATATAAAGCAAGTGATCACAGCAGGGCACGATTAGTGGCCTAGACATCGAGATGAGAAACAGTAATTGATACCCCCCCCCCCCCCATCTACAAGTGTCACTAATTCTGCCTATGTGATCTTTTACATTTTTTTTTTTTGACCATAGTCAATAATAGTTTGTAGTACCTCAACACATGTTGTTGGGTCTAGATGGTAGACAACTGACCACCATGCCATGTTTTGTTTGCAGAAATGCCACTAATATGATTTAAATGCATCATTCCTAAAATGAGTGAATATGTAGTTCAGTTCAAGTGGTTAAGTTACACACTGGCTGTTCTCATCTGCGGATCTTACAGCTTTCTTTCATAATGCAGGTGTTTTCAACAGGAGATTTCAAGAAATGTAACCAAAATATTATTGATTGGAGGACTAAGATCTGTGTTATGACATCAAGTTATTTGCAATTTACAGTATGTTGCGTTTTTGTGAACTTAGTTTACACAAGCATTCTTCAACTTTCTCTTGAACAAGCCACCAGGGGGTGTTATGGAGTTTTGTAAACGTTTTAACCTACTAATAAAGTGAAACCAATGAACTGAGATGCTTTTTCTGTTTCTATGACTGAAACTGAGAAATATTCACAATAACACAACTAATCAACAAGCAAAGATTATTATCTCCAGCTAAGTGTCTTTTAATTTTCTTTCTTTCTTGCCAATGCATATTTTCATGCCACAGTCCTATCATGGGCCTTTAATTTGAACAGATAATAGTCACATGACAATCTCACGTATGTGCGTGTACAAGTCTCATGATAACTACACTTTCCTGGCATAAAGTGTTTGTATTCAAGCAACGTCCTCATTCTTCACATTGCTGAGGTTCTGATAAGCCAGTCACCTCCCTCACAATTCTCATTAGACACATCCACCAAGAATGTGCTCTTCAAGAATGACTTGCATGTGTTTTATCACAGCTGTCCAAACAAGAAGTCTCGCAGACCCTCTCCTGAATTCACAGAAACGCCTTTTTGTCTCAGGTTTTGGGTTTTTTAAAGGGATATATTTAGAAATAGGTCCTTAAATGAGATGATTGCCTCACTAGAACAAGATTTGTTGTCACTGTGAATGGGGAAAACATTTCTTATCATTTTCCTATCTATCTATCTATCGATCTATCGATCTATCGATCTATCTTGAATATTCAACAAGAAAAAAATCCTAGGTTTTATCCTTATCCTTAAAGAATTGTTTGGATCTTTCATACCAAAATGGATCAAAACCTATTTGCCTGTTATTCAACATTAGCCTGTGTGGTCCAAGTAACATCATCAGAAAAGGGACTCTTTGTTTTATTAAGAATTGTAAAAATATTTTTCTTTGCAAGAACTTGCAATGATGAAATGCTCATAATAAGACCAGGAACATGCTTTAAAGGGTTAGTTCACCCAATAATGAAAAATCAAGCGTAGTGTCAGTTCTGGCAGGTCACGTTAGTCAAGCTCGCATCAGCTGACTCTCAGCTGATCCACGTCTACCTATAGGAATACGACGCCTATCACTGTATACATATATAAGCACCTTCAGTATTATCAGCAGCTATCGCATTTCTCAGGAGCAAATTACCCTCCTCCATCCACAGATCCTCCTCTCGTCCAGGCAGGATGGCATTCTGATTCCCCTTGAATCTCGAATCTTGTTGTATTTTAAAATCTTGAATTAATGATATCTGCAATACATTCAAGTTGGTTCTGTTCTGTTTACCCTAAAGGGGGTTATTGCTGCTCTTATCCATGCTAGGCTGCATAGATGCGCAGGGAGTTCTTGCCCACAACAGACCCATACCGCCAATCCTAACTGTATATGGTAATTGTCAATCGTATTTAACGATAGTGGTCCTGACAGAATTAAGACTTTCGTTCATCTTCGGAACACAAATGAAGATCTTTTTGATGAAATCTGAGAGGTTTCTGTCCCTCCATTGACAGTCTATGCAACTACCACTTTCAAGCCCCAGAAAAGTAGTAAAAACATCATAAAAGTAATCCATGTGACTCCACTGGTTTAACCTCAAGTTTATGAAGCAATGCGAATGCTTTGTTTGTGCAAAAAACATAATTTACAACTTTATTTACAAATGATTAACTATAGGCTTGAAAGTGGTATTTGTGTAGCTGTCAAAGAAGGGACAGAAAGCTTTCAGATTTCATCAAAATTATCTTCCCTTGTACTCCGAAGATGAACGAAAGTCTTACGGGTTTAGAAATAGGTACTTATATGAGATGATTGCCTCACTAGAACAAGATTTGTTGTCGCTGTGAATGGGGAAAACATTTCTTATCATTTTCCTATCTATCTATCTATCTATCTATCTATCTATCTATCTATCTATCTATCTATCTATCTATCTATCTATCTATCTATCTATCTATCTATCTATCTATCTATCTATCTATCTATCTATCTATCTATCTATCTATCTATCTATCTATCTATCTATCTATCTATCTATCTATCTATCTATCTATCTATCTATCTATCTATCTATCTATCTATCTATCTATCTATCTATCAACGACATGTTAATGACAGAATTTTTATATAACGACATTTTTGGGTAAACTATCCCTTTAAGGAAGTAAATAGAGGGCTAATAGCTTAAAGTCAGCTTCAAAATAGACCCTATGGTTTAAATGACGTGTTGCTGTAGCCCACAGCTGTTTCACTCCCACACCAGACCTTAGAGTCTCTACTCTCCTGTCATGGTGTGTGCTACATTACCTCTCTGCTAGGGGAATGTAGCGTTTTATTTGGGCCAGGCGCGGCTGCTCCTCATGATTGAGCACTGCAAGGTGTGAATGACCTCCTTCTCACAAGAGCAGGGAGGACGTAAGTGAGGAGCCCAAAGTACAGGGGTCTGTCCCACTTACACACTTTTCTCAGATCTTCTTTTAGGATCGGGCGTCTTGGACCAGAGACTCCAAATCACAGCTGAGAATGACAAAATTATAGTCTGATATATAGATGAGCATATTGACCTGATCTAACGCACATAAAGCCTGTTATGGAACATTAATTATTTGATCAGATCTGTTTGGGCTAGGAAACTCATCCAAATTTCTATATTGTTTCCGATACAATTTTCTGACTTGATAAATCGTCACCTTGGATAGAAATTATAAGGTTCTATCTGACATGTTTGTCCAAATGGAGTTATTCACATATTCTTATTCTATGAGAACTTATTTTCATTATGTGATGTTTTTAAAAAAAACAAGTTGTGTACATTTTGGGACTTTTTTATTTAAAAAAAAGAAATAATAAAAATAAAAAGTTCTATCTACAAAGTCGAATGGAATGCAAAAACTTTGAAGCTCAATTTCTCAAAACCGCTCAAAATGCAGAAAGAATCTTATAATTCCAAGGTGGGGAAATGTAATCGACAGTTTTTAATTTTTTTATTTTAAATTTCTTTTAGTTATTATTTATTATTCAATGAAAATGAGAAATGTTGCCTTGCATCTAGCTGCAATATAAAACGTTTAGGTTTTTATGTATTTTATTTTATTTCAGTTAATGTTTATTTTATTTCAAGTAGCAAAAATCTTTTTATGGTTTTAGTTTTATTATATTCCCAATCCAAACCTGTAATATATATATTTTTTAACATCTTTTTACATCTCAGAAAAAAAACAGAGGGAAGGATATGACGGTGAATAAATGATGACAGAATTGTAATTTCAGGGTGAACTGTCCCTTTAAGTCTCTGATGGCCATACTGAGGGCTTTTCCCACTCCCCACTGCAAAATCAATTGACTTCGTGTTAATTGCTGTTCTCAACGTGATGTCTGCCCTCTGGCCATAAAAAGATCACAGTTCTCCCACATGTCCGGCGGGCCATCTTCACACAGCTCTTTTGAGAGAAACTGTCTTCAGTGAGGTTTCACTCTGAGGGGAAAAATCAATCTGAAGCCCCATGCGTAGACAGAAGGACAGAGCAGTCAATGTTAGATAATTCTCTCATATGCAAGGCCCTATTGAATGTAACGAAGGAAAAAATAATCACTGGTCATGTTGCTTAAAAAGTCAGTAAGTGTTGTTTTGGATCAGCCACATTCAGTTTCTTTCAGTCTACTCTCTCTCTGGTTTTTAAAGGGATAGTAGACAGAAAAATTCTGTCATTATTTACTCACCCTGATGTTGGTCCAAACCTTGTTCTGCTGAGGCACATCTTATAACTAGATTACTACAGTCCATGGAGTGCATGTTGTTTGAGCTCCAGTGTTATAAGTGAAATATCTTTCTTTGTTTCATGCAGAAGAAAGAAAATCATGTTTTTGGAACGACATGAAGGTGAGTAAATGATGACAGAATTTTAATTATTTGGATGAACTATCCCTTTAAGTAGCTGCTTTTTTTGGCCTGCAATGCAGTATGAATGACACCGCATCAAGGGACTTTGTGTATGGTAGTCTCTTTAAAACTGAACATATGGAAGCTTTACGGCCATGTGGTGTTAATTTCAATATTATGTGGCAGAAGTCATTGAGAACTGCAATAAGAACAGCATGGGATACAGGAAAGATAAAGACAAATTTAGTGCGACTTTGGGTCCCAAATGACACTTTGTAAAAATAAAATTAAAAAAAACTTTTGGAGAGCATGGAGTGTGTGACTCAGTGTGTGTGTGCTGTAAAGGGGAACTCCGATCTGTCCAGGCATGCCTCCAGCACTCTCTCTTTCCCATATAATGACTCATAGAAACGTGTTGTTTAAAGTAGGGGAATTCTGCCCTGGTCTGGCTGCCCAGCATGTTGGGGGCTAACGTGAGACAATGGCTCATGGAAAGCTTATGGTAAGAAGCGCTAGCCAATAAGAGCCTAAAACAGTCGCGCTGCAGTGTTTTTGGCGTAGCCTATCGCACTGGAATGACATTTGGCAATAATCTGTTTTTCAGTCTAAACGCAGAGCAGAAACAGATTCCAGCTAGGCATTTCAGGTTCTCTGTAACTGATGGAAAAACAGATTGGAGTGTTGAGAAATTTTCTAGGTTCTGGCTTTGCCAAACCCGCCAATAGGGGAGCAGACTTCAACTGTTGCTGGGCAACTGTGCCAGTCCTGCCTGGAGAGAGTGCCAAGCTTAGAGAGAGCTGTGTGTGGAGCCATGTGGATCCTGTAAGCCCTGGCATTCCTATTCATCTAGCTCATCTGCCACCAAGCCGAAGAAGATCACTCGGCTCTGGATGTCTCCTGAGATGGCACTGATGCCTGGGTCTAAGTGACTCTTGAATATCTTCTGACACATGCCATGACCCCAAACGAGCTGAAATCTGTCTATTCAATCTAAAGCATTTAATCAGATTATATGCACAGCAAATTCAGTCATGCACAGTAGACAGTGTGCCTGGAGCAACCTTATGAGGGTGCAGGTGGAAACCAAAGAGGTTTATGATACTTTGAGAGAGCTATAAGCATTTCCATTCACCACAATGGCAGTTGCTCAACTTGCACAGAGAAGCCAGTTTCACACTATGAGCCCACCAAAAACCTACTTTAACAGAATACTTGAATGGCCATGGAGAAAGTTACTTTTCATCTACTAGCTGAGACTAACTGAGCCGTGCTAACCAGCCTTGGTGAGAAAAACAATTTGAAAGTAATTTTACGGACCACACTCAAAGTAGGACTTAAAATGCTGCATTTGGAGTTCTCAGTAACTTGAACTGGCTTGGTAACAGGGCTCATAGTATTGTTTGTAACCACAGAAAACAGTCATCATGTGAATTTCAGGTATGAGAAGAGCAAATGTTTTAGAAGGGCTGAAAAACTGCTGAGGCTTATAGTCTTGAAAAGAAGAATGATGTCAGTGTAAAGGACAATCTCAGAATGTCAGAAACAATCTTTCATGAAGGAAGCCATGCAAACAAACAAACAATAAACAAATAATACATTATATGGGATTATTTTGATACATTTAATGCGTTGTTGCTGAATAAATGTATTAATTTATTTTGTATATGTGTATATATATATGTATTTAGTCAATGCAATAGGCAACATAAAATAAAATGATAATGTTAATAAAAGTTATAAAATGTAAGGATTTTGTAAAAAATTATATGATCATTAAGTCAAGACAACATTATGTTTTTCCATTACTTTAACTCTTTAAACTTTCAAATAATTTAACCAATTTCAACTTTTTAAAGGTAGGGAAGGGAATTTCGGAGAGGCTAGAAAAAGTAAACTAGCTTAGAAATCATAAGATCCCACCCTGCCCCTTAGAGCATATCCAAAACATATTAACACAGCAGAGTCTGCAAAGCGTCACGAGAGATGCCGTTAAACTTCCTCATGTCCCTAAGCACATAACATTAGAATAGAATAGAATGAGACATTTATATAGCGCTTTTATATGTACTACTGTACACCCAAAGCACTTTACAGTCATGTCGGGATCTCTCCTCAACCACCACCAGTGTGCAGCATCCACTTGGATGATGCGATGGCAGCCACAGTCCAACGGCGCTAATGCGCTCACCACACACCAGGTGGAGAGGAGAGAGAGTGATAGAGCCAATTCAATGGATGGGGATTATTAGGAGGCCATGATTGGCAAAGGCCAATGGAGGGAATTTGGCCAGGGCACCGGGGTTTAGCCTACACCCCTACTCTTTTACGAGAAATGCCATGGGATTTTTAATGACCACAGAGAGTCAGGACCTCGGTTCTATGTCTCATCCGAAGGACGAGACGTTACAATAATACAATAATTACAATATTGTACAACATTACAACAATAATCATCATAAACAACTTACAGAGCTTTTACTTGTACCACCTGACTGCAGCAGTTTGGCGTTGATAGTGTTGCTAGAGAAACGCATAAATTCGAGTCAGAGGACGTGAACAGCTCCAGGTTGTCCCGAGAACATCACGGGTTGCCATCTTTTATTTACAGTTATGATATGGTGTGAACGCAGCATAAAGTCATTGTTTTGGTTCAGGAGGAACTTTAAAAGGCGGCTGCTTTTTGTTTGTAGTGCTCGCTGACTGTATGTCCAAAACTCTGCCCCGAATGCAATGATTGGACGAACATTTTTTGGTCCTGTGACTTCCATTGAAGATATACATGTTTTAATATTAAAATTTCTATCAGGATGTGAAGAGAGTTTCAACCAGTGCATATAACAAAAAGGCTTTATTAAACAAACTGTAGCCTACCTTTAAGTTACCAGATTCAACTAGGAATGATATTTTTTATATATATAGTTTAAATTACTTGTACAACCAATTTAATTATATTTGAATATGGCAGCAACTAAATTTAAGTTTTTAAGTTGAATTAGGGGGAATTTTTTTTTACAGTGTAAACATGAAATATATTGGAGAGCGAGTTGATATGCAATATCAATGGAATATGAGGAAATGAGTCAGACTTGAAGACCTTGTCATCTTTGTTGAACACCCCGCCCATGCATCCTCCTGTGTCTGGGTTCAAGAGCTCTTATATCTTCTGGTCAGGAGAGAACAGATGTTTTCCAGGACATCATCGAGTAAACATCTCTTCCTTTATGTCTGTCTCCTGTGCCATTTGACAGGTTGGAGAGTTGTTTGTCAGGAAGGTGGGAAGCCTCCACCTTCATCATACTAGAGACATCCAAGACATTTATCATGGATTTCAAAACCAATGTGCGCTAATGATGCCATTTTGAGACACTGTCAAATACGTCTACTGCATGATAGCCATCTTAAAATTTGTTCTGTAGGTTCTGGAGTTTGTTACTATGAGTGGGAGATGGTCTCATTAAGTTCGCTAGGTATGGATGGGACTTTGGGTCAGTAATATGAGTATTTGTCTGACAGTGAAACCTGCAGACATTGTGGCTTATCTAAATAAATGCAATGTTAACATTGACTCTGAGCTTTGCATTGTCTGAGTATTTCATCATCATGATTTAAGACCGTTTTCTCTGTCTAGGCTATGGTTTTCCCCCATGAGTTTGTCTGTGTGCAACCACCAATGAATACATTTATTCTATTGCTTGTGATACTATTTTAATGACATTTACAGACTTTGAACAACATACTTGTTTGATGTAGGCCTATAGCTACAAATGCATGATTTTATTAAGCAAAATCACACAAACACGAGTGGTGTCGTTATAAATATCAGCACAGCAGTAATTCAAACAAGCAGATTATATCAAGAAACAATCGAATCAGATTGGCCAAGCTTACACTTGCCTCCACCATTTGTTATTATGCATTTTTCTATTATTTGTATTAATTTTACATATTCAAATTGTAAATACGAGAAATATACAACAAATATTTCCAATAGCCCAGGGATTGTTCACTGTTGAGGTTTGCATTTCTGCGCTTGTCCGTGTACTCCAGTAGATCAGATGGAGACAAGTGACTTTCTTAATAAGTGAGTCATTGAATCATTCATTGAACCGATTCGTTCAAACACTCGGATTCATTGTGTGTTGATGAGACGCAGACGCGTCGTTCAAATTGATTCTGACTTCGTTTGGATATGTTCGTTGGCACTTGACAGAGCAAAAATAGACAAAGTAACTGGCAATAATGTGTCTAAAATGTAAGTTACTTAATATTAACTATTTTTTTGTTTGTTTATATCACTTCATATCGGCTAGGCCTAGGTGTGGGAATGAACCTTCTGAAACTCAACAGCCTCGCTTGCTTTCAGGAGAACTTCCTGTTAGTTAACTTGATATGTCAGTGTTGTGATTCATCTCCAGCTATATGGAGGCATGATTAGTTTTTGTCTTTTGTTACTGATAGTCCTTGATGATTTATACCGGAGCTCAGTGCCTCAGGAGTCAGGCCTGAGTGACCTCCCAAAGCATCGTCTCGTTAAATCAGCCTGTTCTCCATCACTGTAGGCCTAATGTATACGAGATGAGGATGTAAATAATTAGAGTATACATCGTAATCCCCTCTAAAAGGGTGAAATTGAGTGTGACGTGTATAACTATATGTTTGCGTTCTCCCTCATGCTTACAGTGCATATCTTTGTTTACAAAAGGGTCCCAAAGCAGTGCTGTTTTCGTTGATAATAAGTTTAATGGAAAGAATGTGTGGGTGTGTGTGTATATATATATATATATATATATATATATATATATATATATATATATATATATACATACATATACAGGTCCTTCTCAAAAAATTAGCATATTGTGATAAAGTTAATTATTTTCCATAATGTAATGATAAAAATTAAACTTTCATATATTTTAGATTCATTGCACACCAACTGAAATATTTCAGGTCTTTTATTGTTTTAATACTGATGATTTTGGCATACAGCTCATGAAAACCCAAAATTCCTATCTCAAAAAATTAGCATATTTCATCCGACCAATAAAAGAAGTGTTTTTAATACAAAAAAAAAGTCAACCTTCAAATAATTATGTTCAGTTATGCACTCAATACTTGGTCGGGAATCCTTTTGCAGAAATGACTGCTTCATTGCGGCATGGCATGGAGGCAATCAGCCTGTGGCACTGCTGAGGTGTTATGGAGGCCCAGGATGCTTCGATAGCGGCCTTAAGCTCATCCAGAGTGTTGGGTCTTGCGTCTCTCAACTTTCTCTTCACAATATCCCACAGATTCTCTATGGGGTTCAGGTCAGGAGAGTTGGCAGGCCAATTGAGCACAGTAATACCATGGTCAGTAAACCATTTACCAGTGGTTATGGCACTGTGAGCAGGTGCCAGGTCGTGCTGAAAAATGAAATCTTCATCTCCATAAAGCTTTTCAGCAGGTGGAAGCATGAAGTGCTCCAAAATCTCCTGATAGCTAGCTGCATTGACCCTGCCCTTGATAAAACACAGTGCACCAACACCAGCAGCTGACATGGCACCCCAGACCATCACTGACTGTGGGTACTTGACACTGGACTTCAGTTATTTTGGCATTTCCTTCTCCCCAGTCTTCCTCCAGACTCTGGCACCTTGATTTCCGAATGACATGCAAAATTTGCTTTCATCCGAAAAAAGTACTTTGGACCACTGAGCAACAGTCCAGTGCTGCTTCTCTGTAGCCCAGGTCAGGCGCTTCTGCCGCTGTTTCTGGTTCAAAAGTGGCTTGACCTGGGGAATGCGGCACCTGTAGCCCATTTCCTGCACACGCCTGTGCACGGTGGCTCTGGATGTTTCTACTCCAGACTCAGTCCACTGCTTCCGCAGGTCCCCCAAGGTCTGGAATCGGTCCTTCTCCACAATCTTCCTCAGGGTCCGGTCACCTCTTCTCGTTGTGCAGCGTTTTTTGCCACACTTTTTCCTTCCCACAGACTTCCCACTGAGATGCCTTGATACAGCACTCTGGGAACAGCCTATTTGTGCAGAAATTTCATTCTGTGTCTTACCCTCTTGCTTGAGGGTGTCAATGATGGCCTTCCGGACAGCAGTCAGGTCGGCAGTCTTACCCATGATTGCGGTTTTGAGTAATGAAACAGGCTGGGAGTTTTTAAAAGCCTCAGGAATCTTTTGCAGGTGTTTAGAGTTAGTTAGTTGATTCAGATGATTAGGTTAATAGCTCGTTTAGAGAACCTTTTCATGATATGCTAAGTTTTTGAGATAGGAATTTTGGGTTTTCATGAGCTGTATGCCAAAATCATCAGTATTAAAACAATAAAAGACCTGAAATATTTCAGTTGGTGTGCAATGAATCTAAAATATATGAAAGTTTAATTTTTTATCATTACATTATGGAAAATAATTAACTTTATCACAATATGCTAATTTTTTGAGAAGGACCTGTATATATATATATATATATATATATATATATATATATATATATATATATATATATATATATATATATATATATATATATATATATATATATATATATATGGATTTCCCCCATGAGTTTGTCTGTGTGCAACCACCAATGAATACATTTATTATATTGCTTGTGATACTATTTTAATGACATTCACACACACACACACACACACACACACACACACACACACACACACACACACACACACACACACATATATATATAAAATAAAAAACTTAAAAAACTGAATTGATGCCTTGGGAGCTAAAAAAAAGAAACATTTAAAATATCTAAAATGAAAATGACAAGCACATAACCAAATTACTAAAACTAAAAGCCAATTCAAAATATTAATACTATGATAGAATATAAATAATACTAAAATAACACAGTTACAAAATTTAATTTAAACCTGGAAATAAACAGAAAGTTTTCGTGTTTTTAAAAAAAAAACCCATCATCATACAATTTGCATACATGATGTAAATAAATGGGAATTATTTGATTATGCAATATTTAATTCAGTATTAAGATTGCTAGATCACTACTGAAGCAAATTAGTTACATTATTCACGTACAGACTCTTTGTACAGACAGTCAGATGTTCTTCCATTTAAGCTCAAGATACTCTTGAACATGATCATCAAGTTTTGCACAAACTTGTGGAGTTTAAAACTTGTGTCATTAAAGTTGGCATGAGATGGAAATTCACCCCATCTATTTTCTAAATGCATGTTATTGATCTTATTGTGATTCGTAGAAGCATATCTGCTTCTTTTTTATTTATTTTTTATTTAGCACATTTTTTATCAATTTCATAACTTGATCCCTGGTGAAACGATCTGCCTCCATCCAAACAACAATTGATTGACAGAACCAAGTCCTAGCCATAAAAAAAAAATCTCAGTATTATTCACTTGGATGTACGTCACAATACGGAAGAAAAGATTTCCTGTGACTTTAAAGCAAAAGAGGACAAACCAAATTGTGTTATTTTCAATGTTTTACTCAAATTGTTATGCTGATACTATAATTTGTCATTAGAATTTTCACCATTAGTCACAGACTTTTCAACCACGTTTTGTGTGTTTCATATTCACCTTGGAGAGAAGTGGGCTTTCAGTCGTTTCTCTGGCCTCATTTTACTCCCGTGGCCTTTGTTCTGCTCGTCCAGACGCCTCTCTGTTTGAAATGTTTTTGAGAGACCTGGGCCTCTCCCTATATGACTCCTCCATCCACGAAAACCTCCAGAGCGCAGTAACTGCACAATCTCCCGGTCATCCTTAAATCATCCCTGGAATGTAATCTTAACAGAGTATTAATGGTCTCTCTTTAAAGCAGGGCCAGGACGGCTTCATTAATGCATGGTGGCCTGTAGAAATGCTCCTCTCGGGCCTAACGCAGATAAGTGCTGCACAAAAGACAGGAAACAGTCTAAATAAAAACGTCTGATATAGATTTTAAATGTGAACATTCATTGAAGATTTGTTTTCAGTGCTGGATGTCTAAACACAACCGCTTGTTTCCCCCCCATTCTTATCATTTAATAATGTCTATTTTGAGTGCTACACCTGTGAAACCGAGTATTTGGCATTTTTACAGCGTGTGCTGGTATTGATGATGTTATATGGCTGGTGTGCACATGCGTCTGTGTTTGTGTTAAAGCAATAAGTCTCTCTGCATCTGTGTGCTCTATTGTGCGTTCGTCAGCTGTTGTGTCAGGCCATGCCCATTACTCCTCTCTGATTTGAGAGCAGCAGAGCCTCTCAGCGTTCCCGTGAGTAATGATCCAGGGTGTGTCGTCTCCCTGCAGCTCACTGACTGACAAACCCACTCCAGCTCTTAGCCCACTGCTCACCAAACTCTTCAGCTTTACACAACCACCATGGTTAAAGTTACTCGCTACAATTACATCCATTTTAAATAGCGAAAACCTGAATATTGCAATAATTTGCGATTATTTGTAGCACTTAGGCCTACATAACAGACTTCCATAACTCTATCATTTTTTCACCTCAGGCGAGTGTATGCTTTTTATGTGTAAAAAATATGCAACTCAATACAAATGAAATATTAACCAGATATTGTTTGATTAAAATCTTTTTTTATTTTTTTTTGCTTTGGTGCAGTGATTTTTACACCATACTAAAGGCCCTGTAAATGACAACGTACACTATAACATTCAAAAGGTTGGGGTCAACTTTGACCTTAATATACAACTTTATGATTTTTTTACAGGGAAAAGCTGCTGATAATATATTTATATATATATATATATATATATATATATATATATATATATATATATATATATATATATATATATATATATATATATATATAATTATTATTATTTTTCATAGTTTCATCAAGGCTGCATTATTTGATTAAAAAAAATACAGTTAAAACAATAGAACTGAAGTACATTTTCACTTTAAAATAACTGTTTTCTATTTGAATAAAATTTTAAAATGTAATATATTCCTGTGATGTTAAAGCTGAATTTTCACCATCATTACTATTCAGTCTTCAGAGTCACATGATCCTTCAGAAATCAGTCTAATATGATGATTTGATGCAAGAAACATTTATTATTATTATCAGTGTTGAAAACAGTAGTGCTGCTTAATATTTTTTGTGGAAACTGGCGGATTTTATTGGTCAGGATTCTTTGATGAATAGAAAGTTTAAAAGAACAACTTTTATTTGATGGATAAATCTTTTGTAACATTATTAATATATTTACTGTCACTTTTGATCAATTTAATGCATCTTTGTTGAATAAAATATTAACTTCTTAAAAAAAAATACTTACTGACCCTTAAGTTTGAATGGTATTGTTTCCTTTATTCTTTAGGAAGACAGTCTCCCACAATATCATTCTTAGGGTCATTGACTCCTGCCATAGACTAAAGCATGCATTTCTAGGCAATTTCTTATTTCAATATTTTTCTGTGGATTCAAACTGCATTAATAAAAAATGTATCATGATATTTTATCGGGATAGGATAAAACAAACCTTCATCTTGATTGAAATAAAAACAGGATGACGAAAGTCATTGAGCCAGTTCTATTTGTAAAAAACAAGACAGAATAACTATGCAGCTTCAAAGATTGGCTTTTATTGAAATTCATGAGATTGATTCCAATCCATTGTGAGTTAAATAGGAAGTTAATATCCTGGCTTGTTGCTTCGAGTGGAAATAAGCAAGCATGGGACTTGTTGTCCCCGTGTGGGTGTAAGGGCTGGAGTTAAAATAAATACCAGAAATACTTCTATAATTATCTTTAACATTACTAACACATAAGTGAGAGAGCAATAGAAGACATCGAGAACATTTCTGAGTAACTAACATCTTGAACATCATGAAATTAACATCTGGTATGTGCTTTTATATTATCCAGTACATGAATCCACAGGATGTGTGACCTTTAAGGTGCATTCTCTTTCTCAGTTTGTGTGAACAACTTGTATCTGGTCTGGATTATCTATCTAGTTCTCCTGTTTCTGACCTCAGCGCAGGTTCAGGAGGCCTGAGGGATGACATACACTAGAGATGAAGTGTGCAGAAGGACCTCGTTTCTGTATCCCATTAACATCACCTCGTAAAATGCTCCTACACGACATGAGCAAACTGACACCCATATGTTAGCTGGCTCAGCTTTCTGCAGGTATGGCATTTTTGGTTTTCATTTAGCCCTTGGCTCACACAGCGGTGATGGATTGTCAGAAAACGACGTGGTTGCGGGTTTAGGGCATGGGATAAGAATCTACCCGACCCTCTGTCAAGCCATTTGTGCATTTCTGTGTGTTGTTTTGCCCTGGCAGAAGTGGCCGCTCATCTGTGTCTTATATTAGTGTCAGGAAACTCACACCTTAGCAGTGCGTCCATTACATATTTAGAAAATCACTCTGCTAAGGAACTTGAAATAGAAGTAAACTAACTGCATAACAGCTGATGTATTAATTAGGGTTTATTTTGCATCTATTACAAAACATACCCGGTCTTAAATTGCAAATTAACTAACTGCTAATTAAGGTCATCACAATTTTGGCATCTGACAGCACATGTCGACTTCGAATGCTGATGTTAACTTCCATTAGAGAGACATGGGTTGAATTTCACAAGCAACAGGCTCAGGATTATGTGTGTGTGTGGGTTTCCTCCGTGGCCTCTGTCATAAACACTGACTTGTTAATCCTGTGGGTCAAATCGCTGGGCTGTTGGAGAGGGGTAAGAGATGCTGAGAATACCTGGCTATATTAAGCCACCGTCTTCATCAAAAACATCCTCTGTCTCAATTAAAGGCAGAGAGAGAGAGAGAGAGAGAGAGAGAGAGAGAAAAAAAAGAGAACATTCTGTCTTCATTTACACACACATTCATGTCATTTCAAATCTGAATTACTTACTTTCTTCTGTGATACTAAAAAGATTATATTTTTTGAAAATGTTTATTCATTTATTAAAAGTCAATGGGGTCCAGTGTTATTTTGGACCCCACTGATTTCCATTATTTGGAAAAGGACATTTGAAACATTGTTTTTTTTTAATGTTCCACAGAAAAGTAAAGGTTT
The DNA here is from genome assembly GCA_026230005.1 of Gila orcuttii. Lineage (NCBI taxonomy): Eukaryota > Metazoa > Chordata > Actinopteri > Cypriniformes > Leuciscidae > Gila > Gila orcuttii. The sequence continues at coordinate 37,303,203 of JAPDVR010000003.1, read as the reverse complement.
GGAATGACATGAAGGTGAGTAAATAATGGCAGAATTTTTGGGTGAACTAACCCTTTAAAGCTACATATGAGCTCCCAGTGTAATATATATATATATTGGGACTCCCCTGAAAATGAGATGTTACATATATGATATATATTTGTGTTATGACATTTAAATTCCTTAAATTAAGAACATTCAATACTACATTAAAAATGTGTAAAGATTTCTATTTCAAATAATGTTATTCTTTTGAACATTCTATTTCAACAAAGAATCCTGATAAAAAAAAAAACACATTTTTTCACAAAAATATTAAGCAGCACAACTGTTTTGAACATTGATAAAAATACTAAATGTTTCTTGAGCATCAAATCATCATATTATAATGTTTTCTGAATGATCACGTGACACTGAAGACTGGACTAATGATGCTGAAAATTCAGCTTTGATCACAAGAATAAATTGCGTTTTAAATTACATTTAAACAGTTATTTAAAATTGTAATAATACTGCTGTTTTTACCGTATTTTTGACTAAATAAATGCAACATTGATGAGCAGAAGAGACTTCTTTTAATAACAAAAAAATTAGTAACTACAATAAGGTTTCATTTGTGAACATAATTTAACAATGAATAATACTTCTACAGCATCTTCTTAATGTTAATTTTTACATGAACTAATACACTAATGTTGACAGATACAACTTTTGATGTTAATAGTTAATGCACTGTGAACTAACCAGAACAGTTGTAATTTTATTAACTAACATTATCAAAGGCAGATAAATGCTGTTGTCCTTGCTCTGCAACTGTGCAGTAGATGTGCTGTGCGGTCTGGATCTCTCATTTAGCATCATCAATTTCTACCAGTCTAGCTGGCCTGGCCCACAATGGGCTAAATTTGGGCACTGATGCTCCTCTTTATCTCCCTGCAACAAAGATGTCAACTCCCCTGATGTACTCATTCAAAGAGCATTCAGCACAAGTGGGTCAAGGCAGTGGTTGATTCCCTCATCCTGCCTGCACAAGCAAAAGTGTGTTTTGTTTCTTTCTAGGGTTATTTAAGGTTGAATACTGCCTTTCAGTTTGGTAATTGGTTACAGTTTGAGGCCACATTTGCCAAAAATTAATCAACACTTTCACTAGACAGCTCTGGTGGCGCAAGAACCCTGTAAATATGTTGCACCATTAACACTAATTGTTAAAAAATATTCACTTTTTTTTCTCCAAATGACATTGTTTGTTCTTTTTAAAAAGTGTATTATTGATTAAGTGTAGCATTGTCATTATTTTGTTTGTCAAGAGAATGTGAGGTCTTTGTTTATATAACCACTATGTTAATATTGATAGTATTCTATTTACTAAATATGTGTAAATAAAACACATTTGTGACATGCTAATATACACAGTGATTGCAAAATGAATGCTTTTTGTGAACCAAAAAGGCTTTTAAAAACAGTCTAGCACATGACAAGTGTCACCATATGTCAACAGTGGCAAAAAATGGACATTATTTCTAGCAGAAGTAAGAGCTCTTGCTGTACACACTGGAGAAGTGTGTTTTTTTTTTTTTTTTTTTTTTTTTTAAAAGAAAAATCCTGTTTACCACTAGGCTAGACTCTTTAAACATGATGTTGAGGAAGGGTAAACGGCCCTTGTTATTTTGGAGCTGTCAGTTGTGTACAGTAGAGCGCTGGGTGAACTACATGAAACAGTAATTCTCTGCCAAATGTGGAAGAGCATGGTTTTGGCAAGAAAACTCCATTTATACTTAGTTTAAGCATTGTAGACATGATGAACATAGTGGTCCTTGTATTTTTAAAATCTCTTAGGCAAGTTATACATTTCTGGCACTGATTCAAGCAGTGAAAAGGCACATTGTTTGGCATGTATTACAAGCATCGTTCATTGCAATGAAAGAAACATATTTGTTAACTTTAAGAAAGTGAAGGATCATGACTTTTTAAATAAAAATTTGTATAACTTTTTTTTAATAAAAAACTAGATGAGTAAAGTTCGTAAACAAGTTGTGAATAAGTTGGCTTGAGAACGCTAGAACAGAAAGTTTGAAGTAGTTTTAACAGCTTTTTAAGGTTTTAAGTTTACAGGTTTTAAGTTCGAAATAGTTATCAATGAACTTATCAAATTAACAATAAAATCAAACCCAAAATTAACAATATAATCAAATCCAAAATAAACAAAGTCAAATCCAAACCAAAACAGACACTTCTCAGCACATAGCACAACATTCTTAGTCTCGTCGTACTGTAGAGTTTGACAATAAAACATCTGCCTCAGATTAAATAAATGTAACACACCTGTC